>JAEQBH010004937.1:0-222036 GCA_016808115.1 Tetrastigma voinierianum | reverse complement strand
TTTAAGTCCTTCATTTTCATTATATTCGTACTCAAACTTCTCAATATTCTATCTTAGCATATAATCTTCTTAACTTATATCATTTGAAATTCCGATTTTATAAATTACCATTTTACCCTCGACTCCCTTTGGCCAGTCCCGCTTTTATCATTTTTTCACTATTTGCACTTAATTTCGAAAATACAAAAATTCACTTTAATAAACTAAGAAGACAGCACTCTGCAAGTGTTACATTTACCCTTGTTTTTTACGTGAATCTCGCCCATATATATATCTGTCAGTAAATACTAATTAAGTATTAATAAAACTTATTGATGAAGCATAAATATATTTATTTTATTTTAATGTCTATTTTGAAATAACGCATATTTTAAAAATTTTTATAATAGAGAATTTTTGACATTTGTAAATGCTAGTTTCTTTGCTTTAAGACGATCAGTTTTTGAAAATTTTTTTATGATATGTTTTTTTATTAGCTTATTCATGAAGCTTATTTAAATAAGCTAAAAGGGGGTTATAAGTTATTTTCATTAGCTCTTTCAAACACCTATAATTTTTATCTAAAATACTTATGTGAGAAAATAAATTTAAATAAACAGTAAATTAGCTCTCCCAAACAATCTAATCCTCCCAAACACACACACACATATATATATATATATATATATATATATATATATATACTCTAGATATGTTAGAGCTTTAATATGTGATTGTTTTGTATATATCATAGGGAAGAACTTTTCTTTGTAGTGTGAAGTAGATGGATAAGAAGAAGAATGAACTTTCCTTTAAAGACTAGTGTTCCGTGTTCCGTGTTCCACATGAACAAATGAATTAAAAACCTTAACGTAATGGTCATCCAATTCTTTAGTTACGTAATGGTAATAATATTCCCACACCTATATGTTAAAAGATAACATATCCTCTTCAAAACCTAACCCCAAAATATTGATTGAAATATTTTTTTGGTAAAGATATTGTTGATAAGATTGAGTGATAGGAAAACCAATGAAACCTACATAAATAATAGAAGAGTATAAGGCTCTATTCTGCTATCGCTGAACCTAAGTATCGAAAAACACATAAAACACCATTTTGCCAAAAGATATTTATTGCTTCTGAAATCGCTTTCATTATAAAAAAAAAGGAGAATAAAAAAAATATGGATAATAAGTTTGGTTCATGATTTTTATTTTGTTATGAAAAACATAAAAATATTAAATTTAGATAACAACAACAGTTTTCAGTAATAGTAATAATGTTATCTGTGTTTTTAAAAATTATTCTCAATAAATATTTTAAAAAATATGAACCAAGTATGCTCTTAGTATTTTATTAAAACTGCTTTTGGTTTATAAATTTAGTGTTTTTTGTATTATTCGTGTTTTTTTAGAACAAACAAATTGGAAACCAAACATATTCTTTCATACTTTCATTGTTCTTATCATTTTTGAGAACAAAAAAAAAAGTTTCAAAAACTGTACCATAGAAGCCCTAATATTCTTATATTTTTTTACTTGCCTCTGCATTTTTACTACTTAAGATTGAATCACTTTATAAATAATATTATATATATATATATATAGAGAGTATTTATAATTTTTAAATACTGAATATATTAGTTATCACATGATTAGATGGAGATATCAATGGGATCTGATTGAGTTCAGACAAATTTAAAATTGTCTTACACCCTTAATTTACAGGCTACCTTTTAAAAACAAATAACTAAGTCAAAGTCGGACCAAAATTCAGATCACCATACAGAAAAACAGTGGAAAATCCACTTCCCATTATTCAATTCCACTTCCAACCAGTCCTTTTCATCTTATTTTTCTCTAATATTTTCCCCATAATTCCATTTCCTAGTCTTCCTATCCTCCCTGATATTTTCCCCATAAGATTTTCCATTTTGGGGAAATTTTGAAGAAAAATAAAAAATCCGGACACGCGAAAATGACAGCCTCAGGCCTTATATATGTATATATTTATATATTACACCAGTGCCGTTAAAAACGCGCGTCGGGCCGGGCGAACGGAGACATGGCAAACGGCTGACGCCAAAAAACACGAACCCACGACCGCGATAGTCGCGCAGAACGGTTGACTCCGCGATCACCCAAACCCGCTTGTGCCTCACCCAAACCCGCTTTAATCACAAGACCGCGCCGCGCTTAATTTACGTTCTAATCGCGACTATCGGTGAAACGACAAGAGAAAACAATTGCTAAACGGTGAACGCTATGCTTAAGGCGATATCCACTCCGAACACGACCTCGCTGATAAACGCTAAACGGTCGACTCGCGATCACCCGAACCCGGGCTGCGCCTCACCCAAACCCTAATTAATCCGCTAATCGCTGCCGACACCGCGCCGCTGGCCAATTTCGATTGCGCCACTACAATGCTAGCAATAACGCCACCTCATTCGGAAGCCACATTTCTTCTGATAAGTTTAATATAATAATTATAATACACTTTACTCGAATTACATAATTAAGTCAATTCCTGCATTACTAATTTTAAGCCATCCCCTTTATTTTTCTCTCATCTTGCTATTTTTTACCTAATTTTTCTCAAAAATGAGAGACTTTTTTTTTATCATTATTAACATAAAATCACTAATCTATATTTTATTTTATTACTCAATAAAATAATTATTCGACAAAGATTTAGGTCATATATTTTATTTATACAAGAAATATTACAAGATATTGGGGATACGATCATCGATATATCAAAATATTTTAATATTACGTTATCAAAATTATAAATTTATACTTATGCATTAATCTATAGTTTTTATAATTTATATCTTGCATCTATCGACATTGCTAATTAATTAATAAATTTATTTTTTCTTAAAAGAAAAAGTCAGTTCCTTGGTAGGCTTAATACCATATGACAAAAATAAAATAAATATCGTAGCAAACTTCTAGATAGAGAGATGGGAATGGTTCGACCGGCAGCGTTGAGGAGAGACAATAATTATATTTTATTATAAGCACGTTGAATCACAAAGAAAAAACCTATTATAATAATAAATAAATAAACTATAATAAGTCAACTACAGAAGTTTGTATTTTTTTTATTTTATTTTGATATGGAAAAAAATTTCTAGGTAGAAGCATATATTTTAAAGAATTCTAAGACTGGTGAGAAATAATATTACTTTTTTATATTACTAATTAAGAGAATGCAAATTAATTTTTTTTAGAATAAAAATCATTTAAAAAAAAATTAACGTTTTTAAGGAAAATGTGATAAATGTAGTTTAATGAAGTTTTTTGTTTTTAATAATTTAACAATTTATTTTATATTTTAAAAATATTTAACCATATATTAATTATTATATTTTTCTCTAACAGGGTAATGCCCGTTTACAATAATTAAATTAATTAATATCAATATATTTTTAAATTTTACTAGAAGAGATAACATGTTTAAATAGATATTTATATTCGATCTAAAAATAAGTATAATCTTTTTGAAAAGTATATTTAATAATTTTATATAATAAAATAATAGTAAATGGTACATTTTTTAACTTTCACTTGCTAGCTCTCTCTTAAGGTGTAACTGAAAATGGTAAGTGGTGAATGGGATGATATAATTCAAAATAAATATAAGTTAAAAGAAAAGTTAACTTCCACTTACCCATAATTATTAAAGCTTAAATACTCAAATAAAAAAAATCATTCAACCTCATCAATCTAGCTTGTATCAATAAAAATAATTCTCTACCTAAATTGCCTATTATGCAACCTATCATTAAACCATTACTAAATAGAAACTAATAGCCCTTCTTTTTTTTTTTTTTTTGTAGCCTGCTTTCTTCAAGCAATGAAGAGTTTTTTTATATACTTTTGGTCTAAAATCACCCATTAAAATCATTTTTTTCTTTATTTATTACTAATAAATTATTATTCCACGTAGATGAAGCTTATTTTATTTTTCATGGCCAGTTGCTTTTATCGATTGCCGGCTTGTCGTCGACTTTTGCATGACACGCCAGATTATTCGTCTTATCCACGCTGGTAATCCATTCGCACAGATAAAACATATTTGATCAATCGAATATACTAAATTATTTGGCTGCCAGATGTCAAGAACTTAAAGCTCGCAAATATTGTACTATTGGGCCATCAAATTTCCAGGATGACGAATTATTATATCATTAACTCCGAAATATCGCTTCATCTTATACGATTTTAAATAAGTATATCTTTAATCTATCTATCTATATATTCAAAGTTTGAATCGATAATACTATTTTTTCTTAAAAAAAAAAATAGAGACTAATAATATCCCAAACCACTATTTTCATTTCTAAGATTTAAAGTTTCTAGGTATTTTAATTAATATTACATATCCCAATTTTTTTTTTGAGAAGATATTACATATTCCATTAAAAATCAATAAATTTAAACTCGATAACATTGTTTTTTTGAAGAGAAAAATAGTTTAATAGATCCAAACTAACAATACATCATATAATAAACATATAATAAAAATTCGTTAAAAATCATAAAAATTGAAACAATATTTCTGTGCTAACAATATAACGACCTGGCTTTGTAAGCTTTATACATTTTATATTACTATTGTGACTTATAATACGTATGACTTCAATTATAAAACATATTAACGATTATTGATTTGATTTTTTATGTTTGATCATTCAAATACAAATAAACGCCAGAGCCATGATTTATTTAAAATCGAAATGCTTCACAAACGATACAACCATCGATGACAAGACGACGACGATAACCACATCGCGGTGTACGAAGTGGATGACTAAATCACCTAAAAATAATAAAAATAAAAAATCACAGAAAATAACAAGAGCATTTAAAATATCCGGCAGCATCCGTATATCAATGATGTCACAAAGATATCGACGATATATCCCATATCGCTAAGAAATATCGTGTGACGCGATACACGCTCACAAGGGCTTAAATTTTTCGAAAATATCCGGTATATATCTTATTATATTTAAACTACGACTAAATTTAATTGATCAAACTGCTATGACCGATCAATAACAACACTTCCGATATACTCGATATTCAATACGTAAAAATATCCATAAATATATATTCGATATATCCGTAAAATTTAAATACCGATATATCCGTGGAAACCGATATTTTCATCATTGAAAATAACTATTTTATGAAGGAAAAAGATGAAAAAATATGAAGAATGATGATTTGAGATAAAAAAATGATAAAAAAAAAACTAGATATTGTTTAAAGAAAACAGGGTAACATATTAAAAAATTCGATATTGGTCGCTATCATTGTTAATTGTAAATTTGTCACGCATGTTTCGCATTGGGATATCTTGATTGCTTTAGATATTTGTGTTCCCAAAACGATCATAAGAATGTTGATTGTTGAGGTCCACCGTTCAGACGTGTGGTCCTCCCTGCTAGAAATCACTCTCAGACCTCAGTACAGTCCGATATATGATTAGGGTGTATTTGATAACCGTGGATTGTCAGTAGATTAAAATTACTCATCCAACCAACTCCCGCCGAATAGCTAAATAATACTGCCAAATTAGAAATTTCAGTTCCAATCTTGCCGTATGGAAACGAGCCTCTGAGAGAGATGTGTGGGATGTGGTCAGCAGCAACTTTCCGGTGGCCGGAATTCGATTTCTCGATATCGTTCTCTGTGTTCCGCGCTGACTTCGACTTATCCTACTGCCAGATCGGTTGGTCCGCAGAGCTTTAGCTGTTTAGATTTCTCGATTCTGGATAGCGTCAGATCCCTTCGTGTACGCGTTGGAATCGTTGGCTTTGATCGCGATGTTGTGCTTCTTCATCTTCTCTGCGGCTGCACTATCTGAAATTTAACCGCCGAGATTCCTTTTACTTCACACATTTCTTCGTGTGAATCAACGGAAAACGGACGATCCCGTCGCCGGAGCTCCAGATTGACAGGAGAATTGCAGATCGTGAAGGCAAGGTGCACCACTGAATTCATTTTTTCCTACTGTTATTGTTAGATTTGCCGATATTGGTCGTTATGTATGCTGATACAGTGTACAGTTAGTTCTTTATTGTGTGGAGTTCGTAATTATCCACTTTTGTCGCGAATTTCGGAGAGTTAGGCTGTTCAATATCTCTTTCTTGTTCTGGGGGGAATCAATTTGGCCTCAACCGCCCAAAACACTGGTGGAAAAATTTCACAAACGGCGTCGCCAAACGATACGTTTTTCCATCAATGACTAGGAGGGCTTCAGAAACAGCACAGATTACAGTGGAGCCTCAAGACCTCCCCAATAAAACGACGCCGTTTGGTAGAATGAGTACGGAAGTGAAAGGGTGACATAGTGTGGTTCCTCCTTTATTAAAGGGAAATGATTCTGAATTCGGTTTGCAACTGTGTTAAAAGCAAACCTTGTGAAGAAAGGTAGGGGAAAAGTAAAGTAAATATATGATGAAGAAGACTCTTTCCTTCTCACAATCATCAACTTGAAAATCTAGATCGGTTAGAACTGAATGGAGATTTTTTGTTGTTAAAGTTAAGATCATTGCTGACACCATTATCCTTGTCTTCTTCCCTCTTCAATCCACTCTCTAACGTCATTTTAGGCTTTTTTTTTTTTTTTTTTAGTTCGTTTAATTCTGGAAATTTCATTTTATTTAATATTTTATTTTTGAATGTTCATTTTTGAAAATCTCTAGCTTGTGTTGCATTCAGAAATTTTGAAAAATGGTTGTTTTAATTTGTTATTTTTGAGGTCTTAGCTATTTACCAAGATTTTAATATACTCGGCATTTTTCTAACACATAATGAAAAATTACTAAACACATCATTCAAGTTAAAAAACAAAAAATAAAATGGAGTTTACACATGTTATACTTGATAATAAAAAAATGCTGCTGCAACATATTAACAAACACGGGACGACATACTTATTTACTTGGTTTAATCAAAATTTTTATGCGAATCCCCAATACGAAAATCCACGCTTTTGTAAGTTCAACCATTAATAATTAATCGGTAATTAAGCAAAATCCTAAGCAAATCGATTAAACTGGTTATAATACTATAATTTTAATGATTAACAGGATAGTTTTTGAGCA
This sequence comes from Tetrastigma voinierianum, assembly GCA_016808115.1. NCBI lineage: Eukaryota > Viridiplantae > Streptophyta > Magnoliopsida > Vitales > Vitaceae > Tetrastigma > Tetrastigma voinierianum. The sequence goes on along the minus strand of JAEQBH010004937.1, from coordinate 214,928 downwards.
TTTTGTATTTTTTGCGGCTTCGGGTCAACGTAATTTTATTATGGTAATTTTTATTAATGTTGTTTTATTTTTAACGCATTATGATGCTCTTAAAATATAATATTTATTACTTAAATGCATTTTTGTGTTTTTAATATTTTTTATTGGAATCCCATTTATTTAATATAATTTTATATTTATGTTTAAATAAAAATAAAAAATAAAAAAATTTCATACATCATATTCCTAAAAATATTCTAATTTGTCCAAAAATGAATAATGATTTGAAGTTAAAAATAAAGATTATTAGATCAAGTTAACTCCAAAAAAAAAGGGGTTCCATTATTCTCAAATATAAAACATACCAATTTGGATTAAAAACAGATATTTATGATAAAATTTAATTTACCAATTTAAATTAGTTTTAAATCAACGTTCCCTCTCCCAAGAAGGGAGGAGTTATGATCCATTATCCATGATTAGACTTGGAAACTGCCTTTAAAAGGACACACATAAGCTCTTGTGCAGCCACTTAAAGTTTTGACTAGATATGCTTAAGTTTGATATATTATAAATTTATCAAAAATATTTAAAATGTTAAGTTGCAATATCAAATAATTTTCCAAATATATTAACATGTTTTGATAACTTAAATTAAATCACTATGTTATTTTTTTGTCTGTTGACATTTATTCATTATGAAATACATTATAGTACTATGTTTTTGCAGAGATTTGTAAATGCTTTTTTTTTTTTTTTTCAGTTAAATGGGTTAGTTACAATATAATAAATTGTTTTTATTAAAACTCGAACTCGGCACCCTTCCTTCTGGATGACATTGCCTTTGAACGGGCCGAATGCTTTTTACACATGAGTTAGGCATGATAGGTAGAAAAACTCATACGCTTTTTTTACACTTGAAAATTTAAGATAGTAAAATGTCTTCCCTTTTTATATGGTTGAGAAATAATCCTAAATATAATGTACTTTTTACTAGAAAGTGTTTTTGAAAAAACATTTTTTAAAGTTTTAAAAATTATGAATTTACATCGCAAAATATTTATTTAGGACATTTTTTAAAGTCTTAGAAATTTCGAATTTACATTAAAAATATATTTTGAAAAGACATTTTTACTTTTTTGAACTTTCATCCTAGTGAGAAAGCCTATATAAAAAAAACTACATTAGAGTTAAAATTATTTTTCAAACCTTTTTTTTTTTAGATTTATTTTTAATTTTTATATTATTTTCCTAAAACTCCCTTTATACTTTATACAAGTTAACAAATTTTTAAAAGGGAAAAGAGGAATGAAAGGAGAAAAAATGGTGGATGTCAACGGTTATCTGCTCCGCTTCCGTCTTGATTCATGTAAAAAGACGGTATCATACCCATTCCATCGACGGATACGATTGGTCCACGTCATATGGTCGGAGTACAGACCACCGCAGCGGAAAAGAAAAAACACGCCCGGGACATTCAAAAAACCCAACGCCGCTATTGTTGGAAGGTCCGGAATCGGAATCGACAGAAGAAGAATCTCGCATCGCCAGCTACGACTGCCACGTTTAATATTACAAATTCTAGGCGACGACGCCAATTCAGCTCTGTGTCTCCTCTCGTTTCTTGGCACCCGTTATGAGTTCGAAACGCAAAGCCCACAGGAACATTCGATCGAAATTCGGTAGTTAATCCTCTGTTTCTCTCGATTTCGATTAGGGTTTCGTCTTCTCTCTGGCCGCCCCGCCAGGCCGATCCAGAGCTATTGGAATCGGTTTATGAAATCTCGATTCTGTCTGGGTTCAATTCATCTGAGATTTTGAGTAGTGTGTATGGCACATGCTCACCGGAGTAAGGACAGTGTTGCTCTGATTCATCCACAGCCGTCGGTGTATCCTCCAGTCCTGAACGCACCGGTCGGCTCTGTTCCGAGACCGGTCGGCGTGACAAACCCTAGTTTTGGTCCTGTGTCACTCTTTGATCCTGCGAGTTTACTTCACAACCTGATTTGTTTGAATCCCGTGGTGTTGGTGGGGATGGAACAACGCAGGTCACTCTCAAGCTCAGGCTGATCACACTGAGACTGCCTTTTTTTTTTTTTTTTTTTGTTGGTTCATGTTAGTTTTCTACTCAATTTAAGTTTTGATCTTTCGATGTAGTTTATGTCAAATGAAGGGCTCATCCCGTCCCCTGAGGAGGAGCTGAAGAGGAAAAATGCAATCGAGAAGCTTAAAGAGGTTTGAAGTCGATATTTTAGGGCTTCGATCATGTTTTTGTTAAGGTTTAGTCGCGAAATTGTTAGTTTTGACGATACCATCACTAAAGAATTATGAAAGGATCAGTTGCTCTGTCCGAAAGTATCTATCTTCTATGCAGTAGTAGTACTGTTCTAGCTGTTTTTGTAACTACCAGCCCAACCATGTAGATATTCTCCATTTCGGCTTAAGTAGCCCCCACGCTTTAAACGTTCATTGTGCTAAGGAAACAGACTTATATAACGTCGAAGCTTTATCTCATATCCGATGCAGATACGACAAACACTCCCATGCATCCCATAGATTAAGGTGTCCGGGTGTCACAAACACCCTGGCAGAGCCAATCCGACACCTCACAGACGGCTCGAATCTGGGCCCGACACACTCAGAATCTAATCTCGATCTAACCAATGTGGTAGAGACATGTCGGGTCCACTTCGCCGCGCCTCACGCTTTAAAAACGCGTCTACCAGGCCGGGTGGTGTTCATACTTATATACTACAGGAAGCCCCTATCATATGCCGAATGTGACGCTTTTCCTCAATTCTCGTATCGACCAAGTTATGCAAACTATGCGCCTTTTTTTTTCTTTAAGATGAAAAACTTGTAATTTGATTTCTCCTACAAGGGACTTCTCATCAGAAATTAAAAAGTCCACTTCATGGGTCATGTTAATGATGATTTTTCTTCATTTATGATATGCAAAGGAAATGCATTCTACTCGGTTTTTCATGTTTATCCATCTAGTTTATCGGTTTCAGCGTTGATTATTTATCTTTAATATGGTCGCTTGTATACTAAATAGTATAATATTTTTTTTTTTTACATTGTTACATTAATTTTCTAGAATCATTCTCTATGATTAATTTTCGATAATTTCACATGGCATTCATTGTCTTTTAAATATTTATGTTCATATTCTTTGCAGATAGTGTTGACATCGGTTAAGAGGGTCAAGTATAACCGCCGACGCCCCAAAGCAACAAATTTTTGAATACTCGCAACTATATTTTAACATATGGCTCATATGGCCTCAGAGTGAGTATTTTTTCTTCTTCAGTCGGAGGCTTCGCTTTTAACCCGTACTTTATGCCATCAATGCCTATAAAATTTGTAAAATTTTTTGATGAGGTTAAGCGAGAGAAAAGGAATACATCGATTCACACATTAAATTAAGGTGCCGAGTGAACATACATATTTATACTCAAAGCTGCTAGTAAAAGGAAATGTGAGTTATACTCCTAATTAGAGACTAAAGAGAGAGAAGGAAAATAACTTAAACGGATTGTAGACTAAACCTTAACACTCCCCTCAGCCAGCATAGCAGTCAAAAACACCAAGCTTATCATATATATACTTTTTATTCTTGAGACTTTAAGAGACTTACAAGATATCCGGCTAGTCGGGTCAGAGCTGACAAAACCAAGTAGGCCACGATCCCGACGCAATCTTTCTCCGATAGTCGCAACCACTTCTCGATGCGTTTCGTCATCTCACGGAAAATTGTGCTGGGGATGCAACATGCAGCATCATTGATTATCACATATTAGCTTCATTTGTTTATCCTTCCAAACTCTAATTTTGAGAAGCGCGCTCAACCATATGAGTTCACATGTCGCTGGGCGCCATACCTACACTTCTGGCCAAAGACCTGGATTCGGCCACTATATCTGCTTACTCCTTGGTGATATTACGTTACCTACAACGAACACACACACCGACGTGTAACTGCCTATCTCAGGTAAGAGCATGCCCAACTGCATCAATCGTATCCAACAACTCGGGTATGACCTCTCGCTCTGGCTACAACACCTCGACCTGCTCTTCGATATAACGTATATACGAACTACAAGATCCCAAAATGCGGCTTATCACAGCTGACAGAGGGAACCCGACTAACTATGTTCACAGGAAACGATGTTAATCGAGCGATAGCCGGAGATAGCCTCGCCTTACCTACAAGTCGCCGATATCTCCCTCGGATCTCGTGGAAGCCTCTCGACTCATGTGCTTTAACATCTCGATCCATATGAAGGTCTACGCTATTAATCTAACATACTTCAACAGCCTTTCAATATATCCAAGTGCATACTTCCTCTCGAGAAATAACCACTCCGAATTAGACTCGAACTACCTGACAAAGCCTAGAAAATACTTGAGTTTTCCTCAAGTATTTTGGTCTCGGTAAAGCCAATAAACGCTATTGCTTGAAGCTTCAATACCATCCCTGTATCGCCTCGTGGAATTAATAATGTCATCCACATAAACAATTAAGTAAATACACTTTCCAGTAGATGAATGATGATAAAAAACAGAATGGTCTGCTGCGCTTTGAATCATGCCAAACTCCTGAACCACTGAGCTAAACCGACTAACCCAAGCTCGAGGAGACTGTTTCAAACCATATAAGGAACGACGTAATTTGCATACCAAACCGCATCCCTTTAAAACAACAAAAACCAGCTGGGCTGGCCCATATAAAACCTTCTTGGTGAGATCGCCATGAAGAAAGCATATTATTATTCTTGATATCCAATTGAAAAAGAGATCATGAACGCTATAATCATGTAGTTAGCAACAACGTGAGGCAATTCGCCACTGGGAGAAAAGGGGTATCATAACAGTTTGAACCATATTGTCGAAGATACCCTCGCAACCAAACGCCTGTGTTCGATCCATTCGATCACTAAGTTCCACCTTCATCAGATAAACCCAACGACAACCAATGTGAGACTGGCCGAGGAAGAGCGACAGCTTCACGGTTATCGTAAAGAGCATCCATTTCCCCAACACAGTTCATTTCCAAACGATGAGAGAGCCTCACTAAGGCTTAGCAGAGACGTAAGACAAGGTGGAAACAAAGGCAAAGTAGCGTAAAGATAAACGATGAAAGCTGAGAAAATTATAAACAGGATGTGGGTCAGAAGTAGTGCGGGTACCTTTCCAAATGACAATAAGTAGATCATCGACTGGCTATGAACCTGAGCAGGAGATGATCAGGGTATTAAGAGATGAGTCAACATGAGGCCTTCAGACGAGGATGGCGCAGTATAGACTTCAGCGCTGAGTCACGACATTTGTAAGTGGAGCAGCGAAGCCTGAGAAACAGAAAACAAGAGGAATAGATAAGACATCCGGGAGCGTATGACGCACCGGGCAGAGAGGCGATGAATCTTCAAAGGTGCAGATCAACAGAGATAAAGTAGCGATTAGTATCTGAGAATAACAACGATAACCCCTCCAAGGTGAGAATAACCCAAGAAAGACACACACTCGTGGAGCTGGGCAGTAGAAAGCTCATCTTTGCCTAGAGTGAGAATACGAACGCAAAACAACACAAATCCGTTATTACACGGAGGAGTGGGAGGTAAAAGAGAGGTTGAGGCAGGTAGTAAGATAGAATGAGGATCTCGATCAAGTGCAAACAGAGGGCATACGATTAATCATATAACAAGCAAATAAGATAGTATCCCCTAGAAACGTTATGAACCTTACGACGGAGGAGGAGAGTGCGAGCCGGCCTCAACTAAATGACGATTTACGCCACCACTCTATTTGTCGATGGTGTGCCACAAGATGATCGCTGCTAATTCCATGGAAGACATAAAAGAAGAGAATGCCAGAGAAATATTTTTTGCATTATCCCTTCTTAAAATACGAATAGAAGTATTGGATTGAGTGTGAATTTCAGCATGAAAATTTTGAAAGATAGAAAATAACTCAACTCGAGTTTTTATTAAAAATAACCAAGTACATCGAGAATAATCATCTATAAAAGTAACAAAGTAACGAAAGCCTAAAGTAGAGGTAGACCTAGAAGGACCCCAAACATTGGTGTGAACAAGCTTAAAAGGAGACTTTGTCCGAGGATCTAAACGCTTTGGGAACAAGACACGGAAGATGTTTCCCAAGTCGATGCGAGACCACACTCTGCCAAGATAAACTGTAGAAAACAGGAACCAACTTCCTCAAACTTGAGAGGCTCTGATGACAGAGACGACTATGGAGGAGGAGAGAGCTTCCGTGAAGTGCAAGCAAGTGGGAACAAAGAGGCGAGCTAAGGTGAAAGAGGGGCCTCAGGACTATGTCCGATAATCGGCCTTCCCTTTACGTCTGGCCCCGCAAGGTTACAGAGTTTGTGCGAAAAAGCAAAGACACAACAAGGTCATGAGTCAACTTACTAACCAGCAAGCATTAAGCGAAAAATTGTGAACATAAAGCATGCGGCGTAGTGGGCGAAGGCTGAGGGGACAAATCGGTTAATGACTTTAGCTATGGTTTGAGAACCATTAGCTAAGGTAATTGTAGGTAAAGAGACTCGGAAGGTAAGAGAAGAAAAAGGCCTTTATTATCGTAGACATGATCGAGTACCCAAGACAAGGATCCAAGCGCAGATGAATGTGTAAGGCAAACAGAGACATTATCGGCCCCAAGAACATAAAGAATTCGGAGTAAGATTTGGCCAAGCTGAGTGAGACGGCGTACTCCTCATATTCACTGGGCGTAAGAATGACCCCCTGAGGTGTGGATGAGCTCCCTGAGACAGAACTTGAACATGCTGAATGATTAGAAGACTGAGCCAAATGAGCAGTGTAAGGAGGTCAGCCATGTAACTAAAAACATCGATCACAGGTGTGTCAAGCCTATGGCAGTATGTGCATTGAGGACGTTGTCCTCTACCTCGGTTGCTACCGCGTCCACCTCTGGAATCACCTCGAGAAAGAGACTGAGAAACCATCACAGAAGTGTCCGGTGTAATCTCAAATCGCATGGATTGAGTGGCAGTGGAGGTGTGGCGAAGTAACCGAGCAAGAGCCTCATCAAAGTTTGAAATAATCGCCCAAAGTAGTCTCTGCTCCTGATGTTCTCAAAAAATCTGGCCCGAGGTTAAGTAGAAGAATGATCATAAAGACTTAATCCATCTGGATAGAGAAGTCTCAAGACAGAGACTTTTGAAGGGTTTGAGGGAGGATAAATTCGATCCTTGGCGGGGCGCATATTCGCCCACCATAAGAAGATATATCCATAACGAAATAAGCTTCAAATCGCGTAATGGAGGATATTACCCGGTAGAGACGTTGAATATCATTAGTGTACGCTTTACCCGATTCCAGAGGTGTAACAAGTTTTGATAGCTCCAATATTATATGTAGTCTTGGCATCAATAGATTGTCAAGAATATTGCAAAGTAAAGCATCAATTTTTTTTTTCCACGACAGCACGGCTTTTATCTTCAAGAATACTTGTGTCTCGGCAGAGGTGATGATCCCTACATCCATTATCAATAAACCAAAGGTCCATCGAGTCCGATCATGATTGATAATTTTCACTCCCCGTGAGTTTATCCAGCGGTAATCATAGCCTGTGATAAAAGAATTAAAAGTCGACCTTTTTCACCCATAGAGATGAGAAATCGCAGGGAACTGGCCGTATAACTCCTAAGGTCCCGAAAAATGTCGAGCCCGTAAAAACACAAAACAATGGAGATTCAAGCGATAGAAAAACGTAGTAATAGTGGTCGAAGAGAACCGAAAAGAAGGGCTTTTTCTGCGACTCAAGGGCGCGTGAGTGGGATGGATGGGCTTGTCTGGCCAGACGATTCCGTTGAGGAGGCGCGCAAAAACAAGGTTATATGTGCCGCCACGTGCCGGTGCGTGAATTTTACCGCCATCGAAAGGTAGATCGGAGGGAGGCGCTCCTGTTGGTGTGCTCTTTGGCCTGAATGGTGTCGTTTGGAAAAAAATCTCGCTAGAAAGGCGCAGCGAAGGTGCTTTTGAACACGATGGCTGGCTCAAGCAGGCTTTATGAAGACTGTAGAAGACGACCGGACGCGACACTCATTTTGATGAAGGCTGAATCACCACACTTTATCGAAACCCTAACCCTAGTATTCTGAAACTCTTTTATGGTTTTGACACCATGTTGAGAGAAAAGGAATACATTGATTCACATTAAATTATAAAAGGAGGAAACATACATATTTATACTTTAGTGTTAGGGAAAAAGGAAACATAGTTAGAGTCTAATTAGGAGACTAAAGAGAGAAGGAAAAGAATCCGAAATGGATTAGGAGAATAGCAGTTGTTGTTGGTCCAAGTTATTCACAACCTTATAATATCGCTACTAGCTTCAGTTTTTCTATTTATATTCAGGATACTCTTTCTTACTTTCCCGTCATTTTTTCCAAAGTTGCTTTAAAATGTAGTTAATTTTTTTCTGACAAATTGACATCTCTTTATGACTTATCCCTAGTTTTAGGTGGTATCCTGGAAGATTTATGCTGCAGTTTCATCATTTACTGCTAGTTAAGCAGCTATTTATCAATTTGTTACACCTTCTTGCACCTTGTTCAATGAAAAATATTTGCATTGTAGTACCACTGTGGCTCATGAGTGCCGTAATCGACACGGACATATTTTTGATATGACTGAAGGACTCATTGGTATAATTAAAAAATAATCTAGCTGTTCTGGCTTTTAACACAATTTATATATCATATATGCATGAATAATGTTTAATGGGTATTTTTATAAAGTATGCCATTCCACTTACGAGCTTTTTGATGAAGACAAAAGTTAGTTCCCCATGGTGAAGCTTAATTATAGTGTGCACCAAAAGAATTGATTCAGGAGTGTACCAAATCTTTAGGGTCTTGTTGTCATGTTTATTGTCCAAAATAACCATTCCATCTGGTTCTTCTCAATATTACTTTGGAAAGGAACAAAATTCTTGAATATTTTTTTTTTCTACTTGTTCTTGAAATGTGATCCTTTGCTTTTCTTCTTTGTCAAAGTCCCTCACACATTATAATTGGATGGGTGAGTAGAGTAGACCTCTTTTATAGGACGTAAGATATTCGTTTGATTTCAAACTCTACCACATCATGCTCAAATGATCTCCTTGTTTTGATGCTTACCATATATTTAACATGTAACTTGTGAGAACCCTTTTTAATGTCATGGGATGCGTGACAATGTATAATTTTTGGTAACAGCTTTAAGCTGTGAAAAGCAAAAATATATCCACTGAATTGTATTGAACCTTTTGTTTGTACTGCGGATATTTTTATATTTCCGACCTCTACAAGTACTGCATATCATTTTGACATTATAATTGACAATTAATATATTGTTTTTTTTTTAATAGGTAACAATTAATATGTTGTTACTCAGAAAGAATACAAGTTTAGATATCTTACATGCAGTTAAGTATAATGTGGCACACATGGTTGATAAAAGTCAGTTTGTATCATTTCTATATGGAATGTTGAAGGTTGAGCGATCGGTTTGTTTTTGGGGAGATGGTCTTCTTTTATGCATTTTTAGGATCCTAGGAAGTCTTATCATTAATGTGTTGCAAACTTGGTAAAATTTTTGGCATTAGTGGACATGGGATCTCTATGAAGAATAAAACGTCTAGGATGTGAAATGCATTGGTGCTCTTTGTTACTTAATATTAATAAGGTGGTTCTCGTATTATTGGCTGTTTCTTACACTATTGTTTCTTTATCATTTCAAATATCTGTCATGAAGTTTCTTTGGCTCTTAAAGTTATGTTAGAGATGGTGTTTGCCCTTGAGTCATTATCTTGTTTGACGTGATTATAAACCATGGAATTTTGTAATGCATGTGTTTGCCCATAGACCCACTGAAATTTACAGTTTGAATGGATAGAGTTTGTATTTAATAAATACTCAGTTCCTTCAGTGGGATGGATATATGAAAGGGCCCACTCCATCCTAATATGACGTGATAGGTCATAATTTTTATGGAGAATCCAGATGGGCCAATGATCTTCAATATATTTTTCAAGTAGCACTTCTTACACCCCATAGCATTAATGTAGGTGAGGCAGCAGGATTTGTTTGCTACGTTTTTTGGTGAATGATATCTTGAATTGTATTTATTTTGTTGATTTCAGTTACTTGTAATAATTATCTTATAAGTTATTGGAAAGTTTCACCACCATGCACTTCTAAGTTATTGAAAAGTAACTCTAGGTTTTCACAACCAAACAAATCTGTGTTCATCTGCACAATTAGGAAAGCAACACTGTTCACCTTTTAGAAATTTGCTTTTCAATAGGGTTTGAATTCATCCACCCAGGTAACTGCATTCTAGCATAAACAAAGTTTTATAGATCATTGAAACCTCTCATATTGTCCATTTTCATGACTAGATGCAGGCTACCATAACCAATATTTGAGGCCTTTCATCTTTCAGAGGCAGATTGTTATATATTATGAATTGAATTTACTAGTTGAGATTTTTCATGCAAATAAACAAGAATTCATACCCTAAAAAGGGTTTGATCCCTTCCCCTCGCTACAGCCTCTTTTGTATCAATGCTTTTATTGTTGATTTCCTTTATCCAGGTTCATGGGCCAGAATCAGACATTGACGCTTATGTGTTGGCCCTTTCTTTGCTTCCATGGCTGTAAGTTTCTTTTGTTAAATTTCCTTATTCACTTCATTATTTGAGTTGTAAATATTTTCTCTCAACTTAAAGTTCTTTAACTCATGCAGGATGACTTTTTCATTGTTCTGCGCAACATGCTTGAACGTAGACCAGAAGTCTCAGAGATCCATTGTGTCAAAGATGCCAAAGTTCCTCTAATGCGGTTCAAATTTGATGGAATATCCATTGATCTTCCATATGCTCAGCTTCGACTATTGTATGTTCCTGATGTGAGTGTGAAAACTTATGAAATAAGGCCTAGGCAGAAAAACTTTGTCATTTAATGTTTGAATATTTTTTTCCTCTCTGTGTACAATGAACTTTAAAGTATTCTCTTGTATATATATATATGTATATATATATTTTAATGCCAAGGTTTCTTTTCTCCAAACTTTGAGATTTTGACCTGCTGAGTTGTGAATTGCAGAATCTGGATGTACTCAACCCATATTTTCTAAGGAACATTGATGAAACTAGTTGGAAAAGTTTGTCTGGAGTACGAGCCAATGAATGTATTCTTCATCTTGTTCCAAATGTGGAGGTAATTTGAATACGCATTTTGTGCATAACTGTTGATTTTGGTCCTTATGTTTGCCGAAATCATGTATACTTTCTGATTTTGTATTTAGAGGTTCGGTTATGTAGCTGTAATCCTCATTTGAAGTCTCTGTTAAGATTCCAAAATAAGCTGATTTAAATGTACTACTTCAATAGTTTTGTTATAGTAAGGAGTCCTTGGAAGGGTCAAATGGTTTGCAGGGTACCAAGTGCCAAATATTGAAGATTGTTCCCTGTATGATCGTTTTTTTCAACTGGTTTTTCTTTAGGTCTCTTGCTCATTAGTGTTACATCAGGGAATTAAATTAGTTTTCTCATTATGACTACAATAAATATATTTGTTTCAAATTGTTGCACACTTCTAATGGTTGAGCAAATGCCGTGTTGCCCTGGAGTGGTGTTGATGGCTTAACCATGTATTTGGAGAAAAGGTATTGTGAAGTGTGGTTGCAGTGTCAATGGGTCTGGTTTTTCTTTAGTCCTCTTGTTAGTTTTAGCCTAGGAAATTAATTTAATGTTCTTATAATGCCTATAAGAAATATATTTGTTTCTGTGAAAAGAGAAAAGAGAGAATCCCTAATTTTTATTATATTCACGGAAAAGACTTGCCTCTACATTACATATTGGACTTATATATATACACACTCATAGGACCCATAATACAGTAAGAAAATAAAAGGAAAAGATCAGATAATATCTAACACTTCCCTTCGCTTCTGAGCATATATGTCATATGCACCAAAGCCTCGTTACAAATATATTTAATTCTGGTGACCTCGGTAGATGCAGAAAGATTGCCATACGATCATTTGAATTGACAAAACTAGTAGCCATACATCCCGGAGGCGATCTTCTTTTTAATGGAAGTGACAAATAACTTAAATGCTTGCTTCTGGCCCCCATAAGACGGACGGATGCAATATGCAAAGCAGTCATATCACGCATGAGCTTCATCCGGCTCATCATTTCTAAACTTCAACTCGAGAAGGGTGTCCTACCAGCCCGTCAAAATTCAACACCGACACACTAACTCGACACGACAACCGACAAACTGCTCAGCGGAGACCGCAAACTGTTCGTATAAACGTCAACTCGCTAACACGCTTAATAAACTGGCCGCGTCGCGGAGACATGCGCGCAACCCGCTTACCCGCTTAACACCGCTTTCCTACCGCTGCTTTACCACCTGGCCGCGACAGTTCGCTAAAATTCAACGCCGACATGATTAATCATCATTGGAACTGTTCAGAGACCTAACGCGTTCGGTGATAAACGGGTCAACCCGCTTAACACGCGACAAACGGATCGCGGTTCGCCATGCTTTTCACCCGCCACCCGCTTAACCCGTGAACCGCTTAACCAAACTCAACACGTTTGACACCCTAGTCTCAAACATATGAGTTCACATGTTGCCAGTGGCCATAGCTCGAGCGCTAGTTACTACATTGCCGTTTACTCTTCCGTGATAAAGTTGGCCACCAATGAAAACACGTAAGTGAAATGTTCATCTGCGGGTGAGCCAAATTTCAGACTGGTGGTAACCAATAACCCGGTATGACTCTATTCTCGTACAACACACCAATTCGTGTAATTTCTTGATATATCGAAGAATGGATTACAACATCCCAATGGCTATCACGGCAGATCGTAGGAATCGGACTAACAACACTTACGTGAAAGGAAATGCTCAATTGAGTAATGGTGAGGTAGTTCGCTTGCCTACGAAGTCGCCGATATCTCCAAGGATCTCTCCTAAAGACCCTCTCTCTCGGTCCCGTGAAGTACAAGTTTGACATTAGGATCCATAGGAGTGTCGACCGGTTTACAGTCTAACATACCGGTTTCCTTCCTAAGACGCCTGAAAGCGATACTGCTAGTGAGCGACTCACACGGAATTCAGATCGAAGCTATCTCAGCTCCCCGTAAAGTACTTCTGAAGTTTCCCAAGTCTTTAGTTTGAAAAGGGCGGCAAGGTGTCGCTTTAGTTTCGAATACTATCTTCCGACACGCTTGTAATGATGATGTCATCTACATAAACAACCGATAAATACACTCGCTCGAAGAGTTATGATGATAAAAACTAATGGAGTTTGGTTTAGATATGGCATGCCAAATTTCAATAATAGAACTAAACGGCCAAACCATGCTCGAGGAGATTATTTCAAGCCATATAGAGAGCTGGGCCAGAACTCCAAACACTAAACTGGGACTTCTCGAGCAACAAAACCAGCCAAGCCAAGCCCATATAAACTTCCTAAGAAGATCACTCATGAAGGAAGACATTTTTAATGATTCGAACTCCAGATGAAAGTCGCCAGAACACATAGCACCCATGGAGAGAAGGAGAGCTGGCTGTGGGTTAATCTTTAAGAATCTGGGGAGAATGTGTCACTCATAATCGAACCATAAACCCGAGTATATCCTTTAGCAACCAAGCTGCCCAAGGCATCAACCTCGACCATCGTGACCAACCTAGACCGTGTAAACCCAATCACAACCAACCGAAACTTACCAAATGGCTAAACAACAAGATCCCAAGTGCCACTGAGCGCGCAGGTAGAGCATCCATCCTTTATCTACTATCGTTGGTTGGTTTCACTGATGAAAGAGCTCTACTGTGTTCTTGGGGAAGAGAAACAGAGGAAATAGTAGAAACAAATGCAGAGTAGGGTGAAGATAATCGATGGTAACTCAAAAAATTGTAAATAGGATGAGGATTGCTAGTAGATCAATTACCTTTCCGAAGAGCAATGGGCAAGTTATCAGCAAGAGGTGAGCGTAAGGTCGGCGATAGGAAGTGAGTCGTATTAGGGCCTCAATGGCGAGATTTAACAACTAAGACGCGCGACGGCAGATGATAAACTCAAGCGATGAGAAGATACATCAACATAAAGTGGAGATGATGGGAAGGGGTAAGACTTCAGTAACAGGAAGAGACTCGGAGGAGGAGAAGAAGGGTGAGTCCTTAAAGAAGGTGACATCGCACAGAGAGAAAAAGACATCAGCGAGTCTCAGGAATAACAATGATAACCCTTCTAAAGTCGGGAGTAGCCTAGGAAGATGCATTTTCGTGGCTCGCGAAGTTTGCTTTTTCCCGGAGTGAATATGAACAAAGCAAGTACAACCAAAGACACGAGGAGGAAGGGAAATGTGCGTGGTCGTAAGGGAAAAATAAGTGAATGTGAAGAATCGAATATGTAACACATATGAGGGGGCATACGACAATCAAATAATAAGCAGAAGAACAACGCCCCCCCAAAAACGAAAAGCGAATACGATAATGGAGGAGGAGAAAGACGAGTCGCTTTACGCATACGATTCTTACGCTCAAATTACCCCATTTTGTTGTCGAGGAAGACAGCACAAGAAGATCACGGGCAGATCCCATGTTGCGACTTAAATGAAATAAAGGGTGCGTAAAATATTCCCTGCATTGTCACTACGTGAACACACGGTCAGAAATATCGAACCTGGATTAGAATTGAAGAAGCAAATTTATGGAAAATAAAATATAACTTTAGCTCGCTTTTTTCATTAAAATAACCAAGTACATCGAATAAATATCAACGAAAAGGACAAAACATCGAAATCCTAAAGTGTATCGAGTCCTGACAAGGACCCCAAACATCGCTGTGACAAGTTTAAAAGGGTAGATTTGCCCGACATTCAAACATGAACGAGACACGAGTATGTTTCCCAAGCTGATAGGACTCACATGCAAGTGACGACAAAGTGGAAAAACGAGGGACCATCTTTTGGAACTTAGAAAGACTAGGGTGGCCTAGACGATTGTAGATGAGGAGCGGATCATTAGTGGAAACGCAAACTGCAGGAGATGATTTCGAGGTGAGGTGATGAGGCCTGGCGACTCATGTTCGATGCCAATCGCCTTCCCCTGCATTCGTCCCGCAAGGTCACAAATTTATCGAAAAATAAATGGTTGAAGTGGCTGCACGAGCGATTTTCATTACTTAAATAAGATTAAAGGGACACTCGGGAGTATAAAGGACGTAAGTGAGAGGTGTGAAAGTGGAGAGGGGGATGTGCCAAACCAATACCTTTAGCCACGTCTGAGAACCATTACATAAGGTAACAATAGGTAAAAAGTAGGGCAAGAAGAAGAGAAGAGAAGATTTATTACCGTATATATGATCTAAGCACCGTAGTCTAGGAATCTAGGGTCCAAGAGAAGATGTATGAGTAAGGCGTGACAGAGCTACCTGGCTCAGCAACAGATGCAACGTGTCGACTTGGTTGCTCGATAGCGAAGATAGTCATCATAATTACATCGCCAAGGGGGGGAATACTCCCGAGATGTGGAGGAGCTCTGAGTCCGGGCTACGAGAATTAGAACCTAAGATCAAGACGCGGGCAAGTGAGCGCCCATGCAACTCGGGAGCAACAACGATCACGAGTGTGGCCAAGCTTATCGTCGCAATAGGGTACGCGGAGGACTTTCATTCTACGGCACATCGCGCCCTCCCCAGCCGCAATAGGGCTGGTAAAACCAACACGTAAGAACACGGCGTTATCACGCACAGCCTGCGGTGAGGAGATACGTAGGAGGCGAAGCAACACATCATCCGCTGACGAGACCGGACGGACTACCAAGAATTTGATCTCTGACGGTCTCAAGATCCTGACGAGGCCAATAAGAGTGTGCGACCATGAAATAACTGGTCAATCGCGCTTGTCGAGCCCCCAACATCACTAGTAAGAGGCATCGTTGTCAAGAACTCCTCCCGGTAAGAGAGGCAATCCGACCAATATAACAGATAAATCACGCCCCGCTGCCGATATCGACACAGCGTGCCGCCACCTTATAAAGGGCGATATCATTCGTGGATTAACTCGGGTCGATTCCAAAACTTGTAACACAAGCCAGTTCTCGAAGATGAAGCAAAATTTTGATCAACCGACCGCCATAATACGCTACATGGGCCAGGCATCTATTTCCATCGCATCTTGTCAACATTAGTGTATAGCATCCTCCTGTAATGATGACCTCATAACTCGTCTCCATGAACCGTAGTTCCAAAGAAGTCAATTTCAGAAAGATAATTTCACTACTAATCAATTTTCTCTGATGTGATAGTCTCGAGATCCAGATAAATGCATAAAAAATAGGATTTTAAAGCCGCCATATCCACTTAATCGGAGATTGAATCATCACGCTGATTGAAGAGAGCCTCAATAGGAGGGCTAATCACCATCGGTCTTGAAATCACTGGGCTGTGGTAACGAGATGAAGAAAGTGACCTAAACCGTGGGAGTAAGATCGACCGACGAGTGCGACTTTCGAGTTGAAATGGCAAAAAAGGGGTGGATAAGGGAGGGCTCTCGAGGTGGACCAATGAATGGAGCAAGAAGATGGCGCGCCACGAGCCCGATATGAAGTCCCGTCACCGAGTATCATAGCCCGCAGGCACACATGCGCCGACGCATGGACTCCGTAGTTGGCTTCGAGAGGAGGCACATGACGGGCGCTGCGGCGAGTCGCTTTCTCGGGCGGGGTTGCCACCGATGTGTAGATCGGGTCTCGCGGCGCCTTGAACTGAGGTTTCCTACCAGAAGAGTCGTCGAAAAGTCACCAAATGCACGCTGCATCCACCCACATGGAGGGTACCGGAGGAGAATAAAAGTGACCGGAATGAAACACGATCATCGAAAAAGTAAATTAGGTTTTCCCTTTGCTCAAGTACCATGCGGTTATAGAAAGAGAATCCCTAATTTTTATTATATTCACTGAAAGACTTGCCTCTACATTATATATCGACTTATATATATACACACCTACGTAGACCCAATACAAAGTAAGAAAATAAAAGGAAAAGACCGCATAATATCTTTACGCTTCAAATTGTTGTATCTTCTAATAGTAGAGCAAATGATGTGTTGTCCCAGGGTTGGGGGGATTATTCCACCAAGGTGTATTTGGAAACATGGGTTGTATTTAGGATTTTCCCTTCCTAAAATTTGAAGTAAGATATAATAAGGATGATTTCATCATTCGGTTTTTCCTGACAGGTGGAAATTTTCTTTAAGAGGTTCATGAAAAACTGCATGGAATAATACTTTAAGTAGTGAAAAATGCTTAGAATATGAATGGTTTTGTGAGAATGGAAAGTCAATGGTATTAAACGTTATCCACTATAATTTTAAGTTTCTATTTAGTGTGACTGATAATAGGTGGATTGTTTTATGAAAATAATAAATCAGAAGATTTCCAAAAAACCAGAACAATATAGCCAACAACAAGTTGGTCTCAAAACTCACAAGAATTTCTGTCTCCAGATAGCTACTGGTCCCTTCCTTAGCGTTGGGTACCTGTTTCGCCAAATTAGGCAAATAAATTTAGTTGGTTAGATGCCATGAGGGAAAGCCGGTCTACCACAACCAGACCTTAGATTTGAATACCGCGCGTGTTAAATATGCACGCGCTTTCCTTTCGTTTCTTCATGGCATTTCGAGTATGTTTGCCTGTTATGTTTCAGAAGCGGGGGCTGATCAATTGATTTGCCATTTTCAACGCTAAGGCATTCTGTAATATAATCTTTTGTTGGAGGCCTCGAAATACATTTTACCACCAACTTGTGCATTTTTCATTCTCCTAAACTGTAGTAATCTTTATATTCTGATTTCTTCCAGAATTTTCAATCAAATGTGGTCTGATGTGTCAAATTATGGGCTAAGGACGGGGGTGTATGGTAACGTGTATGGGCATATAAGTTTCTTCTTATTTTGTGTTCAGGGTTGGCCTTTTTTCCATTTTGAGCTTTTGAGTTTTAAACTATTTACGAACAACCTTTCATCCCGTATTTCACTTATTGCAGTTATTTGGGTATTTTGGTGGAGTTCATTTGGCCATTCTTGAAGCTGCTTGCTCTGTCAGAGAACTTCGCATGCCAACTTAAATGTTCTAATTTCAACCTTTAAGACTTTCTGGATGGCCTTGGCCTGATGTTCCGCGGCCTTGAAGGTGGTGAAATGTATCAACCTCTGAAGGTACCAGAGAGCAGCACGCATTAATGCCCATTCACTACCATGTAGCCCTTTATGAACATTGCCATTCCAATGAATGTGGCCAAAAGCACATTTTACAGGATCACAAACAGAACTTACCCTAGGGGCATGCACTGACTCGTATTTTACTTCTTTGGCTCAATATGCAGACAGTCTTGCTCTATAAATATTATGTTTTAATGCAGTTTTGTTAGTTCTGCTTGACTTTCAAACCCGTGATTTTTATAATAACTGTACCTTCATGTTCAGTGTTCAGATATAAAAAAAAAATCTTTTTTAAAGAGCAGCTCAAGGAACACTTATTTATTTTTTTCGTAGAGCAGGATCTCTTAAGGCATAGACTTTGATTGGAATGAATAGCATTTGAGCCCTTTTGTTATCTTTAAATATTCTCGATTTATAAAAAATTTGCACGTCATCCTCCTAATCAAGATCATTCGTGGACATGGGGGTGGTTGGGTGAAGTCACGCTTTAGCTTCTTCTTTGCTACGTTAGTGTTCGATTTTGTTCAGTTTATTAATTATTTAATTTTAATGTATGTAGATATATATGATAACACTAGGAGTAACAGTGAGGAGAAAAAACATAAGAAAAAGAGGAAAAGGGGTGGGGAAAGGGGAAAAACAGCTGTTCAAGAATGACCTAATGATTTATAAAATCAATGAAGGATCAAGAATTCATATAAATATACACCTAAACCCCCAGACAATACAGCTTCCAACCTCAAGGAGGACCTAATCAGTCTACACAATCCACATCCTCAAGGACAGATGATTCCCATGAATATATTAACCCAGAAAGAAAGATTGTAAAAGGAATATGTATATATTTTTTTTGACAAGTAAACACTTTAGTTAATAAATTGTCCCCAGGGCTCAAACCCAGGACCCCTTCTCTCCCTATGCCCTGTCTATTTAAACATTGAATGTGCTACCACATGAGCTAAGCATGATGGACGGAATATGCATATTAATATTCCATGTTGGCTGTAAGCGCACAGAATCTTTCATTTTTAACATTCTAGCTTGTTGTGTGAGGAAAGTAGGGGTTAGACCATCATATGTTATGGACAATAGGAAACTGTCTGATGTGCCACTAAAAGCTATATTGGGGTGGGTCCATGGTACATTGTGGGTATTTATGTTGTGGGCCTCAAGTTGTTCGGAAATTGGTAAACTGGAATTAGTCTGATTGAGGGGTGCAATTTGAGTCACAGTTTCTAGTATTAAGGAGTGGGTACTGGCCTAGGGAGGGGTCGGGAGACAAATTGAGACACCTGGGCTTTAAAAGATAAAATTGCTACGAATATTTAAAAGATTTATTTAAAATTCTATAGACCCTTGTGTACCTCTTTGGAGCCTTGAGCCGTTTTTTCATCTTATATATTGCTCTTTACTGATAAAAAAAAAAAAAAAAATTTAGAATTCTATCAAATCGCACAAATAATTTCAAATCCTAGTGACAACCGGTGTAAATGAATTTCAAATATTTGCAAACATTGAACAAAGCTCAAAAATTTGATTGCATCACGAAGAGACATCGAGATCTATATCTATATCTATATATATATATATATAAGATTTTTTGAGACGATAATTGGTTGTTGATGATAAATATCGAGCACATGACATTCAGTGTATAGTAATTCAATAAGTTTAAGTTGATAATGGCGACATAGGAAGTAAGGGTGGCTTGAAAACAGACAATGACATAAGACAAGCAAACAATTGTTATCATATATAATAATATATTCATTTCTGCTCCACAAAACTCAGGTAACCTCCCATGTTGGCTCCTTTTGTGGGGTTTGTCCAACACCATAATATCTTTTATGTTAATAATGCTAGTAGTTTTGACAGTACCTCTGCTCTCTACATGCACACACATACATATATAAAGCATACAAACATGTATTCTTCTTAGACTTCACGGCTTCTGATTTGCATTACTGCTGCAGGTAGAGGAGGTTCAAGGTCTAGACCCAACCCAATGAGTCTATTGATCCTGATTCAGGAGAGCCAAATGTAGTGTTTTTCTGGGGTGTACAACCTGGTAGAATCAATTTTTCGGACATAGACGTTGTGGAAGACTTCTTCTTGCAGAACATTAACAACAGTGGCTATCAAGGTCATCCTGGAAAGATGGTCTTATCCGTCCTTCCTACTAGCCCTGGTTATGCTCAACTAGATACTGGAAGTTGGAAGAGAACAAAAGCATGCTGGAGAATGTCTGAATATCATCAGCCAAGACTTCCTGTGTTTTCGCAGCATCTGCCTCTCTACTTTATAGGGTATGCTGCAACCAATGAAGATGTCAAGCGCCTCAATGCTTGGAGCTAGGGTTCTTCTCTTAGAGACGATCCATCACCTCTGTTTTCTGGCGATATTTTTTTTTCCTAGGTTGGTTCTAAGTAACAACATTTTTTCCCTAAGTAGTTCCAATTTCACTGACTTTTGATTTTCTTGGGTATGCAAGTTTTGATTCTGATGTAAAAGGGGGAGACTGTACAAAAAATAAAAATATAAGCAGAAATATGCTGTGGGGATGGACATAATAGCTCACTATTGGAAGGATGTGATTTTCTCATGAGACTAGGAAATGTCTTTGTAGTGTAATTCATATTGTATTTTACTGTAGCAAAGTTTGTTAATCAAATATTTATTAATAATTCCCAAGTTGTAAGACTGGTTATTGACCCTACATTCCTTTTCATCCATGGGGAAAAACATCTGTTATTAGAATAATGTTTTATGTTTTAATATCTTTTTCAGAAAGTTAAATTAAATTGGTGTAAAGTGAATTCTTTAATCAAAAGTTATTAATTTAGTTGAATGATATGATTTTCTCATGAGACTAGAAATGTCTTTGTAAGGCTGAACTATAGTGTAATCATATTGTATTTTACTGTAGACAAGTTTTGTTAATCAAAGATTAATGAATAATCTCCAAAGTTTGTAAGACTGGTTATTGACCTCATATTTCTTTTCATCCATTGGGAAAAAAAAATCTGCTATTATGCTCTTAATTATCTTTTTCAGAAAAGATAAACTAAATGTGGCAAGAGAAAGGAAATCTTTAAATTAAAAAGTTTTATTTCAATAGGCAACTTTAAATAATCTGAAAACCTAATTTAAAATAAAGATATAAAAATTAATTTTAGAAATAAGTTCAACATGATTCTTTCTATAATAACACAACATATCTAATGCATAAAAAAAAAGTGGGTGTGAGGTGTGGGGTGGGATGTTTTGTCCTCCCATTAGGTTACTATTATACTATTATTCCAATTTTTTTAATACTATTAATGAAAGAAAATGATTACAATGGTAATAGTGACAAATAAGAAAAACAATGAAATTAAAGATTTGAAAAATGAAGGTAGAGACAAAAGAATGAAGGAATATAAAGTAAAAATATATCAAAGTATGGAGAAATAAAAAGTAAAAGGATATAGTAAGTTACGCTTGTGATTTGGATTGAGGGTCCATAAATTTTGGGAAGGTCAATAAAATTCAAATGATTAAAGAAGATCGTTAGACCTCCGAATCCAATGCAGTATGGAAGGTTGGATTTGGCAATCTCTTAGTCTCGGATTTATTTATTGCCCGAAAGCTAAGATAGTAGTAGGGATTGAGTTTGATGGATTAATCCATTTTAATCAGATTTTCTTTGAAGAGGATTGTAAAATTTAAGGAAAATGAAGATTTACCAGCTCTACCTAGCTAGAGGGTAGAGCTTAATCTTTTTGGGCAAGAATGAGGAGAGAATTTGAAGAAGGCTTAAATGGAATCTAAAAATGAAGGAAAATTTCAGTACTAATGAGGGGGCCGGAAGGAAAGGTTTGGTGTGAGCCTATGGTGGGCATAGAAATGGAGAAATGAGGAGATCTTTAACAATAAAAACAACTAGCGTGGAAAGGAATTAAGGCGACTGTGGTTTAACCAGAGCGAGCTATAGAGAAATCCTATCCGCTTTCTCTAACAATATGATTGTGCTAGGATTGGATGGCTGGTTGAAACTAGACTGGAAGAGTCTTAAGTACTTGGATCTTAGTGATATATCGGGTTATATATATATATATTTTAAAAAGAAGCTGTCATTGATTAAATGTTCAGAAGATCCAAATAAAGAAAGCTCTCGATACATTGCTGGTTGTGAGTTGTGACACAGCCAAGTTGGGAAGATATTAACATGTCGGAAAGAGGGAACGGAGATTATGCAGTCCTCGCTATGGAGCCAAATTCTGAACGATCTTGAGCTATGTGGTGTAATGCCTCAGTCACAATCTTAACATCGGTTTCAATCGGTAATTTGCAGAGACATTGGAGGGATCAGCTAAGAAATAGCTTCTCGTAAACCTATGGCCTCTTCCACCAGCAAAACTCCTAATGTAGCTCCCAACAGCTAATCCATGATCGTCTCTCAATAGTCAATATCAACCCAACCTCGATGATTACATTTCCATATCCATGTACCTGGTGGAGGGGGTTCCCAGTGAACTCCCGGATTCTAACCTGAAGCAGCCGAATTGTTTCCCACATGCAGACTCCAGGCTACACAATTTCCAACTTTCCAATCCACTATAAAATTCATGCTGGCACTCACGCTGAGGGGGCCAAAGCCTAAAGCCTGGGGAAGGTGTTATAAAAAACCTGGTTATGTTCATTCCAATACCCTATGAGAGCCAATATCCCCATGCATTCCAGATATTGTTTCTGTTTCATTTCCAACTTCCCAAGCAACATAAGCAGCCATACAGGCAAAGGAACATTTGCACTTACACCTTAGGTTGAGATTCCACACTCCAACAAGCTGTGCCATATAGGGCAGAAGAGAATTAGAGGAACAAATGAGCGCCATCCTTTTCAGTGTGATGGCCACAGAAGGTACACCCATCTTCTAGTGACTTCGATTCCTATTTCAAACGTGATCTAAGAGGAAGGCAGTTTCAGAGCGCAAGAACGCCAAAGAAATTGGAGAATTTTTGGCGGAAGGGATAGTGTCCAGATCGACCTCTATGCAACCTCAACAGCGTGTTGTGGCCTTGTGGGAGACAATTTCTGCACTACCATGATACCCAGACTTCACTGTATAGTTGTGGAACATCCAGTCCGAAACTCCTACTAAGAGGAATACCCCTACATGGCTCGAGCATCCCTCTCCACACCACGAATCCACAGATATTCCAAAATCTGTTGTTAAACGAAAAAATCCGTTGTTAAATCAATTTTCAAAGGGATTATCGATGGATTTTGTCCGTGGGTAAAGTGCCCGTCGTTAAATTTTACTAACACAAATACATATCCGTTGGTATATTTACCAATAAATTAGGAACCGATTAATAAGGGACATTTTTATGTTTGTTGGTAAATTACTAACAACATAGTAACGGGCGATAAGTTGTGAATGAATCCGCTGGCAATATTTTTCTTTTATCAACTTAATTAGTAAATATAAGTTGGCAAATAAATCCATTGGTATATTTATCAAATAGATAGTAACCGTGACAATAAAGGACATTTCTTTCAACGGATTGGTAACAAAGTGATTGTTGGGAAATGTAACCGCTGGCAAAATTTTTTTATTTTTTGGCAAAATCGATTGGTAAGTCATAAGTAGTGTACCAACTGATAATAATATATCATATAATATCGTCATCACTCGATAATTCGCTTGTTAACTGCTGGATAAATTTCTCAATGGATTATCCATCGGTTGGTAAATGTTGAACGATGTCCGGCGGTAACCGTGGTTATTAGAAATGGATTCTGTTATATTGGCAAATATAGGACATAATTTGTCGATAAAACTACTGACACCATGTTAGTTTACCAATGAATGATAATCCGTTGTTAAATTTAGTGTTTATCCATTGATAATATACAAACGGATTCTCATTTTGTTGGTAAATGTATGACATATTCCGTTTTTAACATTAGTAAATGTTAGATAACACCCGTTTGGATTCTTTTGGTATTTTTCTTATATGTATATATATTAAAAATAAATATTGAAAACTATAATTTTTAGATTCAAATAGTATAAATATAAATAAATAATATAAATTCAAGTTTAATAGTATTTTTAAAACTAAAATAGTATAAATATCAATTCAAGTTTAATAATATTCTTTTATAATATTTTATATTTATAATAAATTAAAATTCATGGTATCATATATAAGTATGAAATAACTAAATTTTACTAGATAGTATTAAGTTATTATTAATTATTATTTACTCCTAATCAATATCCTAAACAAAGTTTACTAGATAGTAATAAATTAAGTATCATCTACTCCTAATCATCCTACTTATGATCATTAATGGTGTGTTGGATCGTGATTGGAGCTACAAACCATTGGCTCTCAAATGTCTCTGCACTATAAGTCTACTTTGGTTGCTGCCCAATCGTTCTCCATCCGTTGTTGTCTCCGCTCATCATCGCCCCATTCTTCCTCGCTTTTTGAATTGCATAATCTTTTTCTTTAATCTCCCGTACTGCATCTTGAAGCTCATCTCTCATCTCCGCTCGCACTGCATCTCACACCTCCTCATATAGCTCAGCCTTCAAATGCTCACAATCAGACGATATTTCGTTGGAGCTATCAACGTAACCTTGAAATTTTTATTTAAAGAAAGTGAGTCTTGATTATTGAATATTAAAGATTTTTTTAATATAAAGATCATAAATTTTAAAATTTTGGAACTAAAGAAACTGATTTTTGAATTTTAAAGAAAAAATGAATTTGAAATTAAAGCAAATGGATTATTTTTTATTCTTTTGGAAATTAAAAAAATGTTTTTTTATAGAAATTAAAGAAAAAGGAATTTTTTTTTTAATTTTTAAAAGTTAACAAAAATGATTCTTGGTTTTTTTTTTTTTAGAAATTAAAGAAGATGATTTTTTATTTATTTATTTTTTACAAATTAAAGAAATGTTTTTTTAAATTTTGAAATCAAGGAAATGAGTTTGAATTATTTTTTAGGAATTTTAAAGAAATCAATTTGGCTTGTTAAAAACAAGGAAAATGATTTGAAAGTATGAAAATTAAAAAAAAAAATCAAAATTTTAAAAAACTTGAAGATTAGGATTTTTAGTTTAAGAGATTAGAAAATCATATTTTTAAATAAAAATGAGTAATAATAATAATAATAATAATAATAATAAATAATAATAATAATAATAATAAAATGATAGGAGATAATAATAAATAAATAAACAATAATAAAAACACACAAAATATATGGTGGGGGCACAACATCTGCATACACTTGTTTAGCAACATAGTCAACATTAGATCACTCCTCATCGCCACATACTGTAAAACCCGAGAAAATTCAATTTTATGAGAAAGGGTAAAACAATAATTTATGAGGAAAAATCCCAAATTTTCTAGGATTCGGATGAAGAAACTGACTTCA
Source organism: Tetrastigma voinierianum (assembly GCA_016808115.1). Taxonomy (NCBI): domain Eukaryota; kingdom Viridiplantae; phylum Streptophyta; class Magnoliopsida; order Vitales; family Vitaceae; genus Tetrastigma; species Tetrastigma voinierianum. The sequence goes on along the minus strand of JAEQBH010004937.1, from coordinate 189,233 downwards.
CCATTAGAATCGCCTCACTTGGGCATTTAAGGCTTGACTACTTAATTCCAAGATAGTCTAATTAATGCTGAAAGACACCGAGTAGAAGATGCAGCATACCTGGCGATGTGACAGAGAAGCCCACGTTGTGCCATGTGTCAAGTGCAAGGTGCTTCCAAACAAAAGAGCTCATGGGACTCCATAAGAGACATGTGGCAACACAATGACGTACAGAAATCCGCGAGATTGATATGCATAAGATCCAAGGAAATCAATGGGGCATCGGATGACAGAAAGTACTCAAACTTAACCATCTTGGACTAACCGATGGGATGGAGGAGGGGGGAAAGGAGAAAGAGAAAAGAGGGAGAAGCTGTAGAGAGAAGCCCCTCTCTCTGTGTTTCCCAAGAATTTGACAAAGTGTCAGCCAAGGCAGAAAAGTGTTTTCACAAGAAAGAGTTTCAAGTAGAGATCTGAACTTAGCTCGACACAAACTCCATGAGCAGATGGTCTTCACTTTGGTTATTTTCACCCAAGTGGTCAGGTGAAGTTCGTGTCTCGCCTAAGGAATGTTTGGCTGTACTTTGAAACACTGAAGTCGCCCCTAGTCTATTCACGATTAGCAAGGGTATTATTTGATTCAAAGGCCGCATTCATTCATCGTCACTCATGTGTGAGAGAGTTAGCTTAGAGGTCGAGACCTGGAGAAGCCCCCGATATGAGTTCTCCCCTTAGGGACTTTAGGGCGTGGATCCGGTTATGCCTGCCAGAGTTAGAGATCTGGTGATTCTACCTGACAAAGGGACCTGGGCGGTCACGACAGCGTCACCATGCCGTCCCTGATGATGGATCAAGCCGGACGGCATACCGAGTCACTACGATCGAGCGAAAAGCGTTACCGCCACACATGATGGCTACACGCAGTTACGCTTCGTGGGGACGCACACAGCCTTGCCTTAGACCGTGTACGATTCCAGATGGCATGAACAGTTGATGGGTTGGCTAGCAAGCCTTACCTCGAGGACTCCAGGCAGATACACTCGATCTGCGGCCCTCGGGTTTGGGAGTATAGACGTTTTTCCCATGAGCTACCGATTTCTCCTCCTCGTGAGAGGGGATGTAGACTTCTCAGACAGTTACACCCCGGCATCGCTGCCCACCCATCTCTAGTGACTCTCATAGAATGACACCTGAGCTTGCAGAGCTTAAGTGTCTCAGATACCGAACCGGCCGGATAAAGGCTTTATTGCATTCCACACTGCCACCAGCCGGGCGCCCGATTTTGTTTGCAAAGAAGAAAGACAAAGCACCGACCGTGCATCACTATCGACAGCCAGTTATGGTTACGCATCAAGAATCTGATCCAAGGGCTGCTCAGAATTGATATTCGGAAATGAGACCGTCAGCGGAGCCATGAGCCTGTCCCAAATATATCCTTCCACCCAGCGCCATCACCGAAGCGTGGAGACAGATATCCCTAAGACAACGTCAGACGCCGCATGGCACTCGAGTTCATGAAGATGCCCTTTTAGATTGACGAATGCGCTTAGCAACATTCATGGATCTCATGCATAGGGTATTCCAACCTTATCTAGACCGGGCTTGTCGTGGCTCCTGATGACATCTTTACCATCCCAGCTGGGAGGAGAAGTAATGAGGATCATCGGGAGGGACCATCAATTGTACGCCGTGTTCGTGAAGTGCGAAGCCGCTTATGGGAGGTGAGATTCTTGTACACATGTCGCCTTCCAAGCCATGTCAACGGATCCCAAGAAGCGTCGAGGTCAGTGGATGAGTCAGGAGAGACCGAAGTCAATCTTTGAGATACGTAGTTTCTGGGATCAAGAAGGTTAGCCGTGAGGCTATGGTGATTTCTCCGACTGAAGAAGACGATGACGAGATTTTAATCTTTAAGGAGGTCAAGTTCGAGTGCAATGACTATAGGTGAGAAGACATTCCGCATAACTAAAGAGGAGGCGCCTAACCTCATTCGATAGTCCCGAAAGAGGACAGAGGTACACATTGTTTTGTGATGCCTCGAAGGACAGATTGGGATGCGTCTTTGTAAAACCCGAGAAAATTCAAATTTTCTAAGAAAGCGGCAAGACGGCAATTTGGTCGTAATCAAAATTATTGTAGATCTGATGACAAATGCACTTCACCATTGAAATCGCCTTGCGAAATTCCAAATCCCACGCCGACTTTAGTTTCTAATTCCAAAGATAGTCTAATTTTACGATTTTCGAGGCACCAAAGGTGGTATGGGACACTTGGCACGTGATGAGTGGCTCACAAAGGTGCCAATGCGGTCGGGCGCAAATAAGCCAAACAAAGAGCTCGGGCTGAGACCCATGGGGAGAAATGTGGCAACACATGATCAGCGGAAATCTAAGGTGGATGGATAAGGAGATAAGGAAATCTAAGGGAGCCAATAAGGTGATGACACGCGGCATGAGAGAGACATTCTCTCACTCGACCCATCTTCGATCTACAAGTGGGACGTGAGAGGATGGGGAAAGCCGGGAGAAGCAGCTAGACTTCAGAGAGATAGTTTCACATTCTCTGTTTTCCCAACGATTGAACCGGGCGGCTTTCACCTGAGCAAGAGGGAAAATTCATTCTCGCAAGAGCTTCATCAAGACCGTGACCCGTGAGTTTTCGACAAATCCAAGAGGTGGGTTTTTCTCCTACTGGGTTTAGTCTGCCAAGAGTCATCCATGTAAAACCCGGAAAATTCTAACAAAGGATAAATGGTAATTTCGGCCAACCGAAATTTTTCTAGATCTCGATAACTAAACGACTTCACTCTGCTGAATCGCCTCATTCAGCTACCACGCTGAATTTCATCAAATTATGAGATAATTTAATTCTCACGCTTTTCGGCGCATTTGCAGTATATCATGACACTTGGCACTTTATGAGAGTCGGCGAGGTGCCATGTGTCCTGGGAAGAATGGGTCAAACAATGAGTCAAGTGGGCCTCACATGAGACACATGGCATCATGCCATTGGAAGAAAATCCATGGTAAATGGATAAAGGATAAGGTAATCCAAATGAGCCAATAGTAGGCTAACATGTGGCAAGAGGAGTACTCTCCCACTCTCGACCAACTCGACCCAACCGATCGAGTGGGGAAGAGAGAGAGAAAAGGAAAAGGTGAGAGAAAAGAGAGGGATTTTAGAGAGAAGCCTCTTACCTTCTCTCAGATTCCCTACGACGGCTTCTACAAACTTTCGGCCGATAAGAAGAAGCAAAGTCGGGTTCCCACTCCAAGAGCTACTCACGGGTATCGGTATCGGGGGAGTTTCAAAACTCCCGGAGGTAGGGGTTCTTCTCCACTTTGGTTATTTTGCTCGAGAGCCATTCAAATGGAATGGATGGTGCGGTATCGAGTGGCGCTTGATCGGGCCCCAAAACTCGGGATCAATGTTGGAAATTCCTGGGGACCGACTTTGATCATTCCGACTAATTCTTGCGGATTGGAAATGGTCCTTGTATGCTATTGTTGTATGTTATTGCTCGTGCTCGAATAACATGTAAATCAGGTGTTAATATGTTATTTCATGCTTTGAATAACATGTTTGCGGTAAATCTTGTTAATATACGCATGTCGATATATTAACATGTATTATATGGAAATGACATAATGATTTCATATGTATCGGGGCACCCTAGAATAAGAAAGGAAACGCAATAATAAATAAACCCGAGGGCTTGTCCAAACAATGATTTTCAGAACTTATTCAAATAGAATTTTATCTAAAGTCGGGTCCTAAGCCCGAGAGGCCTAAGTAACTGTTTCAGAGTTATCTAAATTGAAATTCACTTCGTGAGAATTATCCAACGTATTTATATCTGAGGGTTGCCCACAACAAAACAAATATTTTTGTTTGGAAATCCATTTTCATACATTAAGATAAGATGCGCTAGAGTCGTGAGGACTCGAGACACGGATCGGGGTACGTAGACATTCGAGTAGGAATCATGAATTCACTGAATGCGGTGTTTCGCAATGCGAACACTTTGAAGGGGAAAACCCATGTAGGAAAATATCACTACTGGGCATTTCTCACCCCGTCGTGGGATCCCCTTTTCAGGTACAGGGAGTATTCAGGGAGACGACGCTCACTAGAGGCCGCTTTTGAGAAGAAAGACGACATGTGACTTTGTTTAAATATTTTGTAAAACATGTGCGAAACATTTAATTTATACATGTTTGTATAAGAGTGTAATTAACTCTTGAAACTATTGTAACATAGTTGATTATATTTTGGTGAGTATGGATGTATGAGCCAATGTGACCATTTTTACTCATGTATGGGTCTCACACGGATGGAGTGGCGTTGGCGAGGTTTCCGCGGCGAAGTTGATGTCGTCAACGGACCCCGTTCAGCGCCGCAATCCAAATGGTTGGTAGAGCCTGGGGTCGAAATGGCCGCGGTACTTCAGTTTCAAAGATCCGGGACTCCAGGCCGTTTCGTGATTGCTTTACGCTTTGGACCGACGCCATGGCAATTCCAAGATGAATTGCGACCATTGATTGGCCCATGTGTGCTGCTTGCGTTATTGCTAAAGGTTAATAACATGTCGTTGAGGTAAATTATGTTAATATACGATGTTTGATATATTAAATATGAATTGACAAGGAAATGGCATATTGCATTCATATGCACAGGACACCATAAAAACAGTAAGTGCATGACATGGTACTGAGGGTCGACCAAATACCATTTATCTGGAGTATGCCCACTACAATATATGTCGGAGGGTTGTCTACATAATTATTTATCGGAGTATGTCCACTAATAAATATCGGAGGGTTGTCCACAAAAACAAATATCTTTGTTTTGAAAACAATTTTTCATACATGGAAAATGCATGTGTGAGGGAGTCGAGGAGGACTCGAGGCTTGGGATTCCGGCGCAGACATTCCAAGCAGTGGGATATGCATGATTTACGTGAATGTTTGTGTGGTTGCCATTGCATGAGCGCTTAGGTGGGGAGTAACCCATGTAGGAAAATTCAATTACTGGGCATTGCTCACCCCGTCGTGGGAAAACAATTTTCAAGTACAGGAGGCGCATCGGGCGATGAAGCCCATCGAGGCCTTAGTGGCGAAGTAAAGCCGTGACAGTCTTGTTTTGCATTGCATAAATTGGCTGGAGAAAAACCTTATTTTTGTAATTGTAATTAAAGAACAAAGAGTTGTAATTAAACTCATATTTGTATGATAATTACATTTTGTCAAGTTTTCCAGGTTCCAGTGGCCTTTGTAGTAATAAGGCTAATTTATGTTGATTTTAGAGTTTGTCGAAAAAAAAAAAAGGTGTAGGGGGTCAAATGGGGTGGGCTACTAGGGATGGCAGTGGACCGGAGCGGGGGCGGGGGGTGTAGTCTCCATCCCCGTACCCGCTTAAAAAAACTCCGTCCATCCCCGGTCCACCCTCGTTAGCGGATATAATTTTCATCTCCATCCCCGTCCACGGATAAATTTTGATCCCTATCCCTATCCCCACTTCTCTCTGCACTGCTTTCCCAAGCCCAAGCCCAAACCCAAACCCAAAGCCCAAACCCTTTTTTGAGGAAAGTTATTGATGAAATTAATAAAAATTTGTGAAAGAGAGGTTAATACATCATCTATCTCTATATCTACAATACATATATAGCAGAAGGTATATATATATATATATATATATATATATATATATATATATATATATATATATATATATTTATTTATTTATTTAACCCGGTAATCTGGGACTTAAGTGGTGGGGGGAAGTAGTACGGCTAGGGTAAGAGTAAGTCCATCCCCGCCTCCATCCCCGCGCGGGTTTATATGGGTATCCCCGTATCCGTCCACCGTCCAATACGTATAGTCCATCCCTGGTCCAAACGGAAGTGGGCTCGACTAATACCTCACTTTCCGGCCCATTGTTATCCCTATGGGCTACTGCCCATTTCCAGTTTTGTGTCGCGAGCAGCAGGGGCCGCGGGCGTGCACGACAGTTACTTCGCTGGGTGCACAACTGCGACCAGGAGCGCATGCCCGCCGGGCGCGGCTTCGTGGAAGGCTTGTCGCGGTTGTGCCTCCTCGGGGTGCTTTCGTCGCCGGCTGCATCGGCGTCGCGCGATGATTTAGCTGCTCGTGTTGGCGAAGGTACGCCAGGGCGGTGTCGGACAAGGCTAGGCTTGTGGGCGATACGCGACAAGCGCCCGGAATAAGGCGACGTAGAGCGTAATCTTTTTCGCGAACAGTACCTTCTGTCATGACATGCTTTATAATGTTTTCTCGCTGCGGATGAGAAATCTCTACCGCGGATGTACTTCTCAAGGACCCATGTCGCGACAGTCCAGATGGCCCCATGTTGGGCGACAGAGTTCGCGATAGCGATAAGGTGTGGGTCGAGGGCCGGTGCGTGCACTGGCCGAAGCTGCCAGTTGTGGCGCGCTGGACAGAGCGTGTAGCAGGCGCGACACAGAGCGCAAGCAGGCGCACGCATTGGGAGCGCAGCGGTGCACATCGCATGGGGAGCCCGTGACAAGCACTATGTCACTGTTGGGTCACTGCTCATGGACACCGGTACACCGAACATTGATCATAGCACTATAAAAAAAAAGAGTACAAAAATGACCCCGGAGTCGGGAGGTGTCACGGGGCCTTGATGCGCCTAGGAGGGTAGTAGCTTATGGTTCCTAGTAGCTGAAGATCATGAGCAAAATTACCCCACACATGACATGGAGTCATGGTCAAGGGCCGCCTTGGAAGATTTGGCGCCCACTATCTTTACGTGAGCGCTTGAGATGTTTTCGCACTCACAGTCTGAAGTATATCTTACGTTGAAATGAGACTTCTAATATGAGGCTTTATACTGAGACTATGTCGGTCACCGATTCGTTGGATGGTAGGGAGAGAGCCCACCGGTTCTGATTCGACAGAGACACCTCGGGAGAAGGTGAGTTTGATACAAAGAACATCTTCATGGCTCGTAGTCCGGTGAGAAGAGCTACTACCGACAAAGCACTGGCCGACCTTTAGAGTTCGAGGTGGGTGATCACCGCCTTCTAAGGTGATGCCTAAGAGAGGAGGATTAGGGTTCGCCAGTTTGGTGAAAGTTAGCGCTGATATATCTAGGCCCTTCGAGATACCGAGAGGGTGGGCACAAATTATGCATTGACTGGCGTTATCACCGAAGTTTATCAGTGTCCATGAGTCGCTCCACGCTCCATGTTCTAAGTATATTATTGGCGCATCCGTACCATGTAAAGGGATCGGGGGAGAGATTACTGTTGATACAGATGAGACCTTCGAGGAGGGACCAGTGCGTATCTTGGATAGCCGGGATCAGGTTTTGCGACGCTAGACCGTGAGGCTAGTGAAAGTATTGTGGCAACACCAAGGAGTGGAAGAGGCAATGTGGGAGCGCGAGACACAATGTGAGCCACCTACCCTTTCCCTCTCGAGGATCTAAGGTATGCCGCTGCTTAGTGATTAAATGACTACTTTGTACGCACGTTGTCAGGTATGGTCGCATTATGCATGGTTGTGTGTGATTGCACATACATGCGATTTGATGTGATGTAGTGTGGAATTTCAGATCGAAATTTTTAAGGGGGAATAATGTAAAACCCGAGAAAAATTCAATTTTTTGAGAATGGGTAAAACTATAATTTCGGGATAAAAATCTGAAATTTTTCTAGGATCAATGATGACAAAACTATCTCTCACCACGTAATCGGCTCTCAAATCTAAATAACATGTCAATTTTGTCGAATTCCGAGACAGTCGGAATTTCACGTTTTTTGAGGCACCGAGGGTAGTACGGGACACTTGGTGCATGATGAGTAGTTCATAGTATGCCACATGTCAAGTGCAGGGTAAGTCAAACAAAGACCTCAAGTGGGACCCATAAGAGACATGTGGCAACATATGATTGGAGAGAAATCTAAGGTAGATGGATAAGGTGATAAGGGTGAATCCAAGGAGCCAATAGTATCAAGACAAAGGCAAAAAGTACTTCCAAACTTAACCATCTTTGCACTCAACCAGTGGGCTGGAGGAGGGGGGGAAGAGAAAGAGAAAAGAGGGGAGAAAATTCAGAGAGAGAAGCTCCACCTCTCTCTCGGTTTCGGGCGACGGATCATGGCTTCCCAAATAAGCCAGTTAGTGCCGCTTCCCCGCGCAAAGAGTTTCAAGCAGCAGACTCGAAAAACCCGGAGTTCGAAAAGCTCTCCATGAGCAGAGTTTTCTCCTTACTTTTGTTATTCTACCTTAAGGGTCGTGGTTGTGTCTTGCCCCAAGGGGAATGTTTGGTTGCATTTTGAACCATGGGAAGCTGCCCTAGTTTGATCTACGTATCGCTTCGAAATTTAGGACTCCGGTTTTCTCGAGCGGAAATAAAAGCGGAATTTCAAACAGCCTCGTAAATCAGAGCTACATCGTGAACTTGATGTTAGAATTTTGAATTACCTAAATTGGACCTCTATAGCCCAAGTCATGGTATGTTTACTCTAAACAGTCTATGAAAGGTCGGGTCGGCAGGATCACCGGCTAGGTCACCGCACAGCATGGATCGCCTGGCCAGTGGATCAGCCGGCTAAGAGTCGCCGCCGCCTAGGCTCGCAGCTGGGGGCTGGCCTAAGGGTCAATCGGCTAGGGATTAGCCGTCTAGGAGTTAGTCGGCTAGGGTCGCGGCGAATGAAGGCTAGGGGATTGTTCCGGCCAGCCTGGCGAGGCCTCCAACTTCGGACAGCCATAACTTCTTCGTCTGAACTCCGTTTTAGGTGTTCTTGGACTCTATGGAAATCCCGTTGAGTCAAGATTCTATCCATGTGCCTATGGAGGATAGTGGATGACCATAACTTTTCTGAAATCTATGTTTTGTACCAAGTGTGTAGGTTGCTTGATTGTGTCTATGTGAATAGCCGGGTTTTGACATGACCATTGCATGACATGTTGTAGGCTATTGTGTTGGGTAGAAATTTCCATGAGTTAGCCTAAGGAAGGCTGTATGACATCATTTTTTTAGTCATGGATTGACTGATGCTAATATGCTTGATACGATATTTAGATATATATATATATATATATATATTGGCATGAAATATATGGAACTTATATCCTTGTGATATATGTTTTCATGGAATCGACATGAAGAACGATCGATGAGAATCGCTCTCATGTAGCAGCCTTATATATGTAACATGAGAAATTGCAAAGGACATTAGTATCAGATATGCACACAACATCGTGTTTGAGCTAAAAGGCATAAACAAGCATCTACATTACCGGCACGTGTGGTGAGCTCAAAAATGGACAACGCCCAATTGAGACTCATGGTGGTATAAATGGAAAATGAAAATGAATATATATATATATATATATATATATATATACACGTGTGTTGGCGTAGCAAGATGGGGTAGATCCCCGCAGGGTGAAATACCCAAATTTACATGCGTTAGACATGATCACCGCGGTGAAAGTCCGTGAAATGTCGGAAGGCGAGGACGATCCCGCGGTGAGACTAAAAATGACTTAGCCAAATAAATAAACACACCCGATTCGGCGAAAATTTAAATGAGTATCGAGGCTCGCCCAAATGAGTCGCGTGTCTTGGATGGACATCAATGACCATTTGTCGCACTTCGTATAAATGCGCGAGGAGCCGCGCGAGCACTCGGGGATATGGGCATGAAGACATTCCATGCATGACATACCACATTCATATAGACATTTTCACTGACGTGGCGGTCAGGGTTTCGACCGTTGTACGAAAGCATTTAGGACGCAGGAACCCAGGTGAGATTATCACTATCGTGGCTTTCATCATCCCGGGTCATGATCCCCTTTCAGGCACAGGTCCAAAGGCACCCACATATAAATCGCATATGGGATGAGAGCCGGACATGGATTTGCTTTGTTTTGTTTTGTGTTTTTTTTTTGTAATACATCTCGAGTTGACTAAAACACGATGTACCCGTATCAAAGAGACCGTGAAAGAGACTATGATTATAAGATATCATATATTTTCAGATATCAGGAATTAAATATGCAAGAATGAGTCTCGATATATGAGATATGGAGTGGATTTGGGGCAATTCGATATACGTAGGTCAAGCAGTCGACGGATGTCAACTGGACCGTGAAATCGTGTCACACATACCACTATGATACATCTACATAACATAGGATCACTCATCTTCACTACACAATACTATCGTGCACCTATGCAACGTAAGATCACTTCTCTCTATTGCACAACACTATCATGCACCTACACAACACAAGATCATTCCTCTCTATTTCACAACTCTATCATGCACCTATAAAACACAGGATCACTACCCAACACTATCATTCACCGACACAACACGCATGATCACTTCCCAACACTATCATGCACCTACACAACATAGGATCAATCCTCTTTCTCTACACCTCGGTTCCCACTCTAACGAATTTGACAAATTGAAGGGGTATTAAATAATTAATAAGAAAAATGAAAAGACTATAGAATAAATGGATAAAATATGAATAAAAGATAAAATAAACTTAAAAAAGAAGTGCTAAAAGGTAAAGGGCAGGTAGGTGGGAAAACAGACTTCGGTAACATGCCACAAATGAAAACAGACACTAAAGAGTTTAAAAATGATTGGTGGATATATATAAACAGAATGTATATATAGCCAAAGAATATAAACTTGACCTTAAATATTATTAATTTGAAAATATACAAGATTTTTTTTATAGGTGGCAATAGATGAAATATAGAGTAAAGAATATATAAAATAAGAAAAGCAAATATATAAAAATGGAAAAGTGAGAGTGAGAGATCCTGGATTGGAATCTAAAAAAGGTGGATCGTGGAATTCGAAAAATGTAAAAACAAAGAATATGTAAAGAGATACTAAATAGAAAAAAGTGATTAGATAAAAAATGTTTATTAAAATAAAAAGCCAAAGTAAATTTATAGATCAAAGCCTAAAAATGTTATGCAGAAAACACAATGTCTAAAACACAAGAAATCTAAAAATTTAAATAAAAAAAAATATAAATAAATAGCCTCACAAAAAAACATAACTACCTTACCCGGATGGTTGCAATAAAAAAAAAGTATAAAATAAAAGAAAGGTTATCCAAGCATGAGCATACCTAAATTATAGATCTTAAACTGGAAAAATGGATTAATATTTCACAACACAAAATAGATGGGGTAGCATTTAAGGATTTTATTGGGGTTAAAGCCCATACTTCACTCACAGCCAGTTTGTAGCACTATTCATCTAATCTCTAAAAAAGAAGGTGAAGTAAAACCACGAGATTTATCTAAAAAACACGAATGCAACAAATGATAGAGAATAAAGGGATGTCAAAAAACTAAAAATTAAAAAAGACATACGGAATAGCAACTTGTTCTCTCACTTTCTATTGACCTTCTTTCTTCCCTCCAAAAGTTGTCGCCTCTAAAAATATTATTTTTCCCGCCTCTCGATCGCTCCTCTTTAATACAAATAAAAATGAAAAACCTTATGATACTTTCCCAAAAAATGAAATCACCACAACTTTTACTATTTCCAAAACAATATAAATATAACATACATCTTCTTTCGGAAGCAAAAATCCCATTAAGTATTATGTCTTTTATATAACCGAAGAAATGCATGTTTGGCTGACGTTATAATTAGGGTCTTTAAGTTCTTCAAAACAAATAATTAGAAAACAACCCTTTTACTCTTTTTTTTTTTTAGTTTTTATTATTATGAATTGAGGAATAAGGTGTGTTTTTTTTTTACATCAAAATAAGCAAAGTTCCTTTATAAAAAAAAGAAGTTGCAGTTCTTGGCAATTTTTTTTAATTATTTTCTCTATTTTCATTTGTTTTAGAGCCAACATAATTATATAAATTATGTATAATAATTAAAAATAAATATTAGACATAAGAAAAATATTCATTAAATATATTTAGAAATATCAATAACAAGTTAAAAAGTTTCCAAAGAAAGTTTTATTTTAAAAATAAAAAAACTATTTTAATATGGAAATAGTCAACAAATAAATCATTAACTTCTTTTTTTTTTGGTTTTCATAAATCATAAACTTCCAACCATCAAATATTGATAAATAATAAAAATGGATTATTTAAGATTTTTTTGACCTTACAATAATAAACCTACCTAGGTCTGCGTTATAACTTATAATGCTATAAGAATATGATGTAGTAGTGAGTAGACGTTATTATTATTACGTTTTAACTATTTAATTTATCATCTTATTGGAAAATGTTACTCAATTTGTCGGCACTTTAGATAGTACATTTTATGTTGGAAAATTTCTCTTAAATTTATTTATTTAAAAAAAATAAAATTAAGGTTAACGTTATTTATCTATAGTAAATATTTTCTATTTCTATATATATATATATATATATATATATATATATATATATATATATATATATATATATATATATATATATATATATATATATATATATATATATATATATATATCTCGAAGAGGTAAGGGTGTGGGGTACGACTAGGGTTGAGGGGCGGGTGAGTTTGGTAATTAAAATATGAATATTTAATATTAGAAAATAAGTTACACACCATGGTGATGACACTATTTCCAAAAATGTAGTTTTTAAGGGTAAACTGAAGTTAGAAAAGGAATGATGATAAATACCCAATTTAAAATTTTGAGAGTGCAGCGCTTTTCGAAGACGCTTAAAATTAAATCCATTTAATTGATTTTCAAGATAAATTTGGCTCGAAGACATTGAAATCTATTCAACTGATTTTGAGCACACTAAAATGAATTCCATAGTTTTCAGCACGCTAGGATGAAATCCATTTAACTGATTTTCAGCATAGTGGTCAAGTTTTCAGCACACTGAAATCACTACTCTTATAAAATTATGGTGATTTTTTTTTTTTGACACTAGTGGTGTTGTGTAGCAACACCCTTAATATTAACATATTTTTTTTTTGGTAATTATAAATCAATCCATACCTAATTTACTTTAATTACAACTATCCATATGAATAATTATTATATATATATATATATATATATATATATATATATATATATATATATATATATATATATATATATAATATCCATATAAGTAATTATAAATAAATATATTAGCTATATGAATTAAAATAATTTTTTTATTTTATTTATGAATATTAGTGAATCATTAATTGGTTTTAATTTAGTAATTATTCATATGAATAATTTCACATTATTTATATACATTACATTTATATTTTAATTATAAATAAGTATGATATCGATACGAATTAAAATAATTTTTCATTTTATTTATGAATATTAGTAAATAACTAATTTATTTTAATTTAGTAATTATTCATATAAATAATTTATCATTATCTATATATAGCGATATTCATATTTAATTCATTTTTATAAAAAAAAAAACTATCAATAAATATATAAATAAGTATATGCCATCGGTATAAATTAAAATAATTTTTCATTTTATTTATGACTATTAATAAATAAAAGTATAAACTCCATATTTTCAAAATATAATTATAAATAAGTATATTAGTTGGTGAATATTTTAAAATTGTTTTTAAAACATATATTTATTAAATTTTATATTTTAAAATTATCACTTTCGTTTTCCTGAAGTTTTTACTTTTTATAAATTAATAAAAATAAAATTTTGAAATGCATAAAATTAATAATTATTATATATTTATACTTATTAAATTTAAATTTATTATAATTACCACGTATATAAGTGGTGTGTCTCCTATGTGGCATCGGATGAGACTCTCCGAATAACCCATGAGGAGCTTTTCCATCTTAATATTATTGCCATTATTATTTTATTATAGATAATACATACTTTAATGGTATGAAAATCTTTAAATATTTGTGCTTCGTTTGTACTTAACAAAATTCTCTATTATTAAAATTTGGGTCAATTCATTTTTTTTTTTCTTTTCATATATAGTGAATTAATGTGAATGCTTTCTTCTTATGACTAAACACTTTAGTTCGATCAATTGAGTTAGTCATGTGAACTAATTTGATATCATGTAGGTAAGAAAATCAAATGATTATGATGAAATATATCCTTATAAATAAAGAGTATGAGACTGACAATGATTAAAAAATTTCAAAAATTTAAATATTTTTAATTAGTTGATATTTTCTATTTTTCATTTTTTATTTGGCATATTTAAATTTTTTAATATTTTAATTAGTTGGGCAGATTCTCCTATTTAACTATTTTAAAAAAAAATTAAAAATATATAACAAAGAAGAAAGCACAAATTAATTGATAATAGTAATTTTCAAGGTAAAATAATATCAAGAAAATAGACAAACCTTAATATGTAAATGGGTGAAATGAGATGAAAGACAACAATGGTATATTAACATTAAATCCTCATCAAAGTAACGGTTGACCAAATAAAATCTAATTAAATTTGTATAAGTCCATAAAAAAAATGAAAATTTGATGAAAATGAAACGACTATATCTATAATAAATTCTCATAATCAAATAAAATCTAATTAAATTTGAATTAAATATTGATAGAAATATCATTTTCATTTTGTACATAATATATTGCTTTGCAAGAGATTAATTAGAATTTACATACTTAAATTTATATTCTAATATATTTTCAATAAAGTGGATTCTTTCACTTCGAGGGTTTTTTTTTTGTTTTCGTTTGTTTTTTTATGTTGATATTGTTGAAATTGCGATGTGTTCTATTTTGTCGCCACTTGTTGGTGTAAACAGAGGTTAATGGTTTAAAAGTTTCACAAGTAAACTTATAAAGACATTATACCAACCCTTGTTTATCGCTCGCTCAAGATATGAAATTATATGTATTATAAACATTTTTATGATTACCAAATTTGTAGGTCATGAGTTGTTTTAGAAGTTTTTTTTATTAACATGATGTTGAATAAAAAAAATTAGTTTTTTTTTTCAAAACAAAATTTGTTTATAGAAATAATAAGTTAAATGTAAAAGGTAGATTATTTTAGTAATATAAAAATACAAGTTTAAGCTTTTATTTTAATGATATTAATCTCTTACTGTGGTTGTGATTTTCCAAAAAGTTATATCTAGTGGTATTTATCAACGGGTATTTGTCTGTTGGTATTTACCAATGAATATTATGTTGTTTAAAACATGACGATAACACCCATCAAAATTTACCAATAGAGTTTAATCGTCGAAATTTAGTTGATAATTAGTTGCTAGATATGTCATATTGGTGCTGTTTTACTAACAGATATTCTCAATTGAAAATATCATATGGTAATCTATTATTAAATCGGTTGGGAAACTTCAAATCGAAATTCTATTGTTATTGACCAACGGATTTTGTCCATCGGTAAAAATCGGTTGGTAAATCAATGTTATTTTTGTAGTAAGAGCAGTGCTGCAACCTCTCCTCTAAAGGGCATGGAACAAGAGGTGCTCCATGCATCAGTCATGACGCCACACATCTGCCTCTGTCAACCAATCGAAGCGGAAATGGGGGACGCGTGAAGTCATGGTCTTGGGATTCGTTTAATTTGAAGCTCTATAGGAGAATGATCAGAACAAGTAGCCATCAGATTGTTGAGTCTTGATGTTGAAAATTTATTAACCCAGTTTGTGCTGGCAACCGCCCGATCCAACCTCTCTTCAACCCAACGCTCAGTTCCTCTTCCTCTCTCCCAAGTGAAGGGCTAGCCATATAGGGCCAGCCATATATGGGAGATGTAGACTATGAAGATGACAGTCGTTTAAAACCTCACAAACCTACGAATGTATTTACAGTCATGATGTTATGTTGGACATCCGACCTGCTGCTCTCCACAGGGATTCATGATGAGGCTTCCCCCAAGACCAAAACGGCGAGTCCTGCTCTGCTGGCTTGCCGACACCAATGATCATTCTCGTTGAACTGCTGGGGCTAGGCAAACCCCAATATTTTGAGCACTTGTGAGACTCATCACCCTCGCCAACCGGATATCCTTTTTCTCTGTGAAACATTGGTGCATTCGAACAAGATTGAGGAATTGAAACTCAGATTCAGGTATGAAACATGTTTTTGTGCGGATAGACTGGGTAGAGGAGGGGGCCTAGCTTTGTTCTGGCAAAAGGCCAACTCTTGTTCTCTTCTCCACTATTCTAACAATTGTATTGATGTTGAAGTCAGTGAGCAAAATGGGTCCAAATGGCGCCTTTACTGGTTATTAAGGTTTTCCTGAGACACAGACGTCGGGGAAGCCTGGGATATGATCCACTCTCTTTGTGCCCGCTCCCTACCTTGGTGCATCATTAGAGATTTCACGATCTCTTGTGAGGCTGGACAAATCTGGGAGAGGTGAAGTTCAATTCTCCATGGCTTTATAGGGGTTTCCACTCAGTTCTTTCAGATTGTGCTCTACAAGATCTTCTCCTGGAAGGCCACCCTTTACTTTGGCTAGGAAGGGATGGACGCCCAATGCCATTGAGGAACGGCTGGATAGAGCACTGGTTAGTACTTCCCGGTTGTTGACTTTTCTTGTGCAGGGTTGAGGAAACCTAATCTTGGCTGCTTCTGACCACACACCCATTGAACTCAACACACGTGGCCAAATCACTCCCCGAAGTCGTCGTCCCTTCCGGTTGAAAACAAGTGGTTTAGGGAACCAGATTTGCATGAAATTGTGGTTGAAAGTTGGAACCAAACGCATGGAATTCCTCTTATGCATAAATTGACTAGTTGTGCAAGCTCCCTTGACGAGTGGGGAAGAAGGTTGGCAAGAAGTTTCAAAAGTAAGATTGATGAATGTAAAAAGCTATATCAGTTACAGGCCTCAATCGATACAGGAGGTAAGTAGAATACAACAACACAAAAAGTCAGTTGAATGAGTTGTTAGCCCATGAAGAAGATTTCTTGAAACAAAGAGCTAAATGCCACTGGCTAGAGGGGGCTGACTCCAACTCACGGGTTTTTCCATGCAATTGTTTCTTCTAGAAACAGAATTAACAGAATTGAGAGACTTTGTGACAGTACAGGTTCATGGGTGTCGAGTCAAGAGGATATTTGTTCACTGGCAAAAGTTTCATTTCAATCCCCTCTCTTCGCAGCAGTTGACCAGAACTGGCAGGAACCAAATTTATTGTTTATTAAATCTTGAGTTCCTAGAGATGAGAGTATTAAATTATCTGCCCCTATTTCTATTGACGAATTTAAAGATGCCTTGTTTTAGATGCACCCTGACAAGTCACTGACCAGACGCACCAACTGGCGTTCTATCAGGAAATTTTGGTTCCTTGTGGTATGATGATGCATCATTGCACTGGTTGGTTGAAAGAATTATATTTCCCCCCAGAACTCAACATGACCAACCTAACTCTGATCCCAAAATGTACCCACCCCACTTCAATAAAGGACTTGAGGCCGATTGATCTCTGTAATGTGGTTTACAAAATAACGGCTAAGGTTCACACAATCGTCTAAAGTTATCTTGTCTCTTATTATTTCTGATGCTCCAGTCTGCTTTTGTTTGGGGAGGGTGCATTTGTGAAAACGTTACAATTAAGTGAGGTTATTGGGCTTGCCCAATAAATTATATGGGTAGTAGTGTGTGGAATTTGAGTTTCGGCCCGGCCCGTTATGAGGGGCGTGGTGGGAACTTCCCATTTAAAGCTAGTCACTCCCAAACCACAGGATACATTTCTGCTCATCTTGTCTGATTCTCTGGGTTTTAGAAAAGTGATCGTAATCTCATAAACCGGTTCAAAGGGTCGTTGGGAGAAGATCTTGAGATCTTGAGATCGGTTCTCTTTGCGATTCTTCGTAATTCAGCATCAACAAGAAAGAGATCCATAGTTCAAAGGTATGTAATTCTTGAGTTTTTTCTCCATTATATTTGTTTATGTTCTATCATGGTGATCTAGGTTGTTAGAAATTATTATCTAGTTGGTATCGAGCCAACCATGGATTAGAGCGCTCAAAACATCAGTTTGGAGAAAATTTTTTGGGTTTATAACAGCAGACATTACATCCATTTCGGGTTTTGATAAATCTAAAATTAAATATTTTGCATATTTGGAATCTACGGCGAGGCGATCACGCCGATTGGGTGGCCGTCGCCGGTGGCGGGCCAGCGCCCTCGCGCCGCGCGCCACCGCAGCGGCGTTGACGGCGGCGTCGGCCGCAGCGCGGGCCCGAACCAGCGAATTACGTGGCGTCATTGATGGCGTCCGGCGCTGACCCGATCGACAACGGAGCGGTCAAGCCGGGATCTACCCGTCCGTTTGTTGGCGTTAGTTAGTGAGCGGCGGCGTGGCGATGGCGTAGGCGTGGCGTCGATGGCGTGGCGATGGCAGTATGATGACGTGGCGGATGACGTCAGCTTTGACCCAACCCGTGACCCGACCCGGCCAGGCAGGATATTGGCCGGGCGATTCAAGACCAGGCAGGTCATCGGTCGGACAGGCCGAGTCAAGCGAGTCCGGCAGGCCAGGTCCTTGATCCCGAGACCGGAGCCGGTCAGGTCACCCAGGTCAGTAGTCAAACTGGGCCGGTCAACAACTACCCGGACCACGTTGCTACTTGTGACTGCTTCCACCTGTGAGACAACACGGTGGCGTGAGGCGCGTCATGGGTATTCAGGAGTAATTTGGTGCACTTGGATTAGGCATCGGAAATTCTCATACAATGTGGTATATAGACTCTGCATGTTTGGAAGCTTTTATGAGTATGAAAATGGATAAACCTAAGTACCTAGACATTAGGGTATTTTCACGTATTTATGGTGATTTCTCTATGGTTTTGAAACCATAAAGTGGCTAACATGCATATCACATAAGGACTATGTCAGAGACTAAATTAGGTTGACTATTAATGAATGATTGAACATTATAATTGGCATAACATATATATATTGAATGTGGTACATAAAGTTTATATATCCTTGGTATGAGTGATTTTAAGAATTCCATTGAAGTACGTGACCTTGAAGTGGCACACTTGATTGGGTTTGAAATATCAATCTCATGTGTTGTGGTGGGATGTCTCTGTTTATTGCATGGTCGTACTCCCCAGAAAGGAGGTGATCTTGTGGATTCGTGGAGGGATACATGATGACATCTTGATGAGAAATGGCGATCTTGGTGGTTCATACACACTGAAGGTGGTGAGATTTCACGAAGGATTAGAATATGTTCTCATGACATTTGTCATGTGGGCCTAGCGCATGTCATATTTTACCTTGGTGATTATGTGATGATGTATGTAATTCTCTATGAGTATTCACATGATCTTGATTGTATTGTTTTGTTTATTTTAGGTCAATTTTAATGGCGGTAATTCCATTTGATTGAGATCCTTCTTTGGATTGAATTTCAAGAAATGGAAGAAGAGGATTTTCAATTTGGAATGGAGGCGGCGGATGTTCATGGCTCTTCTGATGGATGGCGCGGATATCCTGACACGAATCTTGAATTTGAGAAAGTAGTATCTTTGCTGGAGGGCTGATAGGATTTGCTTGTTGACAATGAAGAAATCCATCTGAGAACACTTGAAAAGTGGTTTGCAGTGGAAATTTGTCTTGCTAAGGAGATGATGCGACCGTAGAATTTAGAAATCGAGTTTCATCCAATCTTTGAAGGTTGGGTTTCATTGTAGCTCTTATTTGAGCGTATGTTGAGTACCAATTTGGGGTTGGTGTCCTCGGGATGGTAGACCTGAGCGACTCGAGCTCTTAATGTTACCAGCTCACGATGCTTGCATTGTGCATCAAATGCGAACACCCTTCCACGATTTTGGGTTATAAGACAAACTCTGATTCAGATGAAACTTGAATTCGATCGTAACGATGCCAAGGGTGGTGGCGGAGGAAGAAGCAAGAAGGATAAGAGCATATGGCCTTATATGCTGCAATTTATAAGAGGAAGAATAAGAAGTTCAAAGTCGAACTCATAAAGGTGCTCAGAGAAAATGGGTCAATCGACAATATGGGTCGAAGACATTCTTGAAAAGAGATGAGTGATCATTGCTTCTTTTGTAAGAAGAAGGTCACATGAAGAAGGGCATGCGAAAATTCAAAGCTTGGATGTCGGCGTGAAGCTACTGAGGTAATGATTCTTTTAATACTTGTTTGTGAATCTGACTATTTGAAGCACCATCCGAGTTCTTGGTGGCTTGATAGTGGAAGCGACTAATCATGTTGCATTTACCATGCGGGGATTGTAAGCGGGAGGAAGCGAAACAGGGATGAATCGAGAAGCTCCTTTGTGGGAAATAGCGAGAAGAGAATTTGAAGTCGTGTTAAGTGAGTGTAATCTAGTTTTAAATTACGGTTTAAGTTGATGTTGAAAGACACATTTATGTACCTTCTTTTAGAAGGAATTTAGTTTGATATCATATTTGGATTCATATGATTATTCTTTTGAAATTAAGAGCAATATTATTTCAATATTTCTTAATTCAAATAAAGTTGAATCTTGTCATATGTCGATGGATTATCTGATTAAGTTTATCTCTAGATGACATATCTACAGTAACCTCTGGTGAAAGGGCATTTTAAAGAGACCCTTTACCTAAGGATGAGTCTTATGCGTGCTTATGGCATAAGCGACTTGGCCATATCTCACAGGATAGAGTGAGGCTAATAAGAGACTAATATCTTGCTGCTCTTAAGTGACCCAGAGATATCGTGAGTGTGTAGAGATAAAATGACCAGAATGAAGAAAGTATTTATGATCGTGGTTAAGGCTTGTTGGAAGTCATTCACCTTTGATATAAGTGGACATATGTGGCAACCTTGTGTAAAAGTTTTTATTTCATCACATTTATTGATGGTAATGCCGATGGTTATTTGTGCTTGATTAAAGAAAAGTCAGAGTCTCTTGAAAAATTGAGATTTTGAGTTGAAGTCGAAGAAGCAGTTGGGAAAAGTCATAAAGGTTGTTAGATACGTAGAGGTGGAGGTATTATGGAAGCATGCGCGTCTTTGGGCGACAAGAACACGTTAATGATCTTAGGGACTGGGATAGTGGCAGGTTACTATGCACGAAGTCTGGCGAATGGTATAGCCGAAAGAGTAGCGATGTACCTCATGGAAATGGTAAGAGTATGATAAGTAGGACAAATTTACCGGTTTTCTATGGGGTGAAGCTTTGGCTTGACTTTGTACATTTTGAATCGTGTACCTCTGAATTCGATGACTCCTTTTGGAGTTATGGAATTTGGGCGAAAGCCTAGCTTAAACCATCTTAAGGTTGGGAATTAATCTGGAGTAAAGTTATATAATCCCTGACATTAAGTAGTTGGACTCAGGAACTGGGTGTTATTTTGTATCTTACCCGGAACATTCGAAGGGATATAGGTTCCTGTAATCCCGATGAGCCTGGGGTGTGGAATCCTGAGCAACTAAGTTTTGGGTTTGATGTGGCCGAAGAGAAGTAGGCTGCTCACGAGACTATTGAGGAAGATAGTACGATGTAGGTAATGTGGTATCTATATCTCCTCAAATACGATAATTGTGGAAACTCAAACACCATTTGAACTTTGTTGAGACTAGGGATCTGTTGTTGAGAACTGACTCTAATGAAGTTCGTCAAGGCTCTCGGAGTGCGGGATGTGACTATTATTACTACTCGATGGGAGATCCACTAGGGAGAGCGATCAGCTATAGGACTATTTAGTCTATATAGGAGAGCAAGACTTCAGTCATGGGATTTTGTGTGGCCGATCCCGATAACTTATGAAGCATTTCTTGTCCTCGTCGAAGCTGTGGTTGGATCACAATGAAGTGAAATTCAATCTATGAGGCATAGCGGAGTTTAGAGACATTGAATTACAGTCATAGACATTGGCTGCAAATGGGTGTATAAGACTAAAAAGGACCCCGTAAAGGAAAGATTGAGAAGTTTAAAGCGGAGCGAGTAGCGAAAGGTTCGCTCCGGAGAGAAGGGTAGACTATGAAGCAGCCTTTTCTCAGTCTCTTCTAAAGATTCTTCGGGGTGATCATGGCATTAGTTGCTCATTTCGATATGGAGTTACACGGATGGATGTTCGCGCCTTTCTCAATGGAGACCTTAATGAAAGTCTATATGATGTTAGAAGGTTTTGTGGCAAATGATTCGAATGGCTTGTATGGCGAAAAACTATTTATGGTCTCTGTGAAGCTTACAGGCATTAGTACTCAGGTTGTAGTGTTATTTGTATATGGTTTTGTGAAACAAAGTAGATCAATGTATATCTTGAAGGTCGGTGGGAGGAAATTCATTTTCTAATACTACATGTGGATGATATCACACTTTGACATTGACAGTCTTGCATGAGACAAAGCGGATGTTGTCAAATAACTTTGATATGAAGGACCTTGGTGGCGTCTTTTGTGCAGGCATTGAGATTCATAGGGATCGTTCTTGCGGTAATGGGTTTATCTCGGAGGGCATATGTTGATCGTGTTTAGAAAGATTCAGCATTAGTATAAGCCGGGGTGCTCCTGTGTAAGGTGATAAGTTGAGTCTATCACAATGTCCTCATTCGAGATATAGAAGCCCCCAAAATGAAGAATATACCTTCACTAGTGCACTTGGGGTATTATGTATGCTCAGTATGCCTTGGGCGATGTGCCTTTGCAGCGAGGACTTAGGATATCAATCAAACCCGGGACATGATCATTGGGTTCTTGCCAAGGTTATGAGGTACTTAAAGGGACAAAAGACTATATGTTGATTTACAAACATGTTGGGACCCTACATTAGTTGGGTATTGATTCGGACTTTACTTGATTTGTCGGGATGAAAAGAAATTCGACAAGCGGTTATATCTTTAAGTTAGCGGGAGGTGCGTGTCATGGAAGAGTGAAGCAAGTGGTATCTCACCTATGCAATGGGTTTGTAGCATGCTTTTCCTTCTCAAACAATTTGGCTCGAGCACTTATTAAAGGGAGTTAACAGTGTTTGAGATTTTGTGGATAGGCCCATACAGTTGCCATTGTGACCAGTAGCTTCTGCGGTGTTGTTGTGCTTTGCTGTAGGTCTCAAGGGGTCTAAACACATGGAGGTCGAAATACCTGACCATAAAGGAAAAGTTCAAAACGGTGACGTTCTTGATGGAGCACATATCAACGGATGATATGATTCTTGAATCCCTTCAGCCAAGGCGCCGCCCTTGTGTATTTGAGTGTGTCAAATCTAACATGGGCTTAGGAGTATCATGGGATCTTGTGAATTAGTGGGAGCTATTAGGTTTTAAGTTGCTCTAATAAGGTTCCCATTCAATTACATTACATTTGTAATAATTGAATTGTATCAACTCTTTGCATTCAATAGGTATTTGTGAATGTAGGTTTATAGAGTTAGTACATATAAATTGTTGTAATATGAGCATCAAATATAAACCTTGAATAAAGGCTATGAGGCATTCTTGGCATTAGCCTCAATATATTTTGTGCATTAAGTAAAGTTACCTATCAAGGTAACATATATATCTGAGTACATTGGAACCATAATGGATATTCTCTGGTGACACCATGAGTTTGTGACATAAGGAGAAGAATTTGGATAACAAAATGGATAACACATGAAGTATCCTCATTATGAGTATTGTCATTTAAACACACTACCACAATGAATCCATATCGGTAAGTTAAAGCACTCGTGACCATGGAAGGTTGCATGAGTACATGCAATTACGCCATGATTGATGTTAGAGACTTTATGGAGGATCAGTTGACTAATAAGAATAAGTCACCACAGACCCGATATAGACCGCACACAGGTTTTGTTTCTAGGTGTATCGCCCAGTGGGAGGAGAATGTAAGGTTTTCATTAAGTGGGCTTTGTTGAATTGGAATTAAAGCGAATTAATTCTTGGTCTAATTAAGTGAGGAGTTATTAGGCTTCTTAATAAATTATATGGGTAGGCTAGTGTGTGCCATTTGAGTTCGACTTAGGCCAGTTATGAGGCAGTGGTGGAACTCTATTTGGAAAGCTCAAATTTTCCCACAAACCCTAGGATACATTTCTATCACATACATTACAATTCTCTCTAAGTTTCCACGAGAAGAAGTGATCCTTGATCTCGCCAAAAGCCAGTTTCAAAGGTCGTTTGGGAAGATCTTGAGATCTTGAGATCGGTTCTCTTCTGATTCTTCATCAATTCACGCATCAACAAGAAAAGAGATCCATGGATTCCAAAAGGTATGTAATTCTTGATTTTCTCATTAATATTTGTTTATGTTCTATCATGGTGATCTAGGTTGTTAAATTACCGTATCCTCTAGGATTCTATATATGAAAAGAAAAGGCAGAAAGTAAGAGGAATTTGGCCTAAGATAGATATGAGTAAAGCCTATGATGCACATTATCAAAATGGGGATATTTGGAGGCAATTATGCGAAGAATGGGTTTAGTATAACTTTGTAGATATGAAACAATGCTTTGTGTGTCTGATTCGATCATATATCTCTCTCGATATAAGCCCGAGTTAATTGGGCTATCTCCGAGGATGTATGGACTACGCCAAGGTGACCCATTATCACCCCTATTTGTTTATTATAATATGAGGGTCTCTTGCAATCTTTGAAAGTAAAGTGGGGTGATCTCACTTTGCATTTTATGATAGTAAAAGGGCCCCTAGTATCACATTTATTTATTTCTTGTGATAGCTTTCTGTGCAGTAGACAGATGTTAATCAGAACATGCTTGAGGCGAGTATGAGAGAATAGAATAAGCGGTGAACCACACTAAAAGTCAGAGCATCTTCTTTGGTAATAATGTTCTAAGACTCTAAGACTAAAATCTCGAGCATGATTTAGGGTGTCTGCCTCTCTAAATCTTGGAAGGTATCTAGGTTGCACCCTCTCTTTTTTATTGGGAGGAATAAAGGCGTCTTTTAACCTTGAGGAAAGGATGTGGAACAGACTCAAGGGTGGCATGAAAAGTTACTCTCCAAGATGGAAAGGCGTATTGATAAAGCATTTTTGGACAATTTCCCTACATTTTGTATAGGCTCTTTTTCTTATCCACAGTCCCTCTATCTGTAAGAATGATGAACATCTTTAGTGGGGCTGGAAATATGAGGAAAGATGCATTCCTTGGATTAAATGGAACCTTTGTCTAAGAAAAGAGCAAGGTGGTATGGGTTTGAGACCTACACGCACTGACTTAACAATTAACTGGGTAAACACGCTTGGAACTTCATCTCTAACCCCTTATACTTAAGCTATTGATTGTTCAAGCTAAATATTTCCCAGCGTAGGAACTTATCCCCTCAATTAGGGTCAAACCGAGCCTTGGAAAGTATTTGGTGCGTCTAATTCATCCCATAACAAAGAGTGTAGATGGTGTATAGGAGATGCAGCTCTATCAATATGGCATGAACCTTGGTTGAAAGATGACACTGTCTTAGGTTGTCACTCCAGTTGAGGCCTTGAATCATACGGGTCCAAGACCTCTTCATTATGGGGTCCGGTATTGGGCGTTGAACTCATTGAAGATCTCTTCGCCCAAGAGATGTAGCCGCACTATCGAACTCCAATTACTACATGACAATCAAGACCATTGATTTGGCACTTTGCAAAGAACTGGTTTTATTTAGTCAAACTGCTATCACTGCAAACAACGGTCCTCAAATCGCCTAACAACTATGCCTGAAACCGGGTCTCCTTGGAAACCAAGTCAGTCCCCACGCATTTTGATATTTCCTCTGGAGGGCATGCATGGGATGCCTCCCGGTCCACGCCGCCTTGAGAGGTGAGGAATGCCACTAAATTCAAGATGCCCAAGGTGTAACTGAAACCGGTATTTCAATCCACCATGCTAATATTTTGTGGTGAATCATAAATATTACTTTAACAAAGAAGATTGTGGACAACAACCCCACCACGTAGGTCTGCTGAAATTTTTCTTTCTTTCCTCAATCATCTCAAGAAGGAACGCGTCTCGCTCTTGGTACCATAGTCGGGACGCTGAAAACAAAGAAATGCACAGTTCGTGACGGTCACGCCTCCCTACTCGTGACTGTTAGAGAGTGGCAGCATGCAAAGAGGAACTCATAACTAGCTCCCCACCTGCACTTCGTCCCTTCCTATTGGTCTCGGCCTCGACCACGGATGGCTAAAATGCAACTTTGGATGAAGGATTCAAGACTCATGCCAAGTGGTCGTGTGGTAATCCGAAATGAAGTCGGGTGCGGCTCGTACGCTTCACTCAAGTTTCCCAAAGGATCGTTTAAAAATGGGCGCAGCAGCCCGCATCAGAGCCCAAATGCCGTTTAAGAAGCGGATTAAAGGTTGTGCCCACTGCCGTCCTTGATGGTATCCCCTAAACACAGACCCAAACGAGGGCCCTGTCAAATTTCAAGACGTAATATAATCAAAGAACTGCACTAATCTCCACCACCAGGGAAGTAGGATATATTCTAATTATTGCCCATCAATTAACCCTTATTAATCGGTTTACAATAAGGAAATAAAATCCCTCACCTAATGGGAGAAATATCATATCATCATCCAACTAGGAAACATTCGCATCATCATCCACAGGAACCGATCAAGATGACCCATTATAAATACCAGGCCACCCCATCGGTGAAAGGTACGCACAAAACTTCATTCCTTAAGCAATTGATATTTTCTTCCACCGGAAAGAACTGACTTAGGCATCAGAGAGGGAACGGGCGAGCCTCCGCCGATCCTTTTTGTTTCTCCTTTTTTGCAGAGGAGCCCGACGTCTAGAGACAACGGACCAACCCAAAGAATTCCAAGACGCTCCAGCCTCGCTTCGCTGAAAAACATCGGCTTATTTTATGTGGGAAAACTAATAGCCTTTATAAATAAAGCCGACCTCGCTGACTGATGGTATCAACTCTAACACAAGCAGAGCCACGCTTAATCCCCCAAGGATGCAAGACCGCCATAAGGCACATAGATAGCCGACTCGAAGGTACACCGTGAACTATACAAGCCAATACTCTGATGAGAGATGGAGCCCGTCTCACCAACCAACGCTTGCTGAGAGAATTGGAGTAACTCACCAGGCAAATACAAGGCCCTCAGGAGACGCGACAGGCCCGGGAAGGCCAAAACACTATTACCCGAGGAGAACAACACCTCAACCCTCCTCGAGAAGCAGATGGAGAAGGAGAAACTAGCCAAGATAGGGAGCATGATCCTTGCAAACCCCCCGGAGAGAATCGCAATGAGGAGAGGCTTGGCAGGGACAACAGGAGTGATGGGCTCATCCCAAACAGAACAGGGAGCTGCTTGTGGGAGCAGAGGTCTGTGGGCATCCAACAAAGCTCAGCCATATGGAAGAAAGTAAAGCGGCCGAGCTCTAGTCTCTAGCGGACGCCCGGGCAACAAACCGAATCCCCGCTCACAAATAAAAGGGCACTTCCTCTCTTTCGAAAAAATTTAGAATGCCGCAAATCGAAACGTTCGATGGAACGAAGGACCCCATCGAACACCTCAACACATACAAGAACTAGATGGAGTTGCATGGATATCAAGACCCCATACGATGCAGAGCCATCGCTATCACTCTAAAGGGCCCAACATTGGCTTGGTTTAACAGACTGCCACCATCTTTCGTCTCATCATTCACAGAGCTTTCCATCACATTCGTCTCCCACTTTATTGGAGCAAGGACGCATAAGCTGGTTATCACCTTCTCGACCATAAACAGATTTCGCAGAGAGCCCGAGGTCGACTGTCCGTAGGTTCAACGCAAAGTCAAGTAAAGGTGGATATTCAACCCTAAAATTCCGCCATTACCGCTTTCATTACTGTGTGGCTTGGGGTGCAAATGAAGACCTAATGTTCTCTATCTCAAAGAACCCTCAGGTGAGCATGGTCGAGGTCCTCGCCAAAATAGAAAAGTATATCAACAGTGAAGAAGCCCTCTTATCCAAGCAAAGAAGCTCTTCTACCCAAAAGGAAAAGAGCATGGGCGACAAGAAATGGGAATGAAGCCCAAGGAGGCAGGCAAACAGGGACAAATCCCCGAGAAGGAACATGGAAAACAGAGAACGATCCCCAAAGCGATGAGGGAACATCAAAGACCGCCTAAGACTACCTCAGCCTGAGCTGCAGCAATGGTATTCACCTTGAAAATTCACCCCCCTGACGGCCTCAGTGTCGTAGGTCCTATGTGAAGTACAACACGAAAGGTTTCTGAGATGGCCATCCCAGATAAAGTCAGACCCAGCAAAAAGAGACGATACCAAATATTGTGAGTTCCACAAGGGTCACAGACACCAAACAGATGACTGCATCCAATTAAGGAAGGAAATTGAATACCTGATCCGACGTGGGCATCTCAGCTGTTACGTGGCCTTAGAAGGGCATGAGCAAATCCAGCCACTACCCCCTCGCTACCAACCCCAACCAAGACTGTACTTGGGAAGTTAGACGCCCTTACCCGACCAATTCGCTTGGGAGGATCCGAACCGAGTCCGGGGTGCCACTAAAATCA
Source organism: Tetrastigma voinierianum (assembly GCA_016808115.1). NCBI lineage: Eukaryota > Viridiplantae > Streptophyta > Magnoliopsida > Vitales > Vitaceae > Tetrastigma > Tetrastigma voinierianum. Next base: position 160,779 of record JAEQBH010004937.1, on the reverse strand, counting down.
CTCAATCACTTAAAATCATATCTTTGCGGAAGCGATTACAAAATTTGGGCAAGCCCATAAACATTTACATTTAACAAAATCCATTTACAATGTAGGCATCCAAGCCTTTTCAAAATGATTTACATAAATAGATGTTCAGTATTCAAATTGTTTATACAAAATATCCATATCAAAAAGAACACATGAAATTTAGGGTGGTACGCTCTGAAAGATACCGAGATTTCTTCTTTTATGACTCGATGCTCCTCGATCTTAGGTCCCTCTATCGATCACTATCTATCACTCTGCACTCCGCGCATTGGTAAAACAATACGCTAAGCATTTTCATGCTTAGTGGTTCTATACAACCATTCCTGCTTTCGCCTTTAAATTAAATCAATATGCAATTTAATAATTCGTAACTTTCAATCATTTGAATGATCAAGATAATATAATATATATACCTTTTTATATATATATATACAATAAGTTATAGTTCATTGATCATCCCATAAATACATTTTCATAATCAATATTTCACAATCTCAAATCAATTCAAATATGCTCACAAATTCAGTTCAGTTCTGCACTTCACTCCGCTTCGGTAATCAATTCACAGGCAATCAATCTGCTTATGCCAATCAATTCCGCTTACGCCTTAACGAATTTAACCTATGTCTTCATATACAGATATCGTAGTCACCCAGACGGTCCCGCCGGGTCGTAGTTCAGATCACATGGTTTTATAACACGCACCCACCGGATCACGACCGGTTATAAACAATCAAATAAATACACTACCGATACGGTCTCGCTGGTCATTGACGAGGACACATCAATAGTTCGCAAGACGCTTATTTGACCCTATTGGTATACCAATCTATCCTAATGCGAAATAAATGGTTAATATCTCTATTAAGGGCGTTCAAATCCTTTATAGCAAAAATATAAGCATAATATGTACGCTTATATAAACAATGATTTTCAATAATCATGAAATTTTTATATGCAAATATTTCACAATCACTTTTCAAATCAATTAAATCAATTAAATATGATTTAGAACAACATGCAAAACTTGAAACGAGGAATAGGAGTCAAGTGTAATTAAACCCAAAATATTTGCACTTTGATTCCAATCCCGAATCTCAATCACAGCTTGGCTTTTCCTCTCGCTGCCTATTCCAAACCATTAAAGAACAATATTATTCAAGTACTAAGGGTTTTGGTTAGGATTGATTTTTGGAGTTTAATATGAGTTCCACTTAAACATTCTATACGTAGACGATTCGACTAACCCGCTTCCATAGAAAGTGCAAGAACACTAACGGAGTTCTGACGTAGAGCAGACCTTTCGGGGTCGAGGTCATACACAAATAAATCTCGAACCGACGAGCGCATCTCGAACTGGACGAGTTCGTCTACCACCCTGGCCAAACATCTTCTATACCCTCAGAATATTAATGTATCTCTCGACCAATGGGGCTTTCCATAGAGTCCAAGAACATTCCAACCTGAGTTCAAACAAAGGGAGATATGACATTCCGTTGGAGGTCGCGCGAGTCAACTTTGGACGAATCGGTTCGAACCTGACGAGCACCGTTTGACGAAAGAACGTTGAACGACCACCGTTGACGACCACTATTTGACGACCAATGTTGGATCTACCACCGTTGACCCACCACCGCTTGACGACCACTCATTTGACCCACCAATCGCTTGACCACCAACGCTTGACGACACGTTTTGACTCCATCACCGCTTGATCGACCACCGCTTGACACCGCTGATCTAACACCGCTGATCGACAATTCATTTGACGACCAATCGCTTGACGACTGGTTTGACGACCCCGGTTTGACGACCTCGGGTTTGACGCACTAATCGGTGACCCATTTGACTGCTCTCGCAGTAAAAAGACCATAACTCGGGCCTGGCGTAAGTCCTAATTAAGAAATTAAGCCTAACATCAAGTTTATTGATGTGGCTACAATTTCATGGCGACTTACTCACAAATTCTCTTTATATATGATCCAAAAACCCGTTCTAAGGTAATGTCTAGTTGACTCGAAAGCCGGACAAACCGATCTCGACCGCATTTAACCGGGCTGACCTCATTAAAAGGACTATAACTTAGCCTACGTGAGGTCCAAATCGAGAAATTCAAAGCTTAACATCAAGCTAATCGATGTGGCTACAATTTACTAGAAGGACGCACTACCACTTCCTTCACTTCGCACCCAAAAATCAGCTCTGTCTGGCTAGCTGCAAGACTACCACAATGTGGCAGCTTCCCATGGTTTAAAAATGCAACCAAACTTTCCCTAAGTACGATAACTACCCAACAACTTGTGGTAGAAGAAGACCAAGTAGGAGAAGACCTACCTCATGGAGTTTGTCGAGTCCCCGATTCGCCCTACTTGTAGCCTTGTCATTAGAAGGACTTCCCTTCGCAGCCACTGGACCTATGGTCCGATCGTCTAAAATCTGTGAGAAGGTGGAGCCTCCTCTCTCTAACTTCTTCCTTTTCTATTTTTCTTCTTATGGATCACTCTTAATCGTATTCCTTTAAAAAGTGAGGAAGCTTCCTCCTTCCTACATGCCACATGTCATTTCCTTGATTTTTTTCCTTTACTCATTTATTTCTCCTAATATCACTTAGACATATAAACTTATTTACAATTGACCCGGTCCCCATTTTACAATTTCTATATTTTTCTCTTTTCACTGGGTTCATTTATGGATTCAAATAATCATTTAATCAATATTAAAAAAAAATTTTCCTTAAAAATACCCAAGTTGGCCCAATTATACCCGAATATATAATACTTTATTATAAAATTTGCAGATTTTCGTGCAAGTGTTAGCGTAACCATGGATCTCCGCAGGGTTTGCAGGAGGGGAGAGTCCAAATTCAATTACTGAGGCCCACTTCTACAAAGATAAGATCGGGGAAACCTTAGAAGTACAAACCGTATCCAAACTTCCCCGACTGGATACTGCCATAACCTTTTCAGACTTCGACATGGAAGGCTGCTAACATCCCCATGACGACCCAATTGTGATAAAAGCCATAGTAGCCAATAAAACGATCCACAGGGTCCTTGTCGACAATTGAAACTCGGCCAACATCATCTTCGCATCATCTTTCGACAAAATAGACATTGGAAGGGAGAAGCTAGAGCCAGTCAAAGCCTGCCTACGTGGGTTCTTAGGAGAACGAGTACTGCCCTTGGGGTCGGTACAGCTGGTGCACACTTTGGGAGACCCCCATGCCAAAGTTATAACAACAAAGGGAGATTTCTCTCATAGTAGATGCCCCATCGGCCTACAACATGTTACTGGGTAGGCCCTCTCTCAATGCCATAAGGGCCGTTCCCTCCACTTATCACATGGTTATCAAATTCCCAACTGCAAATGGGGTAGGAACGGTCCGAGGAAACCAGCGCATAGCCAGGGAATGTTACACAACATCAATGGAGCAAAACACGATTGACAACATCTACACGAACGAAGCTCGGCATGGACAAAGTGGAGACCAACCCGCGCCCTCGTAAGAACTAGAGCTGGCTGGGTACTGACACCCGCTAGGAACACCCCGTCTACATAGGGTCTAAGCTATCGAGACGCAAAGCCCTCTCATCCTCTTTCTAAAAAAGAACATGGAGGTATTCGCCTGGAAGCAGGAAGACATAGGTGGAATCAACCCGACAAAGGATCACCCACAGACCGAATCGCGCCATCCTTTGGGTTTCTAGCCAAATAAAGAGAAGGAGTTTTACCCTCAAAGGCGTATATGATTAATGAAGAGGTCGGCAAGCTCCTCCAAGCAAAGGCAATCAGAGAGGTGGAATACCCTGAATGGTTTGCCAACGTTGTTCTCGTCAAAAGAGAAAATGGCAAGTGGCGGCTTTGCATCGATTTCACAGACATCAATAGGGCCTGCCCAAAAGATAGCTTCCCTCTACCTCGGATCGATCTCATAGTAGACGCCATGGCCGGTCATGAACTCCTCAGCTTCATGGACGCCTTCTCTGGCTACAACTAGATCAGTATGGACCCCAGCGACCAAGAGAGGACCTCATTTGTCACCGTCACAACCTATCGCTATCGAGTGATGCCCTTTGGACTGAAGAACGCAGGTGCCACCTACCAAAGGTTGGTGAACAAGATGTTCCAAAAACAAATTGGAGCATTTATGGAGGTATATATAGACGACATGTTGGTAAAATCGGTAAAGGCCGAGCTCCACATAACCCACCTAGCAGAGGCGTTCCAAGTTCTGAAAGGCTACAATATGAAGTTAAACCCAGCCAAATGCGCCGGAGTCTCGCAGGAAGTTCAGTTTTATAGTCAACAACCGAGAATGTAGGCAAACCCGTGATAAAGATAAAGGTCAGGCTCGATAGTCGCTCCTTCAAACATTAAGGACATTCAACGCCTGACAGGGAGAATAGCTGCACTGAGCCACTTCGTGTTTAAGGTCAGCGACAAATGTCACCTCTTCTTCAGTCCTAAAAAGGCCTTCTAGCTGATGCACGCCGTAAGGAGGCGTTCACTGACTCAAAACCCACCCGAGCCTCCTCCTCCCCATTCTAGTAAGCCCTTCCGAGGGGAGAACCTTACTCTTTACCTAGCCGCTTCACTTCTCAACTAGTCGCCCCGGGTCGAGAATAGACAGAGTGCAACAAACAATATTATCAGAAATGAGCTCGAGAGTGAAAGGTAGGAGAGGTATCCAAAGATGGAGAAGCCGACCGTGTTGGTAACTACATCCTCAAACTCGACCTACCTAAGCTCATACCGTTGAAGTCCCAACCGAATATCGATGAAGCAACACGTATAGCAGAAAACCTCCCAAGGCTAACAAAGTGGGCTATAGAGCCGAAAGTGAATTCACATCGCACAAAGACATCGGTAGCGCGATCTGCAAATTTCATCATGGAATTCACCCCAGCAGAGTTTACGGAGGCTACCTAACTAGCACCCGACCTCCCCATCTGGAGATTATTCGTGGACGAGGTTGCCAATGCCCAAAAAAGCAGTGCAGGACTGATCCTGACCTCTCAAGATGGGATAGATATGGAGTACGCCCTCAGATTCGGCTTCCAAGCCTCCAATAACGAGGCCGAATATGAGGCTGTCATAGCTGGACTTAACCTCGCCCACTTCATGGAAGCAGATCAGCTGGAGGTGAGCAGCGACTCCTAATTGGGAGGTGAGAAGATGATCTTATATCTCAAAAAGTTGCGAGAATTGCTTAAGAAGTTCGTACTAGTTTAGGTCAAGCATGTACTTAGAATAGAGAATTCCCGAGTTGATGCCTTGGCAAAGCTAGCAACAGCCTCACAAGAAGACTTGGGCACACTAATACCTGTTGAACACCTCCCGTAACCCTATGAAGTATCGATAACGGGAGAAGTCTCCCCGCGATGTCCGAACCAAGCCGGACGGACCCCATTCGGGATTACTTGACGGTACATCGCTGCTTTACCAAAGGAGGCATCCAAACTCAGAGCGAGGTCGGCAAGATTCACCATTCATCGGGGGACCCTTTATAAACGAGGCTTCTCTACGCCTATTCTTAAATGCGTAGGGAAGGAAGACGCCAACTGCATACTCATGGAAGTACGCAAAGGCATTTATAGCAACCACATCGGAGCTCGGACCTTAGCAGGAAAACCTAAAGATAGGGGTACTATTGGCCCACAATGCTCAAAGACGCGACAGAGCTGGTCAGAAAATGCAAAGCTTGTTAAGAGCATGCCAAGATCTCTCATCTCCCATCTGAGCCACTAACGTCAGCCACAGTCCCTCGGCCCTTTCAAAGAATCTGGGGTTAGACATATCAGGGGACCCCTACCCATCGAACACAATGCAAATTTATCATCAGAGCCGGACTATTTTACCAAATGGGCTGAGGCCGAACCCTTGGCGACAATCACAGAATAGAAGGTACGCAACTTCATATGGCGTTCTATAATATGCAGGTTCGGGATCCCGAGGTCTTTCGTGTCTGATAATGGGAAATAGTTCGACAATCCTAAGTTCAGGGATTTCTGTGACGAGCTCGAGATCAAGAACTACTACTCGTCCCTAGCTCATCCGTAGTCCAATGGGAAAGCAGAGGTCACTAGAAGGGCTCTAAAGACAGCACTGAAAACCAAATTGGAAGATTTAAAAGGAAAATGGGTAGAGTACCTCCCCGAGGTATTATGGGCATACAGGACTACGCGCAAGTCAACAACTCAGGAAACCCCATTCGCTTTGGCCTTTGGCACCGAAGCAGTAGATCTAGTCGAGTCGGGTTAAAATCACCAAGGATTGAACTCGCAAGCACCGAGCACAACGAAAAGGTCCTTCAACTAAACCTGGATCTCCTAGAAGAAAAGTGTGAGCAGGTCCTGAAGCTTATGGAGGACTATCACAGAAAGACAATGAGATACGATGACCAAAGGGTCAGGCCTAGGAGTTACAAGCCGGGCGACTTGGTTCTAAAAAAGCTTCTGCCAGCAAGGAAAGACCCCACACATGGAAAACTGGGACCTAATTGGGAAGGGCCCTATATCGTATCCCGTATAATCCGACCTGGCAACTATGAACTCCAAAGGGAAGAAGGAAAAGCCTTGCCCAACTCATGGAACGCTGAACATCTCAAACGATTCTACTAATAAGACCTCGGAGTGTAGTCTGCAATAAAGGATCCAACGTCTTGATTTTGAATAACACTCTATATGTCCTTTAAGTCAAGTATACTTGCAATAAAAATAAGTTATAATGATAGAGCTAGGAGCTCGGCTCGAAAGGGTCTAGGTGCAAGAAGCTCATGATTCACAAAATATTGTTCTTTATTTCAAAGGAGCTACGCTAAAGACAAAGAATCCATTCCCATGCCGTTCCTAGTATCTCTGAGGCAAGCCAAGACTACGCCTCTCTACTCCTCAGAAAGAAAATAAACCCACAGGGAAAAAGAAGAGAAAAAAAAGAGCGAGGAGTTCGGTTGACAAAGCTCTAAAAAAGTCACATAACACAAATACAAAATTTCATTACAGGGAGGTTACAATCACCTTAGAGGATTACAAAATCTTTCTTTGCATCTAAAAAATTACAGTTAGCCAAACCGTTCTTCACATAAGCTAATACCCGGCCAAGGCAAAAACCATGAAAGGAAAAAGAGAAAGAGAAGGAGAGAGAAAGAGAAAGAAAAAAAGAAAGAGGAAAGAAAAAACGGAGAAAGCGGTACTTAAAAGTTTTTCTTAAAGCACACCAATCTCTCTCAATAATGTGCCCCTAGCACAGCTCCATCAATGGGCATAGCTAGGAACAAATACAACCCCATAAGGGAGGAACTAGGGAAAAACACACAACTCCTACAAGCGGTAGACCAAAACCAAATGCCGGCCCCACATCACCCACGTAATCCCATGCAACACGACTACAAACCCCGACGCTTCATCATGTGCTAATCCGGGAACCCTAAAGAAAGGAAGAAGTAGGGAATCATAGTATTGTACCAATGTAGGGATCGCTATTTATAAGGGAGCCCGACACTTAGAAACCGTGCAATCCGTCCCACTTCTCCATGGATTTCATTAATACGCAAGCCAAGGAAGGAAGACGAAAAGGCACAACAGCCCAAGAGCGAATAGCCGCTGTGAGCTTACCAGCTCAGAAGGCCTTAGCGCCCGGAGCCCGGAGCTCGCTCGCAGCTTAACGCCGTAGCTTTAGCGCCCGGGGAGCCCAAAGAGGCTCAAATTTACAGAGCTTAATAGTCAGAAGGCCTTAGCGCCCGGGAGCCTAGTAGCTCGCCTCGTGAGTTTAACAAATTAGGGAATGTCTTAGTGCCCTGAGCCCAATAGCTTAGCTTATAGAGCTTAACAGCTCAGGAAGAACTTAGCACCCAAGAGCCCAGTAGCTCAGTTTTCAGAGCTTAACAACTCAAGAAGGCCTTGGGCCGCTCCGGGAGCCCAAGAGTTTAGTCACAGAGCTAACAGCCTAGAAGGCCTTGAAGACTCGAGAGCCTGGGCCAGCTCTCGCAGCTTAATAGCTCGTAGCCTTAGCGCCTGTGAGCCCAAGAGCTCCGCTTCAAAGCCAACAACCTCGTAAAGGCCTTAGTGCCCGAGAGCCCAGTAGCTCAGCTTGTAGAGCTTAATAGCTCAGGAAGGCCTTAGCGCCTAGGAGCCCAGTAGCTCAGTTTTCAAAGCTTAACAACTCAGGAAGGCCTTAACGCCCAGGAGCCCAAGAGGCTCGGTCGCCAGAGTTTAATAGCCTGTAGCTGGGCCTTAGCGCCCAAGAGCCCAAAAGATTCGCTTTTAGAGCTTAACAAACAGAAGGCCTTAGCGCCCTGAGCCCAAGATTCACCAGAGCTTAATAGCTCAAGAAGGCCTCAGCGCCTAGGAGCTTAGTAGCTCAGTTTTCAGAGCTTAACAGCTCAGGAAGGCCAAAGAGCCATTAAGCCATGTAGCTCAGGAGCATAGTACCGTGGGACAGAGCATAACTACCTTCGGGAAGGCCAGCGCCAAGGAGACGTAGCCAGGAGCCCCAAAGCCAGATCGCGAGCATGGAACCGGCCAAGGAAGACCTCGTAGTCCGGGGACCAAGCCGCTCAAATCGACAAAATAATAAAAGGAGCGATGAATTTAGTCGATGAATCTTTATGTATTGACGAAAATCCACGGTCAGAAGCAATACAAAAATCCCTGGCTCCGCGCCAGGATATAGCAAGGTTAAAATAAAAGGCCTAAGCTCTTGAAGTCGGGCCTCGACTTGCGGAAGTAGAAGAGTCAAAAGGCGGAACACCAGCGGGCGAGGCAGAAGAGCTGGCCTCCGAAAGAACTCGAAGATCACCAGTGTGGAGCACGATCGTGGCCCCCGAAGCACCTTCTACGCCTCATCAACCTCACCGAGCAGATTCTTCTACCTCCTCATCTAGCACGGATGTTGAACTCCAGGTCGGGAAAGCTCTAGCCCGACGTTGGAAGTTGCAAGCCACTCTAAGCCCATTGGGTGCATGCTCATCTTTTAAGCTCCGCTATCACTCTCGCCTCCAGCCTAGCCAGCCTCCCGTCTAAGGTCCATCCGGCTTGTCGAGCTCCGGGGCTGCTGCCCACCTGAGTTCCCAACCCTAGAGCCTCGCGAACCCGGTCCAAATACGACACTTTGGCCCACAGTCACCCGACACTCTCGCTACTCCCTCTCCGGCCACCGCAGCCGCCTCTCGCGACCTTCGAGTCCTTTCGAGCCTTCTTTTCCTTATCCTTGGCCCGCACTCTCGCCGTTGAAGCATGCTTCAGGTCAGACCTGTGCTTCATGAGCTCCTTAGTCAAGTCCCTGACTGGCTCAAAGGCCGCCTCTCGGGAGGTCGTGAAGCAACCTTAGCCTTGTAAGACTTCGCCGAGGAGCTCCCTGTGAAGGCTGGCCCTCCTTGCCAAGCCTTTCGCATAAGTAGCCACCTGCTAAAAAACAAAAAGTCAGCTAACATAACTGAAGCAATAAAGAAAAAGATCGACGAAAGCACTTGGACGCATGTATGAGGTTCCCAGCGTAAGAGCCGAGCCTCCTCGACGTGACGCGGCCTCTATCTTCCCGAGGCCTGAAATCGAAGGATGGAGGAAACTTCAATATGAAGCCATGAGAAAGCGTAGAGTCCTCACCACTGGGCAGCTCGAAGTGATCATGATCCCCATCACCTAATCCGACAGTGTGAGGGGCGTGAAGACTCGCGATGTGGGACTCCAAACCGAAAGATGAAGAGTCCTCCAGCAGCCCAACCGCCCCCAAAGAGTCCCACCACGTAGGATCTAAGGGCAAAGGAAGAAGCTCCCACCTTAGGATCTTACCCCGAGTATGGGGCAAATCTCCGGCGAGGCTCTGAGCTTCGCTTCACGCCATTTTCTTTCTTTTGCTAAGACCTTCGGGGCGGGCCCGAAGCTCTCCCCGTGTAGGCTTCGCAATAAGGGGCTCCGAAATAGAAGGTGAGGAGGACTTGGAGACAAGCTTCATGACTAAAGGAGAAGATCTCAGAGTGAAGCCGAGCAAGCCTGCAGACCGGAAGGTCCGGATATCCGACCCGAGGGATGAGTTAGGAATGTGCACGCCAAGACCCGACCGGGCCGTCACCTCCTCGTCGGGGATCGAGATCGGGCCGAGCACACGCGACCAAGGCAATATTAGAAATATCCTACAACCTTGAAAACTGGGGACAAACCAAAAGCCGGCGGGAGGTCACGAGGTTCTCGGGTAGTCCAGACGGCAGAACGCCGCGTGTCCTCCCGGGCCAAAGGGATCGTTTCTCCCACGACGGCCACTAACAAAGGGAATAACGCCTTCCTGCAAGCATTTCAGCGGGCATGGAAGGTCCGAATAATCAACTTACTGAGCTGAGATATAAAGAAAGCCTTCGCCGCCTCCTTACGCCGTAAGAAGCTTGTTGGTGGCTATGATGGGAAACACTGTGCCTCCGTCCCTAAAAATGACCAACAGCCTACCTGCAACACCCCGTGTCAGAGCCAGAAGGGGCGCATATCAAATGCCGCAGTAACCTTTATAAAGGATGACAAAGGAAGCGGAGGCCATTCTCGAATGCCACCTCAAAAAGCACACCATCTTGGGCACTTGGATGATGTAGGTGGTCAGCACGTTAGGGCACCAAACCTGGATCCCAAACGGGGGCCCATACCGGGCCGCAAAGATCTCACCATATAAAGGATCGACCCGACTAGGGCCCACGACCTCAACATTCTGTATGGCAGCCCTCAAATATTTAGAGCCGCTAGGATATTGAATTTCATTAATTTTTCCCTTGCCCTTATCCAAGGGGAAAGGAGGTTCGCCTGGGCAACCCGATGAACCACCACAACTAAACTGTCAGACTCGCCATCGGTCCGCCCTGAACTAGACGCCTCAGCAGGATTACGCTCTATGCGCAAAACAGAAGAGCGACCAGGACCCATGGAGATACGCAGGGCTAAGAAAGAAAAAAGGAGATGAAAATGCAGAACCCCAATTGAGCAAGCCCTAGAGCCTCGCAAGACTTCGAAACCAAAAAGACAAAGGAGAAGAAAAGACGTACCAAGTCTAGAAACAAGACGAGGGACACTAACCCTAAGCGAGATATCAGGGACCACCAAAAGCAATCCTGAATAATAGTCGGACAAAATTCAAGAAAAAAAGAAAGCCCAAACTTGTAGAGGTGAAAAAGCTTCAAGAATAGGAGAACAAAGTGCAAACGGCCTATGGATCGTTTTAAGGAAGCTAAGAGCCACAACCTAAACAAACGCTGTGTGAATGAGAAGCCATCATTATCACAGCACGCCAGCGCGATACCTCAAATCAAACCCTTCCGAGTAGCCACGCGTATCACCCCGATCCGAGAAACGCACAACCCCGCTACGCCGCGAATAAAGGCTAGGGGGGCAATTGATTGGGTTTAAAATAATGGGTGCGTAGGCCTAGAACACGAGCCCAAATGCCAGGCTAAAGAAGGGATTAAGAAGCAGGCCTAGTACCAGTGCTGGGCCCTTGATGGCATCTCCCAAACACAAGCCCAAAACAAGGGCCCAAGTTACCTCTTCAAAAGGCTGGTAATATAATCAAAGAACTCGTACCCAATCTCCACCATTTAGGAAAGTAGGATATTTCCTAATTATCGCCATCAATTATCCCCATAACTTGGGCTTACGATAAGGAAAGAAAATCCTCACCCAATGGAAGAAATATCAGATCATCATCCAACTAGAAACTGATCATGATGACCCATTATAAATACTGTGCCACCTCATCAATGCCAGATGCGACAAAAACTTCATTCCCTAAGTAGTTGATCTTCTCTTCCACTGGAAAGAACTGACTTAGGCATCGGAGAGGGAACGGGCGAACCTCCGCCGATCCTTTTTGTTTCTCGTTTTTGCAGAGGAGCCCGACATCCGTAGACAAATGGACTGTGCCCAAGAATCCCAAAGACGCTCCAAACTCAGCCTCCGGCTGAAAAGCATCATCACCTCAGATGTTCACGCCAAGTATACCAAGCCCCGGGTCCCATAGCACTTCATCGAATCCTCCAGTTGCAGTTGAGTAATACCATGCTTGAAATGGATTGCAAAGAGGTGTTTACTGCATGCTCTTTTGGTAAGGAAGATGCCTCGAATTTGGGTGTTTAATAAAGAAGTGTAAGTCCCTACTCTCCTTGGGTGCAAATTTAAAATTAGTTTTCATTAGAAGACAAGCAAACGGGGTAGCACACGCTCTAGCCAGAGCCACCCGTTCATACGCTAGCTCTTCCTTTTGGCTTGAGGCTCCGTCATATCTTGTGGAGGCCCTAGCTTTTGATATGAATTTAGTTTAGCATCCCCTTAGGGGTTTTTCATTAAAAAAAAACTATAATTTACCTAATTTAAACATTTAATAACATAAACAAATTATGATAATTTTATTTTTCAAATTTATATATTTTTTCTGATTATTATATAAACACTATAAAGTTGATTCATCTATTAACACTATAAACAAATTTTGCATAATAAGTTGTGTGGATGGTGCCCTGCCGTTTGTTTGACCAAATTTCAAACCCTCCAAAAGTAGATTTTTTTAACAAGTTTGACCGTCCAGCCTCTAAAGGTAATTCAAAATACCTATAAAATAAAATAGGAAAAGGAAAATTGATAATCCAAAATACTTATAGTAAAATAGGGAAAAAATTGAAAATACCTATAAAATAAAATAGAAAACGAAAACTTTAAATAGGTAAGAACATAGGGAGTGAGAGGGACTCAGTTCAATTTCAAGTGGGGACAGTAGTTTACTATAATGTAATTATTGTGGTGATTTTTAAATTTCACACGAACATACCAAATACAAGTATGCGGGTGTTTTATGAGCTTGTACAAATGGATTTGGGCTCTTTTATTCGGCTTAGGCTTAACCCAATACTGGATCATGCTAAATTTTAATTTGGGTGCAAATAGTAACAATAATGTTTAGTTGTAAAAAAAACATTTTAATTTTTCCAAAAATAGAAGATATTTTCCCAAAAATAAAAGATACATGAAAATCACCATCAAAAGGCAAAAATATTAACATTAAAAGCTGGCCGTGGGTGCAAACTCAATATATATAAATCATACTCAAGCAAAACACAGATACACACAAACACAAATCTGCCGGGGTTTCATCTCATCCTTAATCGAATTTTCTCTTCTGAACAAAAATGACGTCGTGGTCTGTGTTTATTATCGTGTGTCTGATGATATATGTTTCCGATACACAAATGAAGGTCTCCATGGCAGATTTGGTGGACGACACATGCAGGCAGACACCCAACAACGTTCTGTGTGTGGAAACTCTGCGGGCAGACCCAGGAAGCACAGGCGCTGACGTCAGAGGCTTGGCCATAATCATAGTGGATAAAATCAATGAAAAAGGGCTCGCAACTGTGGAGCAAATCAACAACTTGTTGGCCTCAACCACAGACCCAAAAAGGATGGACGCTTTGAGATCTTGTTTGAGGTACTATAATAATGGAGTTTTGGGTCTTGACGTCATAGCAGCCAAGCAAGCGCTTGAGAAAGATAATCCCATACTTGCAACACATGCCATGAATGATTTCCAGCTGGCAATGCCGCAACTGCGAGGATCGTGTGAGCACCTTCGAAGGGGGTTCTCCCCTTACTTCTTCCAATACCATTGTCATTGAACTCTCTTTTATTGCTGCTGCCATTGCCAGGCTCGTCAAGTGAGCTACATACAGTCTTGTCTTCCCTTTCCTTCTTGGTAAGGGCATAGAGAAGGAAGGGGTTTTGGTTCCAAATCCAATTAAAATGTTTAGCAATAAAAAAAAAAAATTATGCATTATTCTTATCATAAAGGAAACTTAAATTAATTGACGCCACAAGTGACAGTCCATGCACCACCTTCAGACAAAAGTGTTCTTGAAGAGCGTAAAGATATTATATCTCACATTAGTAAATTATATTATTAGATATTTCTTGTATAAATGGGTGTCAATTTGTATCTCTTTTTGGATTTTGAAGAAGGAAGTTAGTTTTTCAAATAAATTTAGGATTTATCCCTACAAAATGATTATTTCTTTGATATATAGGGGGATGAGATTGAAACATACAAAACCTCATTTGGTAAGCGATCATAACTAAAATGGAGAAAGATACATCGGATAATGAAGTCTCTAAACAGAAACAACAATATGATTTTGGATGTAATGGTTAAAATGTTGAGAAATATTATTATATTTTATTTTAGAAAAATACAACTATTTTTAATTATAATATGATTAAGCCAATAAGACTTCACTCAGTGGTTAAAGGGTTATGAATGTAGAGAAGGGACCGAGTTCGAGTCTTTAAGCATAGAGAAGGGACCTCAAGTTTACCCTACGAAGAGATTAATACAAGGATAACAATGTAATGTAAAGTGAATATATTTTAAAAAAAATTATAATATGATTAAATTAGAAAAATATTTTTTATTATCTAGAAGTTTATCACTGTTTTGGAAAAAAACTTGGAAAGGGGTTTAACTATTTAAAGTTTTTCTTAATATATATAAATCTTTCCCCTAAGGAATGAATTCATATTAATAAATAATAAATATTATTTCTAATTTCAAAATCCTTATCATAGAAAAAACTTTATTAAATAAAGTTCTTATTTATAATTCCAATTTTGTTATATATATATATATATATGATAAAATTTTTATCCTATAATCTAAATTACATCTTCGTGAATTTACTTTGATCAAGGAATCTGATTGTAACCAGCTACTAAAAAGTTAATGTACGTTAAATTTTGAGAAATTGAATAAATTGGGGTGTACGCTTGTGTGCACAAGTGTACGCGTCGCACCAAGTAATATAATGATAAGTGAGTATTGTTCCACAAAGAATTGAGTTACTAAGTACCGACTCTAATCTAGCCTATACTCTATTTGGATGGTGGAAAATTTATAGAAAAAGTCAAAGACACTAATCTAAGCATGCAATAATGACTTTATAAAGACTACAAAGCCTTATGACATAGATTTCACCTAAACAATGATGTATGAACCTCCTAACCCAATTAATCAATGATTAGTTTCATCATGAAGATGTCGATTTCACTAATGTATATTCGGATCTCTCTTGAGCATCCGCACACTACCCTTAGAAAAGGTTATACTTCATCTCTGCCTCAAACCATCATAACTAAGGGTGCGTTGAACCCTAAAATCTTAATACCACACATAATCTCACTTATATCTCTATCTCATGATAATTAGATGGTAAATCATCCATGGTCTAATTCTAACTCTCACTTCTCAGACCTTGAATCAAACCACAAATCATGCAAATATTGGATAAATACCCACAAACATTAAGATCCAAATGAAATACTCAACATAGTATGAAATAAAGCATCAATCAATATAAATTAAGAGAGATTCATAAAAACATGTATTTGGCTACATCTAAACCCTAAGAAAACTAACTAAAACATAAGTGGAAGAGTAAATACAACCATCAAAAGAAAGAAAATGAAAAGGAAAGAGAGAAAACAAATTTAAGGCCAAGCTCCCTTCTTCTCCTCCATTATTCTTCTTCCTCAAGTGTTCTTCCCTCTTTCTAAGAACAAACCCTAGAAGCTCTCCAAGAACAAACCCTAGGGTGTTTCCACCCAAAGGGAGCTTGTTCTCCCCAAAAAAGGCCCAAAATCCGTCCCAAAATTGTTCTCCTCTCGATTCCTGGGGTTTGAGCTTTAAAACCCTCCATTATGGGCTCAAAATCCACGCAAAACCAACCTTGAACGTTGCGACATCGTTTGGAAACTTCGCGACATCGCGACGTTGGTTCTCAACATCGCGACGTTGTTATAGCTCCCCTGTTTTTGCACCAACTTCATAAGGCCATAACTTTGTCATTTGAACTTCGATTTGGGTGTTCTTGGTACCGTTGAAAAGATCTTGAAGTGTAGAATCTAGATATGGCCAGGAAAAACACTTTACAAATGATTATAAAGACTGAATGTACAAAATGCTCCAACTGGTAACTTTTGAGCTCTATTCGCTTCTTCCTTCAACTACTAAGAGTCATAACTTTGTCATTTGAAGTCCAAATGGAGTGAATAAGGTCTCTTTGGAAAGCCTGAGAAGTCTCCTATTCATCCATATCAATATTGTAGCCATTGGGTATCATTGTACAACTTAAAACATCAAAACACAATAGCTACTGTTGCATGTGTAGTTTGTTGATTTTTGGGCTTTATCTCTTTGTTTTTGCTCCATATTGGCTCATGGTTGACCTAATCACAAATTGAAAATTTAGAGCATTAGATCACTTATTTATATAATAAAACTACTAAAAATATAAACAAAACATATTGATAAAATGAGTATAAAGTATACTCATCACACCCCCAAACTTAAATCTTTGCTTGTCCCTCAAGCAAAGGAAACACAAACATAAAACAAAAACACTAAGATAGATATGAGTATGAGTATGGTGCCAGTACAAATTAAGAGAAAGCTTGGAAATGTTTTAAGAAAACATGTTAGCCAAAATGGGATTTCAAAACATTTATCATCTCTAAAAGATGAGGCATTCAAATGGTATGTTGATTAAGGCAAGTTTTTCCCCTATGCCCTCAATAGATATTTCCTAAAGGGATCTTGCAAATAATGTTTTCGGCCTCAAAATATAGACTAAGGTTCCAAAACACTCTTCAAACCAAACACAACTCACTTATTTGAAAGAAAATTAACTAAAATAGGATAAGAACGCACATTTTATTCAACAACTAAAACTAAAAAGTAGGAAGCAATGCTAATGAGTTATAGAAAAGTATCCATTTAGTGGGGATCCATTGGTGACTCCCCACCAGTTGGTTAAGGGCACCGGACATTTAGTTTCCCTCGAACTTCACCCCGAACACTCAACTAAAAACCAAAGCACCTACTTGTGAGTAAACTCGCTTATTTGTTTCTTTTCTTTCTTTTTTCTTGCTTTTAAAATTTTTTTCTTTCTCTTTTCTTTGTTTTGTTTTTTCTTTTTTTCTGCTAGCACAATGACAATCCTCTTTACTGAGCGCCCCATCACTATGTGGTTAAGGTCTCTCAAGGTAAGTTCAATTTGAGAAAAAGAGGTTGGAGCCAAAGTATATAAATGAGACCTAGTGTGTGTGTGTTGGTAGGAGTTTCATTAAGAAATGATTTCTTGAGAAACAATGGGACTATTCAAGCTAAGTATCCCACTACCAAAAGATATACTCAAGTCCTAAATCAAAGAAATGCAAAGGTATCCCAAATATGACTAAGAAAACAATTTAAGCACAAAACCAATGCATTCTCAAAACAATTACTAGGCCCCAACTCAACTCATATAAGACACAAAATAAACAATAGAAAGAAAGAAAAACACATGCAAATAACAACCAAACAACTAAAAAGAAATAACTAAAACAGGTAATGTGATACAAAAGCTGGATTTTTGAAAAAAAAATTGAATTCCTGAATTCACCCCCCAAACTTGAATTAAACATTGTCCTCAATGTGAAACAAAAGCAAGAATGGATAATGAGTACTCCCCTGAGGTTAATCAAGTCTCCGGACGTTGCTCTAATGAATATGACTTGCTTTGGAGGCAAAGGTGTTTGGAGGAATTAGACCCTAGGTCCAAATGAAGGGGATGCTTGAATATGGTTTCATCTTTTGGTTCTTTAGCCTTCCAAAATAATTGAACTTCAAGATTTCAACCTTTTAGCTTCCTAAAACCAACTTTGAATATTCAAAAACCAAAAAAAAAAAACCAAGATCAAGCAAGAAAATTTATTCAAAAACAAACTTAAACTAACTAAGAAATTGAAAAAGGGAAAGAAAACTTTTTGAACTTGGGCTGCCTCCCAAGGAGCTGCTTTGTTTTTTCGAGTCCAGCTAGACTCTACCAACTACGAATATGTTGTTAATTCTTGCCTCCATCTTTCTCTAAGAGGCGATGAGTCTTGCCTCCATCCTCCTCTAAGAGGCAATAATTGTGCTCAATCAGCAACTTGAGCACATAGTCTTCCAAGATCATTATTTTTTTATTTTCTATATTTTTTATTTTTTTGTTCACAATGGTGGCTTCCATTTCCTTAAACAACTGAATAGTGCACTCCTCTGTCTTAGGAATAGGGGTTGTCTTCTCATTTTTCAACTCTTCATGCATCTCCCCCCATGGAGCGATCTCAAGAATAGTCTTTACAACTTCATCATTTATCTTTTCTTGTGATTATGGAGAAGTTGGCTCATCTTCCTTCACAACTAAGGTTTCCAAAATTTGTGCTTCATTCTCCATTGTTTGAAACTTCTCAAGTTCTTCATTATCCCTTGAGGTGATGTCTTCATTGTAGCTCAAGTTCTCTTTTTCTTTATTCACCTCAAAAGTAGATGGCAAACTCTCATGTTGTCCTTCAAAGGACATCAGAAATAAGTATTGTCTTTGTTCTTCATATATTTTGCCACTAGTTCTTCTATCCTCATACTCTCCTTTTCTTTAGGTTGTTCTTTCTCAAATGTAAGTTGAGTACTAGAAGTGGCCATTGGAGCCATCTCTTCTTTCAAGCTCTGAATGGGCGAGGCTGAATTCTCGCTAACATGTTCCGTCAACTCCATGAATTGAACTTGAGATGTTGCACATTCAGCATGAACTCTTTTCAATTCAGCCATGGCTGCCTCTAACTTTGTCATTCTCTCATATGGAGGTTGACATATCTCATTTGGATCAAGAAACCTAGGTAACCTAACTTGAGAGTGCTCCATTTCAACCATTGATCTTGAAAAATCAGGTTGTGCCATGGTAGATTCAGCTTGAATTCTTTTTAATTCATCCATAGCTTCTAGGCTTGATCTTTTTGATTGGTGGAGATTGGAAGAGGCAGGGCTTGGGTCTATGAGGTGCTAGGGGCAATGTTGCAAACCAGATTATAATTGTTCCAATATGGGGTACCTCCATATCGAACTTGAGTCATGTGTACATATGGGTTCTCACTGATTTGGCTACCGATGATACTCAACGGCCATTTGCCTCATTCCTAGTTGTTGATTAAGGAGAGCCAATGAATTTGTCAACTCGATTAAAGGATCCATTGTGATTTAAACCTATCCTTATCTTTGCTCTCCACGTAATCTATTTATGGTTCTCTCTGGCTCGGGATCAAAAGGCACTAGTTCGCCTTGACCCTGCCTTCGCATGCACGCGATTAACCTCCTAAAACACACAAACAAACAGCAGCAAAGACCAAGTCACAAGCACTAATGTAAAATGAATAAAATTAAATAAAAGAAAAAAAAAAAGAAGATTGATCCAAAGCAATATTTAAGTGCATTGCTGTCAATATCAACACAAAAACTTCTCCCCGACATTGACTCTAAAAACTTGATAGGCTAAAATTATATGCTAAAACGATTTATGAAAACCTAGGTTTTTCCTTCACCTGCCACACCCGATGGATTTTAACCTAGATAAATTATTCATTAAATATATTAAATAATTCACGCCGATGGGTTAATCGTGCCTACCAGATATTCTGATGCGAACCCCGTCAACTTGTGAGAAGACCTGTGATCGAATTAGCTCTAAAGAACCGCTCTAGTGGCGGCTTGGATGGACGACCTTGACCCGTTGCTTATATGGAAGCAAGAACCTTGGTATATGTGAGGACGCCACACCTATGATGGAGATCCGATTGATGTTTTGACGAACGCCACACAATCTCCTGGAGAAAGTTCAAAGAGTTCTTTAAAGAACTAAAGGGAAATTGAAACTCTCAATTTTATTAATCGTAATCTTTCTAAAACTGTAAATAACCCAAATCAAATAGTAATAAACCCAAAACACTTGAAATAGAAATATATTAGGGTGTTCCAAGCTACCCTCCCGAATCTGAATTTTCCTTAATTAAGATTGAATCTCAATATTTGTCAGGTTGGTATCACAAATCCTCCTGCGGCTTTGATTCTCATAATTCTTCCTTGAAAAAGACTGGCCCCTCGAATCTTAACCATAATGTTGTTGATGACATGAAAATAAATACACATCCTCCATAGTCCATCCTTTTTAGTTTCAAGTAATACATGTAGAACACATGGACTAATCAATTCCTCCACTTGGCTTTGAAGCTCTTTTGTCTCCGCTGGAGGCAAACCCTTAGGATCATTCTCAGGGATTACATACTTGAACTCCTGTAACAAGGAAGAAACAACACTAGACAAAGAAGAATCAAGATCGTTATTGTTCAAAAGGTCTGCTTGTACAAAAGTACAAACATAGGCTTGTTAGAATAAAAAGAACTCTTGAGCTCACTATCTTTGATAAAGAAGCTTTCCTTTCTTTTTGTTTCCCCTCCTTTTCATAGTTCACTTCGATCTTTTTCTTTCACTCTCTTTTCTTTGTTCACTCTTTTTCATTTTTTTTTGAATCACACTCTTTGCTTTAACCTCACTTTGATATTCATACAATTTGTTTTGGTGTCAAAGCTACAAGGAGTTATAAGATTCTTCGCCTTTCATGAAACTGAAATGATTCTTTAAATCGGGCTATGGTTGCCCCAATCAAATTTCCAAGGCCCGCTTGTTGACAACCCTAGTTTCTCCACCAAGGTGCTAGTGGGACACTAGTGCAACTCCTTGGTTCATCAAAGATCACACTACATACCTGAAAGCCACATGGCACCTAGTGTGAAAAATGTTCTCCGTTGCACCTCATCCTCTTCCTCGCTTTCACACTTAAAGCCCTCTTTGCAACCAACAATTTTCTGCGCCGTATTCCTCATAATTCCAAGATCCTCCGTTGATGGCCTAGAATCACAATCTGATTCATGGTCTTGATTTTCTTGTCTGGTCACCTCTTGTTCTTGTTCTATTATGGGCTTGGCGTTGGGTGGGTTATCTTCCTTCCTCTATTTATTCGACTTCCAAGTGGATGAAATTGGACTAGGTTTAGAACCTGTGCTGGTGCTCTCCCTCTTCTTGACTTGATTCTCGATCTTGATAGTCATATGCACCATATCCTCCAACTCTACGTAATGTTGCAATTCCACCACATTTTGAATCTACCTGTTTAAACCTGCCAGAAACCTCGCCATTGTAGCCTCTCGATCTTCTTCAATATTTGATCTAGTCATTGCAACCTTTATCTCCTTATAATACTCCTTTTTACACTAATGATTACCTCGCTTTAGGTTTTGCAACTCTAGCCAACCCCAAGAGTAGTGTTGAACAAATCTTTTTCGCATCACCTTCTTCATCCCTTCCCATGTTTCCACTGCTGGCTCCCTATTCCGTCTCGTATTAAAAACTAATTGGTCCCACCACACTATTGCATAGTCCGAGAACCCTATGGCAGCAAGTTTCACCTTCTTATTTTTGAAATAATTGTGACAATAAAAAACCAACTCCACCTTCCTCTCCCACTCAAGATATGCCTTGAGGTCATTCTTTCCTTGGAAATATGGATTCTTCATCTTAATGTTTCCCAAATTATTACCTTCCCAATTCCTAGTTTCTCTAAGTCTCCCCTCATACCTCCTATCACCAACAACCAAATCATGATCAATCTCACCCTCAAAACCTCCTCCATCATACTCTTATTCTTCTACCCACACCCTTCTTCTTGGTAGCCTCACCCTTCTACGCCTTGTTGGAGGGTTTTGTGGATGCTCGAAGCTTTGCTCCACCCTCTCATGGAATTGTTCCAATTCAGCCTTAAATATCCTCTTTACTTCACTAGTTAAGGCCTCCATAATAAACTTCAGGTCAACTCCTCCCTCCACACCTTTAGATGTGTTGTTGTTTGACATAGTGCTTGTGACGCCCCAACTCGGCATAAGGTGTCACGTGAGGGGTCATTCATTTTTTTTTTTTTTTTAAAACTTATAACCTTTACACTTGCATATTCATATAATGTTAAACAATTAACTTGTATTATATTCTGTAGCAACGGATTACAAAATATATATACAAGCTCCATATATGGAAGTGTTCAACATCTACAATATTTACATGGGTTTACAAAATTTCATATACAAAATAGACCTAAAGGTCTTCCAGTGGGCACCTATTGATGCTCGGTCCTCTGGTTTCCTCTTCTGTACCTACACGGATTGAACACCCGTGCTAAGCTTTATGCTTAGTGGGAATTAATACACATGGATGACCTCTACTAAGGGTCACCACACTTCTATACAAATGCATATAACACATATAACATTTACATATTCTTATCATTTCTCATATAAATATACCTCTTTTCATACCCGCTTCATTTCTTATCATCTTCCATATACTTTTCATGTCATCTCAGACTTACTTCTTGTTCTTGTAATCGTATAATTATCATCACATAGCGTTGTTATGCTTCATATCATGACATATATTCTCTATATTTCCTTTCAGATATAATTGCTATTTTCTTTTTATGTTTCATGTCTCGCATAAACCTTAGAAGTGGATACAGAAACCATAAGGGCCCGAAGGCGCCGTATTCACTGGGAGCAACAAGGGTCCATGAGGCCCGAAGGCAATTATAATCACCGGTATGAAGCCAGTGGTCCAAGTGAGGGCACCCGAAGGCGCCGTGATATATTATACCGAAGGTATCATCACCGCACGAGACGCTGACCATCCATGAGGGTTTCTGAGGCGTCGTGGTGACCCTTTCGGGCCACCGTGATCCAAACGGGACGGTGTCATCGACCTAAACGGCCCTCGATATCAACTCGTATGCCGCACTTATTTTTCCCCCAATAGGCACGCCCCATCTATCCCCTACCGTGCTCTAAGGCATAATCAATGTGTATTTTATGCTCGCATATATCCCATATTCCCTAATAATTATTGTCATTCAAGAATCATATGATATATATATACAATCATTTATTCATAACTTTGCATTTTTCATGTTCATTGTATGCATAAATAACTATGCTTACCCTCAGATGCTTATGAGTTGTTTATGAATTCATAATATGAATAACTACGCTATCACAGCCTACTGTTTTTCATGTTTTTCGGGACTAATATGAGTTCCAATCTTATCATGCTATCTATTGATGAATTCTTGACTCAATGGGCTTTCTATAGAGTCCAAGAACACTCGAATCGGAGGTCAATGGCTAGTTATGACCTTCCGGTTGGAGGTCGCGCGTAGCTCGCCTCGACGAGCCGATTCGAACCGACGAGCTGCACCAAGTGACGAGCCCAGTCTAACACCTTGTTCTGACATCTAATATCTTCCTCAGGCATATGGATGGATTCTGACTCAATGGGCTTCCAGAGTCCAAGAACACTAAATCGGAGTTCAAACGAGGAGATATGACTCCTCGGGGCCGAGGCTCGCAAGCCATTTCGACGAGTCGACTCGGATCGACGAGCTGCACCGAAGTTACGAGCTCAGCTCCAACACCTTGGTCTGACATCTAATATCTTCCTCAGGCATATGGATGATTCTGACCGGGCTTTCCATAGAGTCCAAGAACACCCAAATCGGGAGTTCAAACGAAGGACATGACCTTCCGAAGTTGATCGCGCGCAGCCGCTTTGACGAGTCGACTCGACCGACGAGCGCACTAAAGTGACGAGCCCGCCACCACTCCGCCTGACATCTAATATCTTCCTCAGAATATGGATTGATTCTGACTCAATGGGCTTTCCATAGAGTCCAAGAACAAACAAATCGGAGTTCAAATGAGCGAGATATGACCTTCCGGTCGAGGTCATGCTACCGCCTTGACGAGCCGACCGACTCCACGAGCTGCACTGAAGTGACGAGCTCGGTTTGACACCTTGGTCTGACATCTAATATCTTCCTCAGGCATATGGATGGATTCTTGACTCAATGGGCTTTCCATAGAGTCCAAGAACACTCAAATCGGAGTTCAAACGAAGGAGATATGACCTTCCGAAGTTGGAGGTCATGCGCAATACTCGACGAGTCGACCTCGACCGACGAAGCCGCATCAAGTGACGAGCCTAAATTTACAGACGAAATGAAGCTCTTTCAGACGCAGCCAAGCTCACATGACGAGTTGAGCTCGCATGATGAGTTGAGTCAGATGACGAAGTTGAGTTTTTCAGATTCCAGGTCCCCGACCTCTATTTGACGACCTCTATGGGCTAACCTCACCCACATTTGACTGCTCTCGTAGTAAAAGACCATAACTTGCCCATGTGGGTCCGAATTGAGAAATTCAAAAGCCTAACATCAAGTTCATTGATTTTTCTACAATTTTACATAAGAACTTACTGCCAAATTCTCTTTATTTCTGACTCAAAAACCCGTTCTAAGGTCCGGCTAGTTGACCCGACCAAGCGTGCACTCGACCCGACTGTATCTAAATGGACTGACCTCGGTAAAAGGACCATAAATTTGGTCTACGTGAGTTCCAACTGAAATTGAAAAAGCCTAACATCAATTTCATTGATGTAAGTACACTTACGTAGCTGACTCACTTCTTAATTCCTTGTATTTCTGACCCAAAACCCGTTCTAAGATCCTATTATTGCATATGATCGATTAATAGGGAATTTTTCGGGTTCAACTTTGTAACTAGACCCTTCAAAACAATATATCTAGGGAGTCTTAAAGCTCTTCTTAACTCAACCCTACAAGAAATGAGTTTAGGAGTTCCCAAAACCCAAACCGTACACAAGATAGAGGGTTCTAAACCATGTATCCATACCCGAATTCCATACCAATACTCAAATTCCATACCAATACTCAAATTTAGTAATTCCATACCTGTGATCTTCTTCTTCTTCTTCTTCTTTTCTTCTCTCTTCTTTGTTCGTATTTGTTTCCTTTTTCTCCTGCACTAAAATGATATTTATTTTGGCCTTATCCCTTATTTCAATTTCTAATCAAAGGAGGAAACTTCCTCCTTTCCTTTTAAGCCAGCTGTCTTCCACAAGTTTCATCCTTATTTTATTCTAATATCTTTATTTTATTACTCTTTGGTCCTCCAACTCTTCTAATATTTACAAATCCATTTATAATATTTTTACAATAGCCTCAAATCTTCTTTATTATTTGTAATTTAACTTATGCATATTCCTACTTTTGTTTTTATCTTTATTTTATTCCGAATAAATATACTTTTACGTTTATTATACCCAAACATGTTATAAACTCGTTAGTGGTATAATTGGGTGTTACAACTCTCCCTAAGTTAATTTCATTCCTCGAAATTACACTGATTCAGCAGTTGGGCGGATATCAGGTTTCTCATACTTGCTTCGTCTCAAGTAGCTTCTTCTCTACCGTGGTGTTTCCAGAGAACTTTCACTAATGGTACTTGCTTTGTCTTCGCAACCTAAGCTTTCACCTCTCGAGCCGTAATGGTCTTTGCCTCATCATATGACAACCTTCAGACTTCTGTATTTCTTGTACCGGGTAGTATGTTCGACTCATCGTAGCGGTATCTCCGAAGCATCGACATGAAACACATCGTGTAATTTGGCCAACTCCGAAGGGAGTGCCAATCGATAGAAGGGTTACGTGGCCAATAATGCTCTAAAATCTCATGGCCCTATGAACCTTGGACTCAACTTCGTCTTTTCGACCAAACCTTAAAACTTTCCCTCCATGGTGCTACCTTAAAAAGACTTTGTCTCCACGTTATATTCAATATCTCTCCTCTTTAGGTTGGCATACGACTTTGTCTATCACTAGCCGCCTTTAACCTCCGCGAATAACTTGTACTTTCTCTTATGTATCTTTACTGTGTCCGGACCTACGCTTTATGCTCATTTAATTCGTCCAACACACAGATTTCTACATCTCACATATAAAGCTTCATATGGTGCCATACCGATGCTTGATTGAAACTATTGTTATAAAGTAAATTCCATCAATGGAATATACCTATCCCAACTTCCCGAAATTCCATGACACAACCTCAAGATATCTTCGAAGACTAATCAATTCTCCGACCGTCTATCCGTTTCATGGATGGAATGTCGTACTAAAATTCAGCTTAGTGCCTAAAGTTGACTGTAATTCCTTCCAACCTTGATGTAAATCAAGGATCTCTATCCGACACAAATGAACATAACGGCACACCATGCAATCGCACAATCTCATCTACATATAACTCAGTTAGTCGATCCATAGAATAGTCAATCTTGACTGGTATAAAATGGGCCGACTTTGTGAGCCTATCTACAATCACCCAGACAGAGTCATGTTTTTGTTGTGTGAGGGGAAAACTTGACACAAAATCCATGGTAATGTTATCCCACTTCCATTGAGGAATTGGAAGGGGATTCAACAAACCTGTTGGCACTTGGTGTTCAGCTTTGACTTGTTGACACGTCAAACACTTAGACACATACTCAATCACATCTCTTTTCATTCCTTTCCACCAATAAAACTATTTGAGTCACGGTACATCTTATTCCCTCAAGGATGCATGGTAAATCTGGTATTATGAGCCTCAAATAGCAACTTTTCTTTAGCTCTTTATCATCGGCACATAATCTATTACGAAAATACAAACTTCGGCTTCTTTCTCTAAAAACTTCGGTCTTGTCACCATCTCTAACCATCGTAAATTTTTACTGTAACTCTTCGTCATTTTTCTGCGCATTTATAATCATTTGCTTTAAAACGTGTTGCGCTTCTAGTTGAGCTAACATAGCTCCATCATCTCCTAGTCTCCAATCACTGTTTTGTAGTGACATTGCTACCATTGTCTTTCGACTTAAAGCATCGGCTACTATATTAGCCTTTCCGGGATGGTAATCTATGATGCAGTCATAATCCTTTAATAACTCTAACCACCTCCGCTGTCTCAAATTTAACTCTTTCTGCGTTAGCAAGTACTTGAGACTCTTATGATCGGTGTAAACTCTACACTTTTCCCCGTATAAGTAGTGTCGCCATATTTTTAAAGCAAACACTACGGCTAACTCTAGGTCATGAGTGGGATAATTTTGTTCATGCATGGCTTCAGCTGCTGGACGCATAAGCCACTACTTTCCCATCTTGCATTAACCACGCATCTAAACCAATGCATGAAACATCAACATACAAGGTATACTCTTTTCCGGTAGGCTGCGTGTCTTTGGTGCTTCAACCCCGGCATCACTTTCAAGCTGTTCAAAACTATTCACGACATTTGTACATCCACTCAAACTTTATTCCTTTCTGAGTAACTTGGTGGCGGAGAAGCTATGACCGAAAAACCCTCTCACAAATCTTCTATAATAACCTGCTGAACCCGAAACTTCTCACCTCGGACACATTTGAGGTGATTTCCAATTCTAAGCTGCTTCAATCTTAAGCGGGATCCAACTGCTATACCCTAATGAACCTGATATGGCTTTAGGAAAGAAACTTTTTCTTTAGCCAAAAATCACATTTACTGAGTTTAGCATATAACTTCTTTTCTCTTAACGTCTCTAAGACTATTCTCAGGTGTTGTTCATGTTCCTGTGCATCCTTAGAATACACTAGGATGTCATCAATAAAAACCATAACAAATTGATCCACATAGAGATTCGAAAACCCTATTCATCAAATCCATGGTGCTACTTAGGTGCATTAGTCGACGAATGGCATGACCAAAACTCATAATGACCATATCGGGT
Source organism: Tetrastigma voinierianum (assembly GCA_016808115.1). Taxonomy (NCBI): domain Eukaryota; kingdom Viridiplantae; phylum Streptophyta; class Magnoliopsida; order Vitales; family Vitaceae; genus Tetrastigma; species Tetrastigma voinierianum. The sequence goes on along the minus strand of JAEQBH010004937.1, from coordinate 133,191 downwards.
TCTAAATGCAGTCTTCGGCACATCTCCTTCCTTTACCCTCAACTGATAATACCCTGATCGCAGGTCTATCTTCGAAAAGACACACTCCTTTCAACTGATCAAAAAGATCTTCAATTCTCGGCAATGGGTACTTGACTTTCAACGACACCTTATTGTCGCGATAATCGATGCACATCAGTAGAGTGCCATCTTTCTTTCACAAATAAGCGGGTGCACCCGAGGGGACACCTTCAGGTGGGATAAATCCTTTATCCTAAAAGTTCTTGCAATTGACTCTTTAACTCTTTCGACTCAGATTTAGACCATCACATGCGATTGCCTTGACATAGGCTGTTTCTGAGTACAATTTCTATGCTTTAAGTCCACCTCTCTCTCAAGTGGAATACACGGTAACTCTTCGAGAATACTTAATTCCCTTACTATTGGGATCTTTTCTCCATCAACTTGGCCTCTCTTGAGTCAAGTATCAAAGCAGAATGTCTCACATCCTTTCCTCATAATTCTCTAGCTTGCATAGTGGAGATGACATTAGACATTACATGATCGATGCCTTATCTTGTATTACCTCGATGCGGTCGGAGCATCTAAACACCCCTCTTAGTCTTTTGTCCCACAATCCCACGATGGCCTCGGTGCTTAGACAACCAATCCATTCCTAGAATCCAAGTCAAACTCGGAAGGGTAAGGTTATCAAATCAGCGAGGAAACTCTCTTGTTTGTATAACTTGATGGAACAATTCGTATATGCTATTCACACTAACGTTGTGCCCAGCCGGACTAGTTACATGCATGTCATATGCTAATTTCTCCTTTCTTTGGTACTTTGTCAAGCCACATGCTCCATGCACACATATGAATGAGTAGATCAGGGATCAATCAATGCATGCATCTCTATATCATATAAAGTAAATATACCAGCTAACCTCGGGAGCATTCGATCCTCACCAGCCTTCATAGCATATGCTCGTGCTGGTGTTTGTAGGCATAGGACGATCTACTGTTTCCGAAACTATGCCTCCTCGTCCTCTATACTGAGATGGGCCACTACGACCCCTACCACGATCGCGAGTCGAAAGTGGTGTCGCAGATCTTCCTCTGCCACTTCCTTGTTGGCTTCTATTATCCCCTAATTCTCGGGGACACTGTGCTTTCAAATGTTCAAGGCTTCCACACTGGAAACACCCTCCTGTCACTTTCCTGCAAACTCCCAAATGTCTTTTATGGCAATGGGGGCATTCAAGAATTTCTCCCTGTCTAACTGAAGCACCTCTACCTGTACTACGTGCTACATTGGACCTTTGCCTTCTACCTCTCGTAGCGGAACTATATTCTGATTGAGCTAGAGATTCTCTAGCTCTTTTTCCCGAGGAGGACGAAGCTCCTCTAGAAAACTTCTTCTTTTGAAATTTTTCTTTGCTGCTCGTTTCTAGTTTCTCTACTTTCATTGCAGCTTGGACGGCCGATAGAAATCCTTTATTTGGAGAAGTCATAGGTGCCAAATACCTCTTGATGGAATCATGCGAGTCCATCCTCAAATTGCCCTGCAAGAAATGCCTCGGTTGAGGACCGGTCCGGTGCATACTTACTAAGATGGCTAAATTCTTTTTCATATTCAGCCACCCGATAAGCTCCTTTGCTTGGAGTGGGAAGGCTATTTCCACATGGAATCTACATACATCTCGATGTAACATACTTTGCCTTAAACTCTTGGACAAAGAATTCCCATGTCAGGGGATTTGGAATCCTTGGACTTTTAAGTACTAGTTTCCACCAATCGTACGCCTCACTCTGCAATAGTGAGATTGCACATGATGCTCTTTGATCGGGAGGGCATCTAACCTCTTCTAATACCCTTTCTAACTTTTCTAACTAGAATTATGCTTTCTCTGACTCTTCCATGCTCGACCCATGGAATTCCTCTGCTCCGTGTCTTCTTACAGTGTCTATTGGGAGCTTTAAATTCAGTGAAATCTACTCCCAAAACGAGCCATGTCTTGCGATATTCTTAGCAAGGCTACGTGGGCTCGTGGGTACATTACTTTTCGAAGGTTCGAGAAGGCCGTAGCCACTTGTTCTCAGGTTATGCCTCTCGGCGACTTCTTCGGGACTGATCCATCTGTACAAAACACAAGGACATCCACACCAGGCTAACACATTACTAAACCACGGGCTTTTCTATCTTATATACTCTATTCGAGCCACCTAAGCCTAGGCTTTTCCGAAACGCCTAAACACGACTCCCGTCTGCAGCTCGCTGTGGCGCTGACTCGGCATAAGGTGTCACGTGAGTGGTCATTCATATTTTTTTTTTTTTTAAAAACTTATAACCTTTACACTTGCATATTCATATAATGTTAAACAATTAACTTGTATTATATTCTGTAGCAGCGGATTACAAAATATATATACAAGCTCCATATATGGAAGTGTTCAACATCTACAATATTTACATGGGTTTACAAAATTTCATATACAAAAATAGACCTAAAAGGTCTTCCGGTGGGCACCTATTGATGTGTGGCCTTTGGCTAGCGATGTGGATTGCCCGATTATACGGTTTCCTCTTACGTACCTACGGATTGAACACGTGCTAAGCTTTGCAGCTTGAGTGGGGAATTAATACACATGGATGACACTCTACTAAGGGTCACCACACTTCTATACAAATGCATATAACACATATAATATTCTGATTCTTATCATTTCTCATATAAATATACTTTTCATACCCAGTTTCATTTCTTATCATCTTCCATATACTTTTCATGTCATCTTGTACTTTACTTCTTGTTCTTGTAACTGTATACTATCATCACATAGCAGTGTTATGCTTCTCATATCATGACATATATTCTCTACATTTCCTTTGCATATACACAGCATGTTTCTTTTATGTTTCATGTACGCAAACCTTAGAAGTGGATCTGAGGAAACCATGAGGCCGAAGAAGCCTTTGTATTCTTGTGTAAACAGTGGTCCATGAGGGCCGAAAGCCCATAATCCTTTATGTAAACGATGGTCATGAGGGCCGAAGGCGTTGTGATATATTATACCCGAAGGTATCATCAACATGCGAAGGCGGTGACCATCCATGAGGGCTCGGGGCGGCTGTGGTGACCCTTCCCGGGCCGTGATCAAACGGGATCTATGTGGAAACTGACGGAACTCGATATCATAACTTATCTTTGCGGACTTATTTTCCCCCTAATAGGCATGCCCATCTATCCCTCTACCGGGTTCTAAACGAGCCAAATCAATGTGTATTTTATGCTCCGTATATCTCATATTCCCGAATAATTATTGTCATTCGGTAATCATTTATTCATAACTTTGCATTTTTCATGTCTCATTGTATGCATAAATAACTATGCTTACCCTGTATGCTTATGAGTAATTTATGAATTCATAATATGAATAACTATAATAGTTACCTACGAGCCTCTTTTATTTTTCATGTTTTTACGGGACTAATATGAGTTCCAATCTTATCATTATATCTATTGATGAATTCTTGACTCAATGGGCTTTCCATAGAGTCCAAGAACGCACTCGAATCGGTCGGGCGAGTTATGACCTTGGAGTTGGAGGTCATGCGTGGTCGGTCTTGACAGTGGCTGTTGGCTTATTTTGCTTGAAGTGTGAGCTCAGTCCCAACACCTTGTTCTGACATCTAATATCTTCCTCAGGCATATGGATGGATTCTTGACTCAATGGGCTTTCCGCGAGTCGAGAACACTCAAATCGGAGTTCAAGCGAGGAATATGACCTCCGAGTTGGAGGTCGTGCGGTCGATCTTGGTGGCGCGGGCGGCGGTACCTGCCCGAGATTCTGAGCTCGATCCCAACACGCCTGGTCTGACATCTTATATCTTCTCAGGCATATGGATGGATTCTTGACTCGATGGGCTTTCCATAGAGTCGAGAACAAAGCTCGTCGGAGTTCAAACAAAGGGATATGACCTTCGAAGTTGGAGGTCATGCCGCGATCGATCTTGGCCAGTGACACAGGTGACGAGTTTGCGAAGTGACGAGCTGGAGTCTAACACCTCGATCGACATCTAATATCTTCCTCAGGAATATGGATGGATTCTTGACTCGATAGGTTTCTGCCAGAGTCGAGCACTCAAATCGGAGTTCAAGCGAAGGAATATGACCTTAGAAGTTGGAGGTCATGCGCTTGATCGGTCTTAGCGAGGCGACTGGGCTTGACGAGCTGCGAAGTGACGACTCAGTCCGCACCTTGATGACGTAATATCTTCCTCATCTATGGATGGATTCTTGACTCAATGGGCTTTCCATAGAGTCCAAGAACACTCAAATCGGAGTTCAAACGAAGGAGATATGACCTTCCGAAGTTGGAGGTCATGCGCAGTCAGTCTTGACGAGCTGACCTGGACGGACGAGCTGCACTGAAGTGACGAGCTCAGTCTAACACCTCGGTCTGACATCTAATATCTTCCTCAGGAATATGGGTGGATTCTTGATTCAATGGGCTTTCCATAGAGTCTAAAGAACCTCAATCGGACTCTCAGCGAAGGAGATATGACCTTCGAAGTTGGAGGTCATGCGTGGTCGATCTTGGTGACACAGAGCCCGGCCAGTACACCCACTTCAAGTGACTCGGCTCTACAGGGCGGTTTGAGCTCTTCGGGACAGACTAAGGCTCTACGCATGGCGAGTTGAGCTCTTGCATGACGAGTTGAGCTGCATGAAGGGTTGAGCTCTTCGGGGCGAGTCTGGCGACCTCTATTTGGCCGACCTCTATGGGGTGATCCTTCCCACTGCATTGTATTCGGAGTAAAAAAGACCATAACTTGGTCTGAGGGGTCCAATTGAAATTCAAAAGCTAACATCAAGTTCATTGATTTTTCTACAATTTTACATAAGAACTTACTGCCAAATTATCTTTATTTCTGACTCAAAAACCCGTTCTAAGGTCCGGTGAGTTGACGTTAAGCGAACTGACGAGCCAGATCTAAATGGTGACCTCATTAAGGACCATAACTTGGTCTCTGGGGGTCCAAATCGAGAATTAGAAGCCTAGCATAATTTCATTGATGTGGCTACAATTTACTAGCAGGACTCACTTCTGAATTCCTTGTATTTCGGCCAAGCCAGTTCTAAGATAAACTCATATGATGACCCAATAGGGAATTTTAAGGTTCAACTTGTAACTAGACCCTTCTCCAAAACACATATCTAGGGTCTTAAAGCTCTTCTTAACTCAACCCCTACAAGAAATGAGTTTAGGAGTTCCCAAACCCAAACAGTACACAGATAGGGTTCTAAACCATGTATCCTTAAAATTCCATATCAATACTCAAATTCCATAGCAATACTCAAATTTAGTAATTCCATACCTGTAATCTTCTTCTTCTTCTTCTTCTTTTCTTCTCTCTTTTCTTTTGTTCGTATTTGCTCTCCTTTTCTCCCAGACCAAAAATGAGATATTTATTTTGGTCTTATCCCTTTATTTCACTTTCTAATCAAGGAAACTTCCTCCCTCTTTCCTTTAAGCCACTTGTCTCTTCCACAAGTTTCATCCTTATTTTATTCTAATATCTTTATTTTATTACTCTTTGGTCCTCCAACTCTTCTAATATTTACAAATCCATTTATAATATTTTTACAATAGCCTCAAATCTTCTTTATTATTTGTAATTCTTATGCATATTCCTACTTTTGTTTTTATCTTTATTTTATTCCGAATAAATATACCTTTACGTTTATTATACCCAAAACATGTTATAAAACTGTTAGGGTATAATTTGGGGTGTTACAGTGTTGCAAAACAAGGTTAGAGAAAAAAAATAGGACCTCACAAATCACTCCCTCACGTGTTTTCACTCAAAGAATGATTCACTTGGTTCACTCGTGTTTCACACAATATATTTGGCTTTTCTCACTCTAATATTCTTACACTCTTGCCTTTTTCCACTTAGAATTTCTCTTTCAGTTCTTTTGGAACTAATCAAACAAATCGATTTTTCGCAAGAATTCGTCAAAACTTTCTCAGAGACGGGTTGGTGGCGTTAACCAATATTCAAGCTTTATTTATTTATTTTTTATATTATGGTGGGGATTGGATTACTAGCAACTAGAATGATGATGATAAACTCATAGGGATTTTTTTTTTTCGGGCTTTAAGATTTTATTTTATTTTATTTTTTGATAACCTGGAATGGACTGTTAAAAAAAAAGGAAACAAACAAAAGTTATATCCGATCAAGAATGAAGAAAAATCGGACTTGGGATGGAGAAGATATTAGGTTGTGACTAAAATTGGGGATTAAACAAAAATTTAGAAGGAACGGATGGAAGTGGTGACTAAATTGGGTTCGGAAAAAGAAGAAAAGAAAAGAAAACATAAAAGATAGGCAAATGGAAAGAATAGAACTTGTTGCTCTGATACCAAATGATACGAACCCCGTCAACTTGTGAGGAGACCCATGATTGAATTAGCTCGGAAGAACCGCTCTAGTGGCAGCTTGGATGGATGACCTTGACCCGTTGCTTATATGGAAGTAAGAACCTTGGTATATGTGAGGACTCCACAATCGGTGATGGAGATCCGATTGATAAGTCTTGATGAATGCCACGGAATAACCCATAAGTTCAAGGAGTTCTTTAAAGAACCAAAGAGGAATTGAAACTCTCAATTTTTTTAATCTGTAATCTTTCTAAAATCAAATAACTCCAAATCAAAATAGTAATAAACTCAAAACACTTGATAAATGCCTTAGGTGTCTCGAGGTTTCCGCAGTTGAATTCGATATTTGTTGTAGAAATTTGGTATCCGCAGATCCTCACGTACTTTGATTCTCATCGTTCCCCTCTTCCTTGAAAAGATTCGTCCTCGAATCTTAACCATAATGTTGTTGATGGCATGAAAATAAATACATATCCTCCACGATCCATCCTTTTTTGTTTCAAGTAATACATGTAGAACACATGGACTAATCAATTCTGGTATTAGAGATGAAGAGGGTGATGCGAAAGAGATTTGTTTCACAATGGGGGTGAGCAATGCCCAGTAGAGAAATTCTCTTACAAGGGCTACTCATTGTCTAAATGCACATGAAATGGCATGCATAAAACATCAAATCATATTCCATATAAATAATGTAATCTTATATGGAATGTTCCGTGTCATGCATGAGATGAGATTCCTCACGCCCACAACCCGAGTCCCGACCGACTCCCTCACACCTGCAACGCCAAGTGTGAAAAACAAGTCATTGGTGTTTCACCCAATGACTTAACCCATTGGACAACTCTCTAATATTCATTTGAATTTTATCAAATCCTGTGTGTTTATTCATGGGCCCACGTCTTTCGAGGGGTTGCGGGATCGGCTATCTTAGCCCACAGCATTTTACGGGCTTTCACTACGATGATCATGTCTAGCGCATATAAATTTGGGTCTTTCTTACGGAGGATTCTACCCCATCTTAGCCACTGAAACACCACGTGATTTATATTTATTATTGCTTTATACCACTGTGAGTCTCGATTTTGGATGTGGTCCCATTTCCGAGCTCACTACACATTCACCAAGAATGGTGAATAACAGTACCATGCACCCACACTCGACTCGACACGATGTGACCGTGCATCTGAATGTAATCATTCCATTTCATGCTATGTCATGCTACATGCATAATAAGAGATACATGCAACATTTATAAATTTCGGATAATTATATTTCCTACATATAATTTCCATTTATCAAAATTTCCATATTAATACTTCAAACAAGTATATATAAACATGATTTTTTACACACAATAGCATGTTATTTATTTTTCCAACAATAACACACAAAATGGCCCAAATCTCGGACCCACATAAACAGGGCACCTCTCTGTCCCTTCACGCCCATGAACCATTTTTTTCCATTCATCAATAAATTTCATTGATATCGAAAAACTCAACAAAACCCGAAGACATCATTATCGGGATTAAATTGATCCTTAAGACCAGTTGTGGCATAGAGATGCCCACAAACATTCACCTAACAATACTGTGGATTTCTGAGAATAGTTAGAACTCGGTTCAGAAATTAGTCTAACGGTCCTAAAATGCGGACACAAACCATTAAACTGACCTAGTATACTTGATCAGGAAATGGACCATAACTTGAGTTATACAAGTCCAATTGAGTGATTCAAAAGCCTACATCAAGTTTACAAATACAACTATAATTTCCATGGAGAACACTAGTCCAATTCCACTATTTTTTCCTAGCCAGACATCCACGGTCCCAATGCGGATAGTGTATGGTCAAAAACGGGGCGGCTTTGTGGTAGTCTCGGAAAATGGACCATAACTCAAGCTATAGAGATCCAATTTGGGTGATTCAAAAGCCTAACATCAAGTTCTCATATACAGATACAATTTCCATGAAGGATACTAGTCCAATTTCCTTCTTTTTCCCTACCAAAAACCAGTCCCAAATCTGGATAGTATGTACTATCAAAATAGGGTAGCCTGTGGCAATCCCGAAAAATGGACCATAAGCCTAACCTCAAGTTTACAATTGCAGCTACAATTTCTAAGAAGAACACTAGTCCAAATTCTCTATTTTTCTAACCGAAAATCAATTCCAAAATCTGGACATCATATAGGGTAAAAACAGGGCACTATTCCCAGATCCTCAAAATTTTGCCAAACAATCCCTTAAGGCAAAACACGGCCAAATAGCCCCTTAGGGCATAAAACACAACCAAACAGCCCTTAGAGTGGAAAATAAACCAAAGTTGGAAGAATCCCTACCTCTTGGAGCGTAGTAGCATGGGTTAGGAAGCCTCCCTAGCCCAAAATCCTTGGTTTCCCGAAATCTCTTCCTTTGGATATTCGGTTAAATCCTTCATTTTTGGTATCTACGCGTAACCCTCATCGAGTGATGAACTTTCGTTTTTGGCCTTACGAATTCCGGCCAACCGATCTCCGTAGATCGTAAAGAGAAGTTTGAGCTCTCTTCTTCTCTCTCTCTAACGTTTTATCTCCAGCAAGAAAATCAGTTCTCCCCCTTCCAATATGATTTTTTTCTACTTAACTTAAATCTTAAAGACTTGGCCCACATCGCGCCATGTGTCCATGACTTGTTCGGATCCATTTCTACCTCGAAACAATTTATTTCGTCCCTGTTTAAGTTCAAATTATTTTAAATGAACTTTACTTAATTTATTTTTTTCACTTTCAAGATTTTCTCAAAAATCTCGTTTTTGAGGTCCACCAGACACTCTACGCCTCGAAAAATCATGAAAATTCCGACTGTCTTGGAATTCAATGAAATTCGTCTGGGCAACTAGATTTCGCGAGATGAATCCAACAGTGAGGTATGTTTCATTGTCCGAGATTTAGAAAAATTCAAGTTTTGCAATCTGTACTATTGCGACAATTTATCGTTTTGCCATTTTTTTTTCGAAAAATTCAAATTTACCCAGGTTTTTCAGTGAAGGCTTCTTCGCCAAGGCGAACGCGAGAGTTGTCTTCTGTTGCGGCCTTCCTTCGCCTTGACGAAGGTTGGCCTTTTCCTTGGCAAACCCGAGAGGTCCTCTTTGCTTGGGCTTGGGCTTCACAGCAGCGAAGCATCCTTTGCCTTGGCGAACCTCCTCACCACGACGAAGTGTGCTTCATACAACAAGTTCTTCTTTCTTTGTTTTTTGCCCTTTCCTTGCTTGAATTACCTTTTGATATGCAAAACATAAGCAAATGGGGTATTAATGTAATGTTTAGGAATATAGGTGTGAATCTAGCATTTAGGTTACATAAACACATGGAAAACACGCTACAAATGCTAGTATGATTCACTTGCTCCCGGTATTCAAATAATAAGTAAGAGCCTTACAAATTCCCTTTTAAAGCAATGGTTGTCTTTACAAAAATGATGTGCCTGAGAGCAGCATATTACAACGACAATTACAAATACAAAGGAACCACGACCGCCACCACCATCCCCCTCCCTTGAATTCTCTAACCTTCCCCACAACGAAGACAAGGTCCTTATATAGACCAAAGCTCCTTTTCTGAAAAGTTGCAGCCCTTCACAGGATTTGAATCTTTGAATTCAAATTTGCCTCCATTATGATCAATTGCATCCCTCCATGAAAAGGCGCCAGCTTTTAAGTCTCCTTATTCCCTTTAGGCTTAGCTTTTAGCCATGATTTATGTTTTGAATATTCAAATCAATTCAAATTCAAATCTATACCCTTGTGACCAGCCGCATCCTTTCCTGAAGAGGTGTCATCCCATGAGTGTCCAAGTTCCCTCGCAATTAGTCCATGGAAGAGTTGTGTCCATTGCCACCTTTCTCTAAAAGGTGCAAGGCACACTCAAGTCTTTTCCCCCATCCCTTGGTTGCAATGGACATCCAGAAGTGTCATAGCTATAGCGAGGTCTTAAATTGCCTTACAACAAATACATACTAGGAGTTCCATCTTGAGCAACTAAACAAGCCATGCACTGCCATGCATTACCATGTGCTTGCTCAACTAGATCATCCATGGCATTGAGCTATGATCATACACAGCGTCTTACACGGGCATTGAGCCTGTGCCCTCGATCAATCTACGCGACTTGCCGTGTCGGCGATTCTCGAGGCCTTCTTTCCATTTGATCCACATGCCGCGAGTGTCGGGCATCACCCCGTGCCCGTTAGGAGGAGGTGATATGCTGTCACGCACCCGTGCATGTGTCTTTGAGGCACATCACGCATGCCATGGCACATACGGCTGAGCTTGGTCTTGAGCTCCTACTCATGAGAGACCATTCCCCCCTTAAAGAGCTTATTTAGCCTTTTTTCATTCTGGCATGAGGGGACATCAAGGTATACTGAGGAGGTATAATGCCCTAGTTACTCTTCTGCACTTTGACATGCTCTTTGTTCCATTCTTATAGAATCTCAGAGACTCCAACCAACCTTATCCACGCCCGTACCTTGCTCGGGTTAAGATCCTCTCATGGATGTGGGGAAGCCAGCGAGACCTTCGAGTCTTGATCTGAGCTTAGATCCAGAAGTTACAAACCCGCCCCCTTACCAAGGTGAGGTCGACGATAGGATCGACTCAAACTAAGGGTACATCATCTACCATTTGATCTTGTCCCAGGCCCGGGGCGCGAGGCTTCACAAGCCCGTTGTCTCTTTCCTCCAACTGACCCCCATTGTGTTATTGAGAAATCCAACCTTGTCTTATTTTTTGGTCTCCATGGCATGATTTTCCTGACCATCACTATCGTAAAGCGTCCCTTTTCCATGACAGCCAATGTTTCTAAACTAAGGCATAATGCTTACTTCAGCTTGCTTGAAAGTCCATCCCCAATGATTATCTCAAAGTCCCACAAATGCATCACAACCAAGTCACAACTGACCCGCCCATTCTCTATCTCCATTGGGCCAGGAATCTAATGATGCCTTCTACTAATGGTCTCTACCATCGAGACATCACCACGTTGTCATAGGCCTCGATTGTCAATCCCAAAGTGGCGATCCTGCGCTTCCATAGGTGTGTGTTGCTCCCGTGTCAACCAATGCCTTCACCCCTTCTCCATTCACTTGAACAACCAAATACATTAGTTTAAAAATGGAATTTGAATTATGAATAGTGTTTACCATCCGAATCGGATTTAGCCGTGTCTCTAAGTTTCCCGTCTTTGAATCACTGTCCAATTGAAGAGCAGACACCTTCTCCTTCTTTGGACAATCCTTGGCTTGATGCGGATCCTAGCATATAAAGCACCCAACCCATTTGGATGTCTGTTACATGCTCTCCCCGCTCTTCGGGACCACAACCATGCCATTCCTTTGCCCATCAGCCTTGTATTTCTTCCCACCATCCTGTTTGGATTTATGCATGGTGTCGATGGCACCGACCATCTTGTAATCAACCAAAGCGATGCGCCCGCGACCATAGAGGCGGGTAAGTCTGAACTCCCTATCTTGAAGTTACATGCATTGCCCGTCCTTGCAGTCTTGAGATGAAGTTAAACAATTTATCGCCCCTCGGACATGTTCCTTATGTTAAGCATCAAAGAACTGAACTATGTCACATAGTCCCGTACCGAACCAGTATGATTTAGCCTTTTCAAATACTCTCTCGCAAGCCACACATCATTCGCCAAAAGGAATTGATCCTTCAATTCCATTTTCAGCGTCTCCCACTTAGCAACTTGGGGCCTTCTTGCCTCTAGGTCTTCTTTAACTTGAGTACCCCACCACAGTTTTGCATCACCCATAAAATACATGCTAGTGATGGAGACTTTCTTTGAATCTGGTACACGAGCAACCTTGAAGAGTTACTCCATGTCCCACAAAAAATTCTCGAGTTCCTTTGTATTGTAGTTTCCATTGAAGCTTTTGGGCTTGGGGACTCTAACCTTAGGGCTTGCATATGCATTTGAAAAAGGACAGCCATGTAGCACAACCTTCTTAAGGATTGAAACATTTGCTTGTAGTGACTCAATCATCCAGCTAAGTTCCTCCATCTCGGACTAAACTTTATTTTTCCTGTCAATGAACTTCTCCTCCACATGCTTGGCTTAGGATTCAATCAAATCCTTCTGAACATCAAATTCATTGGATACGTATGCAAACCATGCGAGAGGCGATTGCCATCTTCAACATCAAATGCGACCAAATACCATTAAACCAGGCACCCTTTCTTTGGGCTTTTCTCGTATCTGAATGAATGTGTACTTATTCTTTCATAAATAAAGATTCATTGGATTTTCAGATGAATGACCGTGAGTCTTGAACATCTAACCAGCAATATATGTTTTATTGATAAATATGAGCAGACATTACAAAATTCTTTGAGAAATAAAGTTGTCTTACAAAACTGATGTGCACAAGGCACTATATTACAACAACAATTATAAATACAATGAAACAACACCCGCTTGAATTCTCACAACTTTTTCCACTTGGCAAAGAGCAAGGTCCTTATATAGACCAAAGTGTCTCTTCCCAACAGTTGCAACCCTTCCCAGGATTTGAATCTTTGAATTCAAATTTACCTCCATGGTGATCAGTTGCATCCCTCCATGAAAGGGTTCTAGCTTTTGAGTCTCCTTGTTCCCTTAGGGCTGAGCTCTTAGCCATGATCCATGTTTTGATATTCAATCCATTTCAAATTCCATCTGCCTTGCCCATGACCAGCGCATCATTTCTTAAGAGTTGCCATCCATGAATGTCGAGTTCCTCGCGGGTGGTCCATGCTGAGAAGAGTTGTGTCCATTTCCTTTCTCCAAAGGTGCAAGGCATGCAAGTCTTTTCCATCCCTTGAAACACTACGAACGTAGTGTCACCACGCGCGCGAGGTGTGATGCCCCAATTTCCAGGGGTCTCGTTGACTGGCCGTCAACCTGCGGAAATTTCTACCTTAGGTCATTGCGCACCTAAGTCTCGGTACCAGGCTGGTACCAATTACTCGGGGGCACCGAGTCACATGGCACCACCTTGATACTTCCTTTCACTAGGACCCATTCATTCATATTTAAATTAAAAATATGAGAATAAGACACTTAAACACAAATCCATGAGTCGATCATGGCCCTCTTACCATTGGCCACATGCATTATATTGTGTGATAGTCAAAGGAATTTAATTACAATTCTTTTATACAAAAATACATGCTAGAACTAGTTTGTCCTTAGCACTCTTACAAAAAGATTTGCCAAGGCCACATGTCGGCCCTTTTCGTAATCATGGCCTCGTCTAAGCATCATCCACCGGTGTTGACCCTGTACTGAAAGGGTTACCCCATAAAGGGCGAGCCACGCCCAGTGGAGAATACCTTCTACAAGGGCTACTCCCTACCTAAGTGCACATGCAATGTTCACTCACCATTTCACAATCACATTCCAACAAGAACATGCCAATTCTATATGGAATCCTACATGTACCATGCGCCCCATCATGTACCATGCGCCCGAGTCCTCACTGACTCTCTCACACAATGCCTAAGCCCATGTGTGAAAAACCGTCATTTTGGATGACATCCAATGATCATTTTAAAAACAAATTTCATTTGTTTATAAACCAAAAGCTTTTTGGATGATACATCACAATGATAATTTTATATTCAAAATCAATGTGCCTTTTTATGGGTAGTGGATTTTTGGTGTCTCACCGTGGGCTCCGCAAACCCAGACACTTTTACGGCCTTTCACCTCTAGAGAGTATGTTTGACCATACTTGGTGGGTTTTTCACCCGAGGGCCATCTATCCCTTCTTGTTGATACCCATCACATATTTTCTTTATCATTTCAATCAACCGTGTGACTTTGTTGAATGTTGTCCCATTTACCGAGCCCACCTAATCAAACACCAACGCAGTGTCGATTTATCAAACATGCGCTCACACCTAACTCAATGTGATGTCCCCGTGCATATGCAATGCAATATGTCATTGCTTATTTGTACCATGTCAAATATATGATGAATGCTATATGGACAGTTTTATCAAACATGCATATCACCAATGCATCTTGGGCAATTATATCAAACATGCATATAATTTCCTTACATTAACTCATTAATGTTAATGTATCATATAAGCATATATCAACATCACATACTAATTATTACTTAGTCAAGTAATGGAGAACTTTATCCTCTAGGCTAAATTATGACATAACATGTCCCGAAATAACTCTGACATGCTTAAATATGTGCGTATGTCTACACATACAATTCATCACATGTAACGCCCTAAAACCTGGGGGTCCCGTTGACAACCCGTTAGCCCTCGGAATTCCTGTGGATTTTGAGTAACCCGATACCACACTATTATGTCCCATTTATCGGGATCCATATTTTCACAAAAATCGGGCAAAGTCTCCTTTGTTCGGGGAGCTCTACCTAAAATACAACTTGTATCACAATAATCCATAAGAGTTTAGTACAACACTCTTATACAGAACATATATTAAAACTAGCTTGTTCTAATATAGTTTACCCGGCACCACCTCAATACGTCCCTTTACCAGGACCCATTCATTCATATTTAAATCGAAAATATGAAAATGAGCTTGATTAATTACGATCCATAAGATTCCGATCAGGCCTGTACCATAATTACATGCAGGCTATTTATATAATAGTCAAATAATTTAATTACAATTCTTTTAGATAAAAATACTTTTTTACAAAAGTATTGTCAGGCCATGTTGGCCTTCTTCATAATCAAGGCCTCATCGGAGCTTTGTCTCCCTATAAACTCCTTGTACACGAAATGGGAGTCCGCGAAGGGATGACGTGCCAATGAGAGAAATATTCCTACAGGTTACTCCACCTAAGTGCACATGCAATGACACACCACACATTCAAGTAAAAACATGCAAATTCCTACTCAAATGTCTACATCATGGATGAGAATGTGACTCACTATCGTATCCCGAATTCTCACGGCTCCTCACACACGAGGCATCATCGAACAGTGAAACTAGTCATTAGTGTTTCACCCAGTAGCCTTTGTGAAAACAAAGGTTTTGTTTTTATAAATCAAATCCTTTGGACAACCCCTGATAACCGCTTCATTCAAAGCTCTTAGACAATTGATAGGCTGAAAGCGTGGTGTGTATATATGTACGCCTATGTGCGCAAGTGCACGCGTCGCTCCAAGTAATATAGTGTACCTATGGTACGGATGTGATCCACAGGGATAGTATTTATTTGAATATAGAATTAGCTTTGAATATTATCTGGATATAGAAGTGTTGTGTGAAAGAGTACCTAGTGTCGGGCAAGCTAAACTAAGCGATCTTAATGAATTCTTGTCGGGGAACAAAAATCGGTTTTTCGAGTAGATATATTGTCGGCATCAGGTTTCGGTGACAGAGAAAGAGAAAATCGGAGGAAAAATCTATCAGAGGAAAAATCGGGAAAAATCGGTAAAATCGCCGATTTTTGTCGGCAGACACAGCGCGCTAGTGCAGGAATTTCTGAAAAAATATCGGTAAATATCGGTAAAATATCTGTTAAATATCGGTGTCTCCGGTAATCACTATTTTGACTCCAAATTTTTATAAATACCCATAAAATCCTTACAATCTCTTTACAAACTCATCCATGCACATAAAGCTCCATTTAACTCTCAAAATTATTTTTCTTTGTGAAGTTTGTATCTCAATATTTTGAATATCTTATTATGAATACTGATCTTCATCGAATGAGATCCCTTCGTAAATAATGTAATGGAGCCACATCGGAACCTCTTCATTTTAGTTTTTAATTACTATTGTAATCTTATTTCTCGATAAATTATAATGAATATTATTTTTCAATAAGTGTATATTTTCTTATTTATGTCTTTTATAAAGTTCAACAAGTATTTACATGAATTTCAAAGTATTTTTATTAATTTTAAGCTTTCTTAGATATTTTTGTCAAAATATCGTGAATAATATTTTGTCAAAATATCCATGATATTCGATATATCATTAAAATCAGAATCTTAGATATATCCGTAAATTACGATATTTGTTCATGATTCTTTGTATAATGGAGACTAGGGCTATGTCTCCCCACGCCGCTTCGATGGATTATTTCTTAAAGATGATATTATTTAGTTTATTTATGATTTATTGATGGCTAGGTGATCTTGTCTACGAAATACCCTCTCTCGAGGTGTATCCGCCTATCTGCAGCTAGTAGCGTTGAGTGTATCTACCCCAACTCGATACTTTCTGGAAATGCTTAAATGTTTTAACCTTAATTACCTTTTCGGGATCGAATATCTCTATTTACGAATCTTGAGAAGGTTACTTTACTCGAATCCTGGGTACCCTCATCTCTCGAATCTCGGATCTCCCGAGTATAGTCATGCCCCAATGTTGGCGGACATCACCCGTGTTAATGACTCACGGATACTCAGCGAGATGTTAACAAATTATAAGCGGCCCGAATAATATAAAATACTAATTTTTAATCCATGTAATCGTGACCGGGGTTCAACAACACCCTAGGTTTAAATCTAGAACTATCTTGAGCAAAACACAAATAGTTCAATCTATAAAACATCGGTCTTTACGTCCAAAAAAAGTAGAAGATACAAAATGATGGCTCATCTCTAAAATTCGAGAATCTATTTCTTTGTGATTTAAGGTGCCTTACTGAATTCATACGTCCTCGATCTCAGAACCCCACGATTTACGGTCCCTTTTTGCTTAATGATGGCGAGAACTGGCGGCGTCGCGGCGTTGAGGCGTCGTGGCGTTGAGGCGTCGCGGCGTTGCCGGCGTTCGACTTTGTAGTTGACCCAGCGTCAGCGGCGTTGGGGCGTCCGGCGATGGGGACGTTGCGGCGTTGGAGCGTCGCGGCGTTCGACCATCTTATGCACTTTCATCCTCTGCTCAGAATGCTTCAAAGGCTATCCTTTTCACGCAATGCACGCATTTCACACAGTGCACTAATCGGATATCGAGCTATCAAAATACGTATTTAAATGCAAAATAATGCTAAAAACGTAAGACAGACGCGGGTATAACCTAAGTGTTTTAGGCACTCATCACACCCCCCCGAGCTTAGTTTTTCTTGCTTTGTCCCCAATGACAAGAATGGACTCTAAAGCGGACTCACACCACATACTATAGTTTAATACTAAGATAATGCACATCTTGATAAGTAGAGGATCAAATTGGACCGACTCACCTTTGGCATTACCGTTTGTTTGAAGTTCACAGGATGCACACGGGTGTTCGACTTTCTAAAGAGCAGAGTTTGAAATTGGTGAAGGTGACTAGTGCCTCGATCTCAGGAGTATTCATTAACCTTTCCCAAGGACCTATGTGCATTGAATAAATGACCTCTAGTGTATACCTAGGTTACGTGCCCCACGAACTTAAGTTGACTCACCTAATTGGGAAGATCTAGGCTACTTGAAAGAATCGAGACCTTACCGTTTGCAACTTTTAATATACTACTCCTGACGTAGAACAAGTAGTGCGCAATAAGTTTATGTTAAGTGTTCATGTAGCGGGGATTAGTTGGTGACTCCCCACCCGGTTAGTTAAGGGCACCGGGGCGTTCGGTTCCCTCGAGCGTCTGCAGAACATAACTAAACCTAAGAGCCACGGTACAATGGGAAAACTTCCATCTTGTCCCTGCAACGGGTAGTGAAGTCAGTGACTCCCCGGCCGGTTGGCTCGGGGCATTGGGCTTTGAAGGCCCCTGGATTGTGCGGAGTTCGATTGGAAGATCCCACTTATTCTATGCCTAAATATTTTCTATTTTATTTTTTATTTTTTTATTTTTTTATTTTATTTATTTTTTATTTATTTATTTTTTATTTATTTATTTTTTATATGGGGCTCGAAGGCAATCCTATTTTATTGACGGTGTCCCATCTCTTTGGTGTTTAGAGATTCCCAGGGTTTGTTGAACCTTAGTGGCCAGGTTCGGCATCTAGGCATATCCTAGAAGTCATATGTGTGTGAGTGTAATAGGCTCATTGAAGCTTGATTTGTGAACATTCGAGGAGGTGATTCACTATGCCTCCCCACTACTCAACCAAATTCCGAGCGTCAGGCCTCCTATGAATCTTGTCTAGAGATATACACTGTTTTCTATGATAGTAGTGGATTCGGCCAAAAAGTGATCTTCGACTCTTAAACATGGCACACACACACAAACTACCTACACACGATACCACTAAACATAGATATAATCGACCAAAAACACAAACAGAAACTAAACACATGACTCGACAAACTGAAATGAAAAAGCGTAAATGAAACTAAACGGAAACATAAACAAACATCTTTATACTTGAGCGAACTAAACGCAATACGAAAACGAAAAATAATACTAATCTAATAAAAACTCGATCACTCGATCACCACCCACACCTAAGGTGGAATCCCAGACCCAAGGTGGAGGACTCGACTAGGACACCTACGTGTAGTGTGGAAAGGCGAAGATAGGGACGATGAATTTGGGAGTTGGGGAGGGGATGGTAATGATTGGAGTCGGAAGAGGGTGTCGGAGGGCAGAACAATGGCCTCCGACCGGTGTGGGAATGGACTCCAGCAAGGGTTGGTGTAGGTGCGCGATCACGGGAAGCGGCCAGGGTTCGACGGAAGAGGGTAGGAGGCTTGAAAATGGGGTTTTGGCCTTAAACAGGGTCAATGTCGCGACGTGCGAATGCAACGTCGCGATGTTCCAGAGAGGAACACATCTAACATCGTGACGTTGAGATCCAACGTCGCGACGTTCCAAAGAGTGGTTAAAACCAACGTCGCGACGTTCCAGAGAGTGGTTAAAACCAACGTCGCGACGTTGAGATCGGCGTCGGCGTTCCAAAGTATCTTATTGGCGTGGCGACGTTCGGAGAAGTGCAAAACCGGCGTCAGCGGCGTTGAAAGCCAACGTCGTGGCGATTCGAGAGAAGGGTCAAGCGGCGTCGCGGCGTTGCAGCGTCGCGAAGATTGCAATAACGTCGCGACGTTACGCAGAAGACCCGAAATCACGATTTATTGACCAAAGGTCTAAGGGAAGAGAAAGCTCCCCTCATGCAATTGTGACTCTCTTGACTTTGTGAACGGATCCTCCCCCAAACTTTCGATCGCGGGTCCTGAAAGTAGACATCTAAAAGGAATTACGTTACGGACCCGAGCTTGACAAACCAATAAACGTAAATAGATAATAAAAAGCTGGAACTCTAGAAAATTTGAGAAAGAAAAACTTGGGTTGCCTCGGCTTGTATGTTTAATGTCGTTAGCTCGGCAGTCCACGAATCTCGTGTGCGATATGCTTAAGAAGAAGCAGGAATGCTTACGCATCTCCCTATAGTGCTCACACCCAATGCTCAAGGTGGATGAAATATTCTTCTGTTCATGCCCTTTCCCTTCTTGAAATTTGTCTTTACGTGCGAGGAGCAGAGGGCACATCACGAAGTTTTTCGCATTTGCATGAAAAATCTACGTGTAATGAAGTTCCGAGATATCTTCATTTGGATCGTCATCTGGATGCTTCATGGGCTGGAATACATGGAAAGTGATCTCGTCTCCTTGGACTCTCAATTTTAGCTCACCTTCTTGCACATTGATTTGAGCTTTTTGTGGCCGGGGAAGAGTGCACCAAGTATGATGGGAGCGGGTGATCTTCCTCCATGTCGAATGGCGAGTCTGTTTGGAAGGACGAGATTTACCCGACTTTTACTAGGACGTGCCGACTATAGCCCGAGGATGTTGGTAGGTTTGTCTGCAAGTTGCAAGGCCCGATTGTGGTCGATTTTGGTTCCCTGACTTTAGCCTTTTAAACATCGAAGCGGCATCAAGTTGATGCTTGCTCCCCCAGAGTCACCGCGGGGCTTTTCGAGATGCGGTTCCTATAGGAAGCGGTATAGCAAAGCTACCCGGATCTTGAAGTTTTGGGGGAAGCTTCTTTTGCAGGATAGCACTGCATTCCTCAGTTAAGGAGATGGTCCCATATTCCTCCAACTTCTTCTTACTCGCCAAGATCTTCTTCATGAATTTCACGTAACTTGGCATGTTCTCCAGTGCCTCTAAAAAGGGTATATTAACATGTAGTTTCTTGAAGATGTCAAGAAACTTTGCAAACTGCTTCTCTAACTTACCTTTCTTCAACCTCTGAGGATACGGAATTGGTATGACAGGTTCATCTGTTTTTGTTTGTTTCTTGGTTTCTTCCCTAACTTTATTATCCTTGACTGCTCTTGTATCTCGGGGTTGCTCATCTTGCATCTGGTCTTTTGGGATGCTTTGGTCTTGCTCCTTAATTTTCAGTTCTCTTACCGCTAGTTGCGGCTCCGGGATTTCCAACTCTTTTCCACTCCTTAGAGTGATGGCCTTGCAGTACTCTTTCCCTTCTCCTCTAGGGTTTACCTCTGAATTGCTTGGTAGTGAACCTTGTTGCCTTTCTATCCAACGGACGCCATTTGACATATATACCTCGAGTTTCTATTTGTGTGGCTTGATTGTTCAATTGGGTGGCGCTGTTCTTTACATGTCGCTTTTGTCTCATTCATAAAGCGATTAGTGTGAGGTGAGCATGCATTGCAAAGGGCTTGTTCTAAGTCACCTTTTCTCGGGGAGGTGGTTGGCTCACTCGGGGTGATGGCATGTTCGATTGTTCCTCATCAGCATAGGCGCTGATTGTTACGATTGATTGTTCCATCACCCTTGGCCTTGGTTTTGGTTCGATGGTTGTTTCCCCCATCGCATCTTTATTCACGTGGCTAGTTCAGTTGAACCTCGACACATCTGCGAGCTAATTCTACATTTTGGTTTCTTGTGGCGTGCGTGCTGTTGTCTTTGTCCTCCACGGAATTCACCATGACTCCGTGGATTGGTGTATGGCATTTCGTACCTTATTTGTCTAGTTAAGCTGTTTGATCATTTGTGAAACATGATTAACTAGATTTTTGAGAACCTCATTATCCGTGCCACCCACGGCTTTACTTGTCGCAGTCTTCTCCCACTAGGCCAGCGATTTGTAATGGATGCGGCATCTTCAGATTTCATAAGCTTGGTCGTGGTTTCTTCATTAATTGCACTTCGGCCGGGGCATCGATCAACATTCTAGTTGCATTCCTCAGACCATTATAGAACGTGTGGACCTGCATCCATCTGGTTGGTATGTGATGTGGGCACTTTCTTAGTAGTTCGTGAAATCTGTCCCATGCCTCTGCCGGGGTTCTCCCACTAGTTTGTCGAAAGTATTGATCTCTTGCCTGAAGTTGTCGCGATTTTGAGTGGGAAAAACTTGGTCAGGAATTTCTGCACTAAATCGTTCCATGAAGTAATGGAATCCGGTGGCTGACTTGTTAACCAATGCTTGGCTCTATCACCTAGTGAGAGTGGGAACAATCTCAACCTAAGTGCCTCTTCAGTAACCCCATTGTATTTGATTGTGTCGCAGACTTCGAGGAAGTTGGTCAGATGCATATTTGGATTCTCATGGGGTAGTCCATGGAAATAAAAGGTCATTACGAGCATACGTGGGTTGCGACCATTTCGAGTTGTTTGCTGAGATAGGTGGATCTTCGGATCATTTGTCACGAGACAGCGCAAGCGGTGAGTGCAAACTTCTCTAGCGGCGTGAATGGATCATCTGATTTGTATAAATGGCACCGGGTGCTTGATTCCTTAGATTATTCAGTTTCGGCCTCTCTGTGGCTCGTTTTGCTCAATGCTAAGATCCTGCTCTTCATTGTTTTCCATGTTTGCTAGATTTCTAGTCTATTCCATTCTCTGTTCTCGGCGTATTATGTGTAAAGTTCTTTCTGGCTCAGGATCAAACAGATGTTGATCAACCTGATCTCGTTGTCGCATGTACTCACTGAAACCTTAACTGCGATCACACACGAAACACAAAGACCAAATTACCAGCAATTGTAAAAAAAAAATAAAAACAAATATTCCAGAGTAATATCTAATTGCGTTATTCTCTATATCACTCTAAACGCTATCCCGACAACGGCCTTAGCAATGAAATTTGAAAGAGTGGTGTGTGTATATATATGCGCCTATGTGCGCAAGTGCAGCGTCGCCTCGATAATATAGTGTACCTATGGTACGGATATCGATCACGGGGATAAGTGTTGTTGAGTCTGAGAGATTAGCTTTTGAATATTATCACGGATATAAGTGTTGTGTGAAAGGCACTAGTATGCGAACTTAAAAACTAAACTAACTGGTCTTAATGAATTACTGTATAATGGAGACTAGGGCTATGTCTCCCCCTGCCACTTTCGATGGATTATTTCTTAAAGATGATATTATTTAGTTTATTTATGATTTATTGATGGCTAGGTGATCTTGTCTACGAAATACCCTCTCTCGAGGTGTATCCGCCTATCTCGCTAGTAGCGTTGAGTGTATCTACACTTTTATTTCGATATAAAATGCTTAAATGTTTTAGCCTTAATTGCCCTCGGGATCGGAATATCTTTGTTGCGAATCCAGCTAGAAGGTTGCTTTACTCAAATCTTTGGGTACCCTCATCTCCCGAATCTGGATCTCCAGGTATAGTCATGCTAATGTTGGCCCGGACATCACCCGTATTAATGACTCCACGGATGTCGCGGATGTTAGCAATTATAAATGGTAGATAATATAAAATACTAATTTTTAATCCATGTAATCGTGACAGGGTTCAACAACACCCTAGGTATAAATCTAGAACATATTGAACGAGAAAACACAAATGGTGTCCCATAAAACATCGGTCTTTACATTAGAAAGAGTAGAAGATAAAATGATGGCGCTCTTATACAGGTCGGAATCTGCTGGCATTGATTTAGTGCCTAGTTACGTCACGTGCTTTCGATCTCGAACCCACGATTTACGGTCCCCTTTTGCTTTTAATGATGGAGAGGCCAGAACTCCTGCGGCGTCGGCGTTGTGTCGTGGCGATACATCTTATGCACTTTCATCCTCTGCTCCTGTCACTTCCATTTGTCCTTTCTCAATTTACTGCATTCACACCAATTGCACTAATCAGATATCGAGCTATCAAAATACGTATTTAAATGCAAAATAATGCTAAAAACGTTAGATAGACGCGGGTATAACCTGAGTGTTTTAGGCACTCATCAAAGATACAAATAGTGGATAGTCTCCGGAGCCACGGAAGTCTTGACAGTGGACAATCTCCAACCTGGGCGGTCTCGAACTTGAAGATGGGCAGTCTACGACCTTGGACAATCTACGATAACAACTTTATTTTAAAGCTATGGACAGTCTCCGATAACAGCTATATTCACAAGCTATGGATAGTCTTCGATAACCGCTTTATTTCAAAAGCATCGGACAGTCTCCGATAACCTCAAAACCATGTGACTCATTTTGGACGTAGTCCATGTTACTGATATGGACCAAATGATATATCAAAATTTATGACAACGTCACCCGAGAGGAGTGTGTCTAGTCCCGAGCAACAATGCCATAAACTTGTTGAGACCATTTTTTTTCATATGTATAGAAAAATGGAATTGTTTTTCTCTTGTAAGATGACTCATTTAAAATTTGTATTTGTGGATTTTCAATCCACTTTGCAAGTGCACATGTTGTACAAGTAATAAAAGTGGATATTTAAAGTCTAGATATCATTCCAACAAGGACATATGATAAATCACAAGACTAATTACCCTAACTACTCAAGATTATTACTATTTGGACTCCATTGATATGATAATAAAAGGAATTAAATGTAGTCATAGAGTGAAATCTTAAATATACAAGCGTAAAGTTTAATAAAAGTAGGAATTAGGATTCAATGAGTAAGACAAAACTGGATCTGGATCAATTAATAATAATCAATTTCTGCATCATTTCAATTTTTAGCTTAGTCATCAATTGGAAAACTGAGTTTGTCAAAGATACATGGTAGTATGGTTTGGATTTCTCCCTTAACATACTTTCAGTTAAAGGTTCATATTCATTTAAAAACATAGTTCTAATAAGTTCAGCGCAATATAACCCTCTTTCTAAGAATCAGTATTTTTTCCTTTTGATACTTCGTACTTTCAGTTTTAAGATTAAAGAATTCTTGCCCCCATAGACAGGATCTTGTAAGCCTTCTCCAATTTGATTGACACCTCATCCTACACTTCTGATGCAAATCTCCATCTCCTTGATTAGATCTCAGCTAACACGGGATGTGGGACCTTTTCCGTCCAGGCCCATTTTGTAGGATCGAGCCCAGAAGTCAGAGATGCCTGGTATCACTCGATCACTCAAAATCCCAATCTTTGCGGAGGCGATTTCAAAATTTAGGCGGCCTTACTTGTTTACATTCTGATGAAGACATTGGCGCTTTTCAAAATGATTTACAAAATAGATTTTAGAGTTCAAATTGTTTTTTTACAAAATATCAATATCGAAAGAAAACATGGAATTAATGCATGTGAGCATACTCGAAATTTCCTTCTTTATATTTCGACGGCTCACCGATCTTTGGAATTCTTTTCGATCGATATCTATCACTCGGTACACAACGCGTGGTAAAACAATACGCTAAGCATTTTCATGCTTAATTGGTTCTATCTAAATCTATTCTTCTTGAGTTCGGTTAAAACAAATCATGCAATTTAACAATTCAAAACTTTTCAAACCTTTATGGATGATCAATGCTAATATGTACATACTTTTTATATATACAATCGATTCTGATTCATTGATCATCCAAAAAATACACTTTCATATTCATCATCATTACATTAATCAAATCATGCATTTCACAATACTCTTTTCAATTCCAATATTCACAATCTCAAATCAATTCAAATGTACTCTAATTTAATTCAGTTATGCAATTCAATTATTATTATTATTTTTTTTTTTGCAATTCAATTCAGTTCGCAATCAGATTACATTTATGCCAATCATGCGCCCAGATCCAGAGATAGGTGTATAGTACATTTAAGCTGGCCAAGGCGTGTTAGCCTCAAGTGTCTGCTTGTGGTATTTTGGAGAGGAGATTATGAAATCATAATTTATGGAACCGGAATTGAGGTACTAGTGCGGGGTAAAGTGGTAAATTCAAGGATATAAGGGCGTAATTTGAGAAGATAGTATGCCAAAATGAAATAAAATAAGTTGATTTCTTGATATCAAAGTGTTTGAGGATTAGAATTGTAAATTCTTGTGTGGAGAAATATGAAAATTAATCCAAGAAGTAAGTGGGCGTAATAGTAAAAACAAAAGTTAAAAGTGCAATATTAAAGTGCTTAGGGACTTAATGGTAATTAAGGCAAAGTTAATATTATAGAAGAGAGGGAGACAAACAAAATTTCACATTTTGGTCTCAAGAACTGCTAGGAATTAAACCAGTAGAAGAAGGAGAAGAAGAAAGGAAGAAGAGGAGGAAGAAGAAGAGGAAGAAAAAGAGGAAGAAGAAGTGGAAGAAGCCGAAATAAGGTATGTTTCATTTTATGTCATGGGTATTTGGATTTCTGGGTTCTGTTATCTGGAGATTTAGTGCTCCCTTTGGTCTAGGGTTTTGTGGAGAAATCACATTAACCTAAATTCTTGAGTTATAAGGGTAAACCCAATTGGTGTAAAATAAATGTGGAATCATCATAATTATATGGTTTTATATAGAATTGGTGGACCTTGGGTTAAATTCATATGAGTTCTTGGATTTTCACCTAGGGTTTTGTAGTATGAGGTTCCAAACCACCAATACAAGTGTTATGGAGTGGTTTTGAATGACTTTAATGTTGATTATTGAGGCATTAGTTTGAGGAATGGTTGTACAAAAAAAGAGAATGTTGGGTTTTTTAAAGGAAATTCTGTCAAAATTTGGTAAAACCCCTGTTTTTGTTTTGGCTATAGATTAAGTTATAATCATCCAAATGAATTGATTCCAATTGGTAAAGAACCATAAGAGATAGGGCTACAAATTTATAGAAGGGACCAAGAGCAAATTGTAGCTCTAAGGCTCCCAAATACGGACTGAAAGGTGAGCTCATGTAGCTCACTGATTATTCTCTGTTTTGGGTATGGTTGTGATATTTTTGGCCATAAGTGGAGTTTCACTCATCAAATTGAGTGATTCAAAATTATGGAGTAAACTAGACTTCTAGGGAATAATAGATTGGCTGAAGGAAGTGCAAACAGAATTATAACCCCAAAGTGCCCAAATTTTCCAAGTGGAGCTATGTGCAGATTCTGTTATGTCAGTTTGGGTAATCTAGATAAAAAATACGCAATAACTTGAGTTTTGGTGATCCAAATTGGGTGATTCCAATTGGAGAAGAAACCTTAGAACCATAGCTTCAAATGAGTGAAGAAAAAAATTTCCAATTTATGGAGTTAAGATCCCAGAAATCAAGGATAACAGTAGGTGATTCAGTGAGTTAACAAAATTGGCATCAAAAACATGCTGTAACTTGTGTTATGTGGTTGAGGGCTTTAGAAGGAATTTTAAATTGAAAATTTAAAAAGAGATGTCATTGGATATATAAAGGACTGATCTGAAGTTTCTACATAATTTTTAAGACCTTCAGATAATTTTGGGTAATAAAGTCCATAGGTATTGTTGGAAAAAGGTTCTTAAAAATGAGTGGTTTTTTTTGTTAGGGTTTTTTTAGTGCTCAAGGGTAAATTGTTAATTTG
The DNA here is from genome assembly GCA_016808115.1 of Tetrastigma voinierianum. Lineage (NCBI taxonomy): Eukaryota > Viridiplantae > Streptophyta > Magnoliopsida > Vitales > Vitaceae > Tetrastigma > Tetrastigma voinierianum. Next base: position 106,108 of record JAEQBH010004937.1, on the reverse strand, counting down.
GTTTTATATGAATGTTGTGTGACCCTAAAGTGACTAGCGTGTGAAGTACGTTAAGTTTTACGCTATACGCAAGCGATTAATACGTTGCCGTATTCGTTGAGTGTGTGAGCTAAAAGCAAGGCGGGAAAGTAGTGGGTTGTGCTGAGTTTCGGGAAACAAAGAGGTGAGTGTAAATTGATTTTTGAAAATTGAGTTTTAAAAGTGAAAGATTTTTAATGTTAAAATGAAAAGTTTAATGTAAATGTTTATATATGTATATTAAATATGTATGCATATGTTAAGGCATTATGAAAATTTAAAAATGTGTAAAGAATGCATATGTGTTTTAATGATAAAGTAAAGGATTTAAATGGATTTATAAATGTATTTTGAAGAAATGTTTTACTGATGGTTACCCTAACCCCATATGGTATTATATGATGATATCGATTTGAGGTACCTTAAAGCGTGTAAAGTTTAGAGGAAAGCAACGGTGGGTTCTTACTTGGAGGGAGGAAATAGATTTTTAGTGTAATGTCGCTACAGCGTGATAAGGTCTTCTCATGGAACCTGTCTGAGGTGTGAGTTTCTCCCTTGTAGTAGTTATGGCCGGAATGTGTGTCCCTCACCGTCGTACCGAAGCCCCCGTTCGGTGAGTTTATCCCCACTCGTTCCATCGAAAGAAAGGTTAAGGCATAAAATAGATTTTTAATTGTATGGGTATTTATTACTTTGATATATACTGAAAATGTTATCTTAATGAAAATGTACATTCACTGGACTCCTTTAGCTCACTCTTTTTCATTATGTTTCAAAAAACATTTTTTTCGAGGACTGAGGCAGTGCGCCGGTAGAGTACCCTCCTGGCGCGGTGGAGTCGAGGAGCCATCGAGACGACGCATGTGGCTTTGCATTGTATAAATATTTTTGCATATTGTATATGTTGGGAATATTTTCTCATGTATATATGTATATATGTATATATTTTGAAAAGGAGCTACGTGGGCTTTGATGCCCGGTGGGCCCGAGGTATGTAAGCGGTCGGCTTAAGTCGATTGAGCCCACGTCAGCACTTTATAAATTGTGCGTGGAATTGAAGAAGTTTTGAATGTGTTTTGATGATTGAAATAAATAAATGTATATGTGTATATATTTTGCTTGATTTAGTTGTGTGGTGGGTTGTGGACGAGGAGTCCTAAAATGGAAGTTGAGAATTGAAAGATTGAGTGTTTTTTAAATGTTTCGCCGGGTTTTTGTAAATTTGGGAAAGATCCGACAAACGGAGAAACTCTGACCGATTACAGAAAAATCTAGGTGTTGAAAAAAAAAAAGAAAAGAAAAATTTGCAGCCCATTGGCATTATTTTCTAAAGATATGTTAAGGATTGTAAAGGGGTTCGCTCCATGGATTTTAATTGATTGTTTTGAGGAAAAGTTTATATATCCGTTGGAGTGCCGGGAGGTCCCCTCGGGTTCATGAGGTTAATCCGGGTCGGGATCCTTCAAATCAATTCAGTTATGCCAATCAATTCAGTTATGCCCATACTTAATTTAACCTATGTCTTGATATACAGGATATGAGTCAAACACGATCCATTGGGGCTGCGGGCGGTATCAAGCGATTTTATAACCGCGATGCGGTCCGCTGGACTGCGGCGGTTATAAACAATCAATTAGTGAACCCCTGCGATACGATTACATTGTTTGTTGATCGGAGTAACTTAGCATCCAATCTGATAGTTCGCGATGCTAGCTATTTGACCCTATTGGTATACGATATCCTTATCTGAACTAAGCACGGTTAACATTATATTAAGGAAGTTTCAAATCTTATAGCAAATGCAAAGTACAATATGTACATTTGTATAAATATTCACTTTCAATAGTCATGCAATTTTTATATACGACATTTCTAATCAATTCTTCAAATCATTTAAAACATTTCAATATACCTTTCTTACCGCATTTAAGAACAAGGTAATATATAACCGATATGCGAAAGCGAAGCGAGATGAAGTAGATAGAACAAACCCAAAATCTTTGCACTTTGATTCCAGTTCTAGGAATCTCAATACTGGATTTGTGTCTTTTCATAACCAAATCATTTTTATTCAGAAAACCATTAAAGAACAATATTTTTTGAATGCGTGCTAGTGGTTTTGGTTATGATTGATTTTTGGAGTTTAATTTGAGTTGATTTGTGGTATATATATATATAGTGATTCATGACTCAATGCAGAACTTTGTGGTCAAGAATGCGACGGAGTTCCTTACTTGGTTATCTGGTGCTGTTTTTATATAGTTTGCGTATTCATTTGTTAACTGCATTACATTTATTCACTATTCACTATTCATATAAGTATTTCTTATTAATTCATTATTCGTATCGTATTTATTTACGTATTTACTTTCTTGATAAATTCGGCGTGGAAATACAGCGAAATCCCATGATTTCGAGTGCGTGGCGTAATTTCGGCGTTGCGTGAAGTGGCGCAACTCTGGTGCGAAAAATTCGGCGTCGAGGAATGCCCTAGATCTGAGAAAAACCAAAATTAGGATTTTCCAAACTTTTACATGAATTCTCGGTGAAATCCGTGTTTTAATTTGCCGCGTGAAGCGCCGTCGCGTGAAGCGTTTTCGTTTTTCGCCGCCGGTCAGACGATTAGATTTATAATCTGAAAAAAGAAAAAAAATATAAGAAGAAAAAAAAAGAAAATTTTCTCCTCACCTCACGCACTCTGTCCGTTTCAGTTTGGTTTGGATGTTTATCTTTTTATTTTTCTTTTAAATGGGACACATCATCCGCTTTTAACATTCTTGATCAGTTTGTTTAAACAATTATTTAATTCGGGTTTGATTCGTTTATTACAATTGAATATTATTTAAATATTTGACATTTTTCGAGATTTTCTAAAATCCGTTTTTCGAGGTTCGCTCACTGCTTCGTCGCTGAAATTCGTAAAATATTAGATGTCACCGGAATTAGCGAAACTTTTATGGAGTGGCTAGATTTGTGAGACAAATTTGCCGGCAGCGATCAGTTTAAATCGTCGGTCCCCAGAAAATTTTACGAACCGCGGCGTTTTGACAATTTATTAATATTATTATCTTTTGAAATTCCATAATTTGTACTTCAACTCTCATATTTACACTTAGACATGTAAACTTATTTACAATTGACCATTAGGTCCTCAGTTTTCACATTTCCAAATTTGTCATTTTTTACTTAGGTAAATTTCCGGGTGTAATCAATTCTCATTTAGTATATTATATTTGCATTTGGCTCTTGGCGCCATATGTCGTTGCTCTGATATTCGTTTAACGATTCCGGAAAATACCCGAGTTGGCTCAATCCCATACCCGTAATATATAATAATTTTATTGCAAAATTCTAGAATATTTTGGGCGTTACTACTCTCCCATGCTTAATAAAATTTCGTCCTCGAAATTTACCTTAGTTAAACAGTTACAGATATTGCTGTCGCATCGTTTCTTTACTTTCCCAATTAGCTATACATTTTGTGGTTTCTCCACAACACTTTGACCTAACGGAATCTTCTTGTTCCGCATCTCTTTCCTTCCGTACGGTCTACAGTAGGTATTTGCTTGCTTACGTGTCAAATCGGTCACCAACTCAATTATCTTAGTAGAGACTACATGTGATGGGTCCGATGGAGTACCTCCGTGGACACATGAAATACGGTATGGATCTTCTCAAATTAAGGTAATGCTAATCTATATGCCATTGGACCCACTTTTTCGATCACTTCATAGGGGCCAATAAATTTAGGGTTCAACTTGCCATTTTTCCCAAATCTCATAACCTTCTTCCAAGGCGATACTTTCAAAAACACTTTTAGCTGCGATCTCGCAGCGAATCTCTTCTTTTCGTATGGCATATGATTTATGTCTGCTCGTTGGCCACTTTCAATCTCTCTCCTGTCATTTCACTTTTCTTGATCTCTTGTATGAAGTCGCGGGGCCAATTACTTTCTTTTTCGCTCAGTGTCCAACCTGGCGATGTTTTACATTTTCTCCCATATAAAGCATCGTAAGGTGCCATTCCAATACTCGATTGGAAACTGTTGTTGTACATGAATTCAACCAAAGGAATGTGACTATCCCAACTACCCTCATAGTCGATCCTGCGCGACTCCTTAGCATATCTTCGGAATGCGGATCACTCTCTCACGATTGTCCATGCATGCAGTTTGGAACAACGTATTGAAATTGATCGATTGAGGCCTCTTGCAATTTTCCCCAAAATCCGAAGTAAACCTCGGTTCTCGGTTTGAAAATAATGGATATAGGAATCCATTATAGTAACCGAGACTATTTCCTTGATATACGGCTGCGCTGGCTTGTCAAGTGAATAGTCGTTTCTCAACGGTAGGAAGTGAGGGTGGCTTGGTGTCCGGTCCACTTCACGACCCAAGCCAAGTCATGCTTTCTCCTACATCCAATGGTAACCCAACTTCTAAAATCCATGGTAATTGGTCCCATTTCCCTCACGTTATTCGATAAAAGTACATAATAATCGAAGGAAACTTGATCTTTCTGCCTTTACTCTTTGACACACCAAACACTTGGTTACAAATTCTGACACATCTCTTTTCATTCCGGACTACCAGAATGACATTTTTAACTCTCGATACATCTTTGTGCTACTGGGATGGATAACAAAAGATCCACTATGTGCCTCTAGCACTCGATTCAATGAACTCGGTCTCGCTATCAGTTATGTCACTACAGTACCATCGTCTGATAATGAAAAATGGGCATACAATGCCCGAAGCGTTTGTATTGACTTTCTACTCAAAGCGTCGGCCACTACATTGGCCTTTCCCAAGTGATAATCAATCATGCAGTCTTAATCTTTTATCAACTCCATCCATCTACGTTGTCTCAAGTTAAGCTCTCGATGCGAGGGCAAATACTTAAGACTCTTATGATTGGAGTAAATGAAGCACTTTTCTCCATACAAATTAGTGTCAAATTTTCAAGCGCCAAAAACAATTGAGGCCAATTCCGAGATCATCGTGGGGTGTGAAATTTTCATGCGGCCGGTTGTCTTGAAGCATAGGCTACCACTTTACCCTCTTGTATTAGGACACACCCAAGTCCATTTAATGACGCATCTTAAAAATCACATGATACTGCAGGTCGGTTGGAGTAAACCAGATGCCGGTTAAGAATGCTTTCAACTTATCAAAACTTCTTTGACATTTTCACTCCATTCATACTTTACATTTTACGGAACAATCTAGTCGCCGAGTACGCGGTCATGAAAACCCCCTTAACAAATCTTAAATGGTAACACGCGGTCGAGGAAACTCGCATATCGGTAACATTTCTTGGTGGCTTCCATTCAACAATCCGCCCATTTTCTTTGGACCTTCTTTACGTCTGATGTGCCCCGAAGGATGCTTCATTCAGCAAAACTCACACTTGCTTAGTTTCACATCTGTTATCTTTTCTCAGAGTCTCTAACACTACCCGAAGGTGTATGTCGTGATTTTCCTGATCTTTCGAATACACAAGAATGTCGTCTATGAACACTACGACAAATTAATCCATACGATTCGGAAAACCGCGATTCATTAGGTCCGTGAAAGCGTGAAGCATTTAATCGACCCAAAACGGCATTCTGAGGAACTCAATCAAATATCCCAAAAATTCATACTCTCGTATTTTGCTAGGACAATCTCTATACACTTTCCCTTGGCCACCCTCGAACCTAAGGGGACTTATTCCACTTATGTTTGTCCTATTAAGACCAGCAAGATCCGTGTCAGAGTCACGTCATCCTTTATATGCAAATGCAATGCATGTCATAAAAATTTTCAAAATCATTTACAAACAATTTCAAAATCATTTTATAGAACCATACAACCCTAGGCGATACCACTAAAATGTGGGACCTTTCCCATTTCGACCCATTTTGGGCGGATCGAGACAGTCCGAGATGCCATGTTATCACTCGATCCTCAAATCAATCTTTGCTAGGCGATTTCAAAATTTGGGCAAACCCATAAACATTTACATTTACAATGAAGACATTCAAGCCTTTTCAAAATGATTTACAAAAATAGATTTTTAGAGTTCAAATTGTTTTTTTTACAAAATATCAATATCCAAAAGAAAACATGGAATTAATGCACATGTCGGAGCATGCTCCGAAATTTCCTTCTTTATGACTCGACGCTCCTCGATCTTGGGTCCGCTTTGAACCCGATATCTATCACTCGGTACTGCGCATTGACAATACGCTAAGCATTTTCATGCTTAGTGGTTCCTATACAAATCTATTCTTGATTTGATTAAAACAAATCATCTGATTTAACAATTGAAACTTGAAGCGCTTTATGGATGATCGATGTAAATACAATACATATACTTTTATATATACAATCGATTACGATTCATTGATCATCCCAATACACTTTCATATTCAATAAATCATGTGTCAAATCATGCATTTCACAATGCTCTTTTCAATTCCAATATTTCACAATCTCAAATCAATTCAAATATGCTCACAAATTCAATTCAGTTATGCAATTCAATTTTTTTTTGCAATTCAATTCAGTTTTGCCAATCAATTCTGTTACGCCAATCAATTCAGTTATGCCAATCAATTCAGTTATGCCCTTAACGAATTTAACCTATGTCTTCGATATACAGGATATTAGAGTCACCGGCACGGTCCCGCTGGGCTGCTGAATGGTTATAAACAATCAATTAGTGAACACTACCCGTCACGGTCCGGTAGGTACGCTGATCGGATGTGGCATCGATATAATAGATTTCCATGATCTTCTTATTTGACCCCTATTGAGTATACCAATCTATCATATCTGAGAACTAAGCGGTTAACATTCTATTAAGAGCGTTGAGATCTTTTATAGTAAAGAAATCTGAGGTACAATATGTACATTTGTATAAATAGTTCACTTTCAATAGTCATGCAATTTTTATATGCAAACATTTTACAATCAAATTCTTCAAATCATTTAAAACAATTCAATATACATTTCTTATGCATTTAGAACAAGGAAATATATAACAAATATGCAAAAACTTGAAACAAGGAATAGAAGTAGATAGAACAAACCCAAAATCTTTGCACTTTGATTCCAGTCCTAGGAATCTCAATCTCAGTTTGTCTTTTCCTCCTCGTCAGCCCCTATTCCAAAACCATTAAAGAACAATATTTTTAGTGCGTGCTAGTGGTTTTGGTTATGATTGATTTTTGGAGTTTAATTTGAGTTTCAATTTCAACAAGCTATATATATATATATATGGATTTTTGACTCAATGGGCTTTCCATAGAGTCCAAGAATACCCAAAACGGAGTTCCTTACTTAGTTCCATACTAATTCTTATTTTTCTACCATTTACGTATTCACTATTCTTTTACGTATTCACTATTCATATTCAATATTCACTATTCACTATTCACTATTCATATACGTATTCATTTACATATTTACTATTCATTCACTATTCATATATATATATATATATATATATATATATATTTACGTATTTACTATTCATTAAGCATTGAAATCTGGTAAATCCGATGATTTATTTTCGCAGCGTGGCTAAGCGTTGCGTGAAGTAACTTTAACTCATGGTGAAAAATTATGGCCGTCGGAAGCAGTAGATGGAAAAACCAAAATTAAGTTTTCCAAACTTTTACACAATTCTAGGTGAAATCCAGGTGTTTTAGTGCGCTGTGCCCTCGTCGCGTAGAGCACTTTTCGTTTTTAAGCAGAAACCCAATTCAGGCAGTCGATTTCCATAAATCTGAAAAAAAAAAAAAAAATATATAAAGAGAAAAAGAAAATTTTCTCCTCACCTCACGCACTCTGTCCGTTTCAGTTTGGTTTGGATGTTTATCTTTTTATTTTTCTTTTAAATGGGACCCACATGTCCCTTTTCACCTATTCTCGATCCGTTTAAAATTCAAAAACAAATTATTTAAATTCAGGTTTGATTTCATTTATTACAATTGAATATTCTTTAAATATTTACCATTTTTTGAGATTTTAAATCCGTTTCAGTTTCACTCTACACTCATCGCCTAGAAATTAAGTAAAATATTATTGTCTCGAATTCCTGAAACTTTGTAGATTCACTAGATTTGTGACGAATTTGCTTGACCATGATCGGTTTAAATCGTCGAGATCTAGGGAATTTTCTGAACCGCGGTAGTTTGGCGATTTATTAATATTATTATCTTTTGAAATTCCATAATTTGTGCTTCAAGCTTCTCATATTTACACTTAGACATGTAAGCTTGACAATTGACCATTAGGTCTCATTTTCACATTTCAAATTTGTCATTTTACTTAGGTAAATTTAAGATTGTAATCAATTCCTCCATTTAAGTATATTATATTTCATGAGTTTAAAATTTCTTGTAAATATGTCCGTTATACAATATTCATTTAACAATTCCCGGAAAATACCCAAGTTGGCTCAATCTATACCCGTAATATATTATAATTTTTATTATAAAATTCTGGGAGTATTACTGACCTGCAGGGATCGAGTCAATTCATCGAAGGAGAAACCTAAGGTGATTAGACAAATACTTCATTCAACATAACTCAACTTATAAGTAAGTTGGTGATCTATCTGAGTAATCCTTGAAAGTTCATTAGTTTCATAGCATTAGTCTACCATACCCACAAGGAACTGTTCTACACTCTCAGGATTTTCCATCTCTATGTCACTCAGAGGGCCTCCTGGAAATCAAAGTGAAACACGATCACTGCGTGGAGTCTGTGATTTTAATGCGAGAACAAATGAGATTTATAAATACCGTGAATAAATTCAAGAATTCTAATTAAAGCTTCCTTCCTCCTTATGCAATAGTAGTATCATTAAAGACCCATTTCTAGTGAGCTCATCTTCTCAAAATGGTTTACTCATATCGAGACTAATGATTAGGAAAATTCAGAAATAATAATGGCTGAAATAAATGAACTCAGGAAACCTTCAAACTCAATTTAAATCAAGCAGTTAACGAAAAGTAAAATTTATAAAGAAATACCGGCTTGAAGAGCATACTTGATAATACCCAAATCCAAAAAATTAAAGGAAAATAAACTTACTAAAGAAAACTATACTAGGCTAATTCTACTAAAATGGAAAAGAAAAAAAATAAAAATAAAGAATGTACAAGAGCCTTGAACCACCGGAAATCCTGAAATGGCAGAAAGCTGGCATACATTGCGAGAGCGTGTATTTATAGGCTTTCCGATGTTGGGCCTCACTTCATTAATTGCATTGTGGATCCCCAAAATTCTGCCCCAAATTAGTCTCTTTGTTGAGACATAGAAAGTTTTGTCGCGATAGAACCTCCAATCTTTATCGCTTCCTTTGTCGTAGCTTCTTGTTTTGTCGGAGCCTTTTCTCCTGAAGCATTCTAACCTGGATTCTAGTGTTGCGACATACTTTGTTAATATCACGACATAAATTTCTTCAGCTTGATCTTGTTGTGTATTACGAAATGCCTTGTGTCGTGACACCAAACTTGTTTGCACCTAGCTTCTCATGTCCTTGTCCTTCTGAAGTCTGTCGCGACATAATTTTCCTTGTCGTGACAAACAATTGTTTTTCAGCCTGACAACTTTGTCGCGACAGAGTTCCCTCTATCGCGACAGGATTTCTTTAAGTCCTTAGCAATTTTCTGTCGCAATAAGAAACTCTTTGGTCGCGACAGACTTTTCTTCTTAGGTTCTTATCACTTGCTGAGCTATTTGTTGCGACATAGAATTATTTGTTGCGACACAATTTCCTTGGCCATTCTCAAGTCTTCTTCAATTTCTTTCGCGACCTACTTTTTTTTTGTCGTGAATTCTATCATTCCTTAAGCTTTTATTGTTGCGACGAACTTCTTTGTCGCGACCACGGGTTTACGCAACTCTTGATTATATCCCACGTGAGTTTCTTTGTTTCCATTCTTCTTGTGTTGCTCTTGACATCTTGTCGCGACGGGAATTCACCTCCCCTTCATGTTTGTCTATCGAAAGCAGTAATCTTTTTGTCGCGACGAGAGATTGTGTTGCCATAGTTGTGAATTTTTGGTGGTATGTTCTGACATGATTTCCTTGAGTTGGTTATATGATGGAATCTTTGTTGCAACATAAAAACACTTGTCTTAGGTGACTTGTTTTGCCCTTCTGATATTTTCTATCGCGACAGAATTGTCTTTTATCGCAACAGAGTTCATCCATTAGTCTTCAACTTTTATGTTGCGACATAAAAAATAATGTCGCGACACAATTCCATAATGTCGTGACACAATTCCTTCACCATTGATCTTAAGTATGTCGCGACATATTTCGGAGGTTATCAGCGCTTGACTTTCTTCAAAATCTTCTTCCAAGTTACGCAACAAAACTTTCTTTTGTCGTGACCTAAGGAAGCTCTTTTCAGCCTACGACCAATCTTCTTTATGACATAGATTTGCTAGCTACGACATAGTTCCTTGGGCTTGCTTGAATTTTGTGCCGCGACATATAAATGTTGTGTCGTGACACAGACTGCTGTTTTGCCCTCTTTTTGCTTCTTTTCTGTTGGGATTCTCTCATTTTTCAATAATTGCTTGCAAGATACAAAGTTGATCAATATTCCACATTTTGGCATAAAAATAGATCTTAAACTATTAAAAACATGCCAAAAAAATAGATTAAAAATAGATGAGTTTTACACTCATTAAATTCCCCCAAACTTAATGCTGCTTATCCTAAACAAAAGAAAAGAAAATTTTGTTTGCCCCTCAAACAATTTAACTTTTATTTTAAGGACATTTTCTATTCCACGACTCAATTGGTAGGAAACATAAGTTAGTTGTGGATTAATTCTAAGCATGTTTCAATCTAGATTCGGGAAGATTTTCAATTAAGCCGTTGGACGATCAATAATTCATAATGTTAGCAACAATTCAATCATTAATCGGATTTTTGTGTCTTTGGTCTTTGCACTCTTTTTCTTTGTCAGATTAGTTCATTTTCTGGGATATTACTCAGTTGGCATACTCTCTTTCATTTTAAGAGTCCATATGTTTATTTGATAAAGTAATCTCCACTAATGTAGGCATAATACCTTACCTTGAGTCAAATAGGTCTTTTAGGCTTGTAATGTGTGGCTTAGGTAATAAGGTAGATAATTAGACATTTTAGGCTCAATTTAACCTAGATTCTAGACAGCTTACACTTTTGCCTTTTGATACATCCTTGATTTTTCTTGATTGTAATTTTCTAACCTTCCCAACCGGTTTAGTGCATCTCTTTGCATATTTTTCAGTATGGTATCTTTTTCTCTTTTCATCGTTCACACCCAGAAGATACTTTTCCTCCTTATTTTAGAAGCTTTGTCACTTTCAATTTCTCATCTAATTTATGGGAATGGTGTAATGTTGGTCTTTTTAATCTTTCTACCACCCTTAACAAACTTTGGATCAACAACTCCCATACCAGTTGGCATATTAGGGTATTAGGTGTTGAACGCCCCTAAGGACTTAATTGTTCCAGGAGAGCTACAAGACCAACTCATTCCTCTTTCGATGTTTTTGACAGCTTTCATCTTTTCTTTTTAACTCTTGTTGCTCTCTACGCACATTTCTCTCTGACCCACTCCCTACACTTTTACGCATCTCAAATGATATTCCCCCAAACTTGTCCCTTTCTATCATTGATGTCTTTTGTCTTGCAATATAGGCACATAAGGGTTCTTTACTGTAGGATCAGATGTAAGGAAGGGATTGTGCTTCTCAATTGCTGGTTAATAATGAAATTTGGCTTTAGGCTCAAATAAGGAACTAGGGTATATGCTTATGCATATCATAGGGGTAGGCTTTGAAATGCTCAAACTTCCAAGGATGGCCTAAATCATTTCCTGTTAGTGGTATTGCCTAAGATTTCACCTTGACTAATAATCTAACAAGTTATAGGACATTGGAGAGTTTATTGTGATGTATCCCAGAAGATGTTCCTAATCTTAGCCTGAAGTCTTTCGAGTTACTATTGACCATGCTGCAGTTATCGAGTTTTATGACCAAACTGGCCCCACCTCAAACAGAATTATAAGTTTTAATAGTTCCATCAATTTAGTAAAACCTTCCTTATTCTTGAAATTCAACATATTAATTCATAATCTTACAACTTTTTGTTTCCATTTATTTCATCCTACCCCAATGCATCTATCAATGTTTTGTTTGGCTTGAGATTTGTTGTTGTGTTGTTGTTTTAATCAATTCAAGAAATTCTTTTTATCCTTGCATTCGACTCACAACAATCCAACACAACCACAATTTCATCAATTAATTCAACTAAATATCTTTGTAGCAATTAGAAAATTTGATCCGAATTTATTTGGTTTCTCAATTATTCAACTAAGTAATTATCCATCATGAAACAAAGAAAATTAAGCAAAAACAGCAACCAAAAAATCAAAAACACGAATGAACACAGAATTTTCAAAGAATTCTTTACTTTATTGACAAATTTGATGACTGGACATTAAGTATAAAGAGGATGAGGAGATGGAACAATAGAGTGAACTATTTTCTATTCCTTGCATCCCTCTCCTTTATTGCTTCCATCCTTAGATATTCTTCCACCTCCTCTATCGGGGTGAGTTCTTTCTTCTTTGATGTAGGGGTTTTATTTTTGGCTGTTTCTTTAAAGGGTTCAGAAGGGCTTTTTACATCTGGATTTGGGTATAAGAAAGGTAGTACTTGATTCGTTTCTCCTGGAGGGACTACTGTGTATGGCACACAATTTGAGATTGTTTTTTGTGGAAATGGCACTTTCTTTTTGTTCGAGACTGTCTTCATAGCCTAGTCCAAGATTTTTGCATTACTCTCTGTTAGTTCTCTTTGCCTTTGAGCCAATGTCTCAAGGAGTGCTCTATTGTTTATTTGCTCATAATTTATTAGTCTACTTCAAGCTTCATGTGTCTATACAATTCGACCGATCTTGGTCCTCATTTACTTCATATCTCCGTTTCTTCATCTCTTTTTCTTAAAGCATCCTCTGGTCACGGTCCCTTCTTCTGAGCTCTGCCTCCATGTACTCATCTCTTAATTGTAGTTGGAGCTTGAGCTAGTTGTCCCTTTCTTTCATCTCCTGCCGTATAGACATCAACATTTCCATCAATTCTGCTTTATTGCAATTTTGCCCGGAACCTTCAGCTTGTTCTTGATGGATTTGTCGTAGCTCTGGGGATGCATTCCCAAATGGGCTTTTACCTCTCTGAGCTTCTTGTTGCATTGGAGCTAGGCTTTCACACTGTTCTGGCTCAGTGTACCCTTCATATTCTTTTTCTTCTTCCATTTCTTTTTCTTTGCCCTTCCTTTTGTTCTTTAGACCTTTAGTTACTTCTGTTAAAGTCAGAGGGGAGGCCTTGGGGTAGGTTTCCTCAGTCCCCCATTCTTCCTCAACTCCCTCTTTAATACAGAGTCTGGTTATTGTGGTTGAGTGTGGAATCAAGCCTCTACAATTGCTTTCATAGTAGCCCAATATGGACTTTTCAATGATTTTTCCCACATTTATCTTGTAACCCTTCAACAATGCAAGAGGAGGATTGCTTCCTTTCTTCTCACTATGTTGAGATGCTTCGATGGCATAAGGACAGAACTGATAAAGTAGAACCACACCTTGGCTTCTTCAATCAGATCTCCTTTGGAAATGGATTTAAAAGGAGTTTTCTTTGTCCCTTTCCATTATCCTTTACAGTGGATTAGTAAGGTCTACTATTTTACAGTGTTACAGTTCCTGTTGTTTCTTGAACTTTGAGTCATCCTTTTACTTTTGGTACACAATCCTATTATCTCTTCCTTTCTAAAGTCTACCCAATGCTCTCTGACATATACTTTCTTTCCTTCCCTCTCCACCAGATTAGCAAAGAATTCCTTCACCAAAGCAGCACAACCAGGCTCTTTGTGTTCACTTAGTGACTACCATCCTTTGTTTTCCAGCATTTCAGCAAAGGTGAGATAAGCTTTTTGAATCCCCTTTTAGCAATGAAGCCTCTGTCCTTCAAACTTCTTTCCATTAGGGCTTCTGCTTTGTCTGAAACAAAGTTTCTTGTTTTATCTTTCCTTTGTTCTGCTTCAGCTTCATCCGTTCCCCTTTTTCTTTTTCTTGATTCTTCCATTGTCTATTGATGCTCTTCATTTTCATCATCCCTTCCCTCAATTTTCTTAGCTTGCTCGAGAAACTTGTTCTGTTTGATTTTCCAACCCAATGTACTCTTCCATTATTTCGTTGAGGTTTGGAATCAGGATTGTGGGGTTAAACATGGTAGGGTTAAGGTTTTGGAACTTTAGGGTTTTAGGGGGTTGAGATGAGAGAGATTTGAGTGAAGAAGTTGAGAAGGTTGAGAGTTTATGAGAAAGGTGGCCCTTCAGTTTTAAAAAAATTTCAATTTATAAGCCAACGGTTTGACTGTGCCCTTCATTAAATGTTACGACATAGTTTTGCAATCAATTTGAAACTGGGTCCGTTAAATGTCGCGACACTCTTTTCAGTGCATCATTTGAATTTGTGTTGCAACATTGAAACTTTGTGTCGCGACATAAACTTGCCTTTTTAAATTGAATCCAAAATTTATTTATGTTGCGACACAGAGAGTATGTTGTGACATTCTTTTTAGTGCTCTTTTGAATTTATGTCACGACATTAAAGAATTGTGTCACGACATAAACCTTCTTTTTCAATTTGATTCCTAAATCAATTGTGTTGCGACATTTTAACTAAAATTTTCTAAAATTACATCTTTCTTTGTTTTCTCTCATGAAACATTTAAGGCAAAGTGTATCTACTCATACTCATTTGAACATATTTGGGAAAACTTACTTAAACAATCAAAGAACCACAATTCAAGTATGAACAATTGTTTCATTTCTTAATTCAATAAGAATTTTCCCAGATATTTAGGAGAAATATTTTATACTCTAACCAAAGCCAATATTTCCTTTTTGCTTTTAAAATAAAACACATTCTCTCAGTCTTCAATTATGCATTATCATTAACAACAAGTTGAGGGAATTAGAATTACTCCCCCTTGTAGTCATTTTCTGCATATTTCTTTTTGAGACAGTGTGCTTCTTAATAAAATTCTTCTTGAATTTAGCTTCATTGTCCTGAAAAATAAAAAACAACTTAAAACTCTTACTTAAGTTAAGCAGAAAACAACTACCTTACAGGTGCTTAATTAATCAAAATATTAAAACTTAAAATTTAAAAATCCTGCTTTGGTTGCCTCCCAAGAAGCTGCTCAATTTAATGTCCCTAGCTGCATATATGTCGCTTGATAACTTCCTTCGCATTTCTTTGTCTGCTCATTTAAATGAGCCATTCTTCCTAGTTCATCTACTGCATACTTTGTCCTACATCTTCTTGTTCCCTTGCAATTCATCATTACTTCTCAATGCGTAGTGAGATCTTTGATTTATCTCAGCACTTACTAGGAAATGCATCGGATCGGTTTTTCAAGGAGAGGTTAATGCCTCACTGAGTCTCCAAGTTCCTCAATGAAGCCTTAGTATTTGTCTGAAACACAATTGTGTTTGCTTGGAAATTCTCAATTTCAGAAAATCTCTTCTCATGCATATTCAAAATTCTTTTGTTTTCCCCCATGAACTGCAGCATCTGATATTGTCATTTTCTGACCTTGATATTCTCCTCTATCATTCCTATGTTGTCGGGGCCGTTGTCGTTGCTACTGAACCCAGCCGTAAGTATACTCGATAGTAATTTTGTCCAAGTCTAGGGCAGGTTGTGCTCCTCCACCATATGAAAAGTTTTCATGGTTCCTCGTCGGTGTATAGTGTTACAGGTCAAGGCTGCTTAAAGGTGTAGCTCCTATTTTCATTTAGGTAGTGTGCCTCCCTCAACTTGATGTGGCTCTTTCTTCAACTCGGGTCCTCAAGATCGGCTTCTCATTCCTTCTTTTATCAAGCCCCACTTCATGTGCAAAGATGCATCTTTTCTCCGTCTCATATCTCGCATCCGCTTTGCTTCTATGGTCACATTCCAGCCTTAGTCCAATAAGGCATTTCCTCGAATCCGCCGCTACCCTAAGCTTCAGATGGAGCCTTGTAGTTGCATTTGGCAAGGTCTTCAATCAGTTTCCTTGCCTCCTCTACATTTCTTCTTTTAAAAGCTCTATAGCAGGATGCATCAATTATACCCTTAGAGGCATAATTCATGGCATAATAGAATATATCCATCTAAGTGGTCAAATCTATTCCATGCATAGGACATCTTTTCAGCAATCTCTTGAATCTATCCCATGCATTGTAGAGACTCTCCTCTTCTCCCTGCTTGAAAACAATTATTTCTCCTCTTCTCTTAACAATCAGAGTTGGAGGAAAAAATATGCTCATATATGCCTCCACCAACTCTTCCTAAGTGTTCACTGATCCCACTGGCAATGAATCAAACCATGTTGCTGCCACATATTTCAGTGAAAAGGGGAAGAGTTGCAACTTGATTACTTCTGGTCTCACCCTATTCGGCTTGATTGTGTTGGTCATCCTCATTAATCTCTCCATATGCTCATTGGGATCTTCAGAGGGTATCTCATAACTAAAAGCATGCACCATGGTAATCACGTCAAGGTTTCACTAAAATAGTTTTTTAATTGCAAGTTGTCCATCAGAGTACTTTCCCTTGGATAATAGGCCTCCAAAGTCCCTCCATAGTATTGCCTTGATTTCTCTCTACTTCTTCTTATTCTTCGAATAGGCCGCACTGCTCTTAATGTGCCATATTTCTAGATTCTCGCGATCGTGATCCTTCTCAAATTTCAGAATGTTCTCTTTATTTCGTTGAGTTCAGAGGCAAAGAAATCTACTGGTCTTCTATGCATTTAAAATCTTCCTGAAATAGAAACACACTAAGAGCAAATGAATCCTGTGGGAAACAGTTATCTCCATTATGATCATAGAAAGATGTTGTTATGAGTTTCAAATGCACGCTTTTAAAACTACTTTTGTGATTTTCTAAAAAATAATATCAAAAATAAAAATGTTCAAATTAGTAAATCCCTTTTTGGTTAGAATATTGATCTTTAAACGTTTCATTTATCCCCGGCAACAGCGCCAAGAACTTGATATGGACCTAATGATATATGCAAATTTATGACACTATCACGCAGGAATATCTAATCCTGTGCACAATGCTATAAATTGTTGAGACCATTTTTCATATGTATGAAAAAATGGAATTGTTTTCTCTTGTAAGATGACGCATTTAAAATTTGTGTTTATGGTCTCAATCACTGCAAGTGCACAGGTCGTATAAGTAATAAAAGTGGATATTTAAAGTCCAAATATCATTCCCACAAGGACAAATGATAAATCACAAGACTAATTACCCTAACTACTCAAGATTATTACTATTTGGACTCCACTGACATGATAATAAAAGGAATTAAATGTAGTCCTAGACTGAAATCTTAAATATACAAGCGTAAAGTTTAATAAAAGTAGGAATTAGGATTCATTGAGTGAGATAAAACTGGACTTGATCAATTAATAATAATCAATTTCTGCATCATTTCAATTTTTAGCCTACCATCAATTGGAAAATCAGCTCATTCAAAGACAAGGTAGTATGGTCTGATTTCTCCTCATCAATACTTTTCACTGATTAAAGGTTCACATTCATTTCCGAAACACGATTTTAATCAGTTACTTGTAATATATAACCCTCTTTCTATGAATCAAATATTTTTCCTTTCCAGTACTTCATACTCAGATCTTAAGACTAAAGAATTCGCCTCCCATAGACGCACCTCGCAAGCATTCTCCAATTTGATCGACACCTCATCCTACACTTCTGATGCAAAATTCTCATCCTTGATTAGATTTCAGCCAACACGGACTTGCTAATCACCCATCGAAAGAGGAGAAACTCTCCGAGTGGGATTAGACAAGATACTATTTAACCTAACTCAACTTATAAGCAAGTTGGTGATCTATCCGAGTAATCCTTCAAAGTTCATTACTTCCATAGCATTAGTCTACCATACTCCACAAGGAACTGTTTACACTCTCGTGATTCTTCTTCATCTCCGTGTCACTGTAGGGCTCCTAGAAATCAAAGTGAAACACAAAGATTTCTGCATTGGGTACACGATACTAGTACGAGAACAAGTAAATTTATAAACAATACCAATCAAATAAATTCAAGAATTCAACAAAGCCTTCCTCCTTATGCAGCAAAATGACTATCATCAAAGACCCATTTCTAGTGAGCTCATCTTCTCAAAACTGGTTTACTCATATCAGTGACTAACTGATCAGGAAAATTCACTGAAATTATAAACAAATTGAAATAAATGAACTCTAGAAACCTTCCAACATCCATTTAAATCAAACAGTTAATGAAAAGAAGAATTTATAAAGAAATACCAGCTCGAAGCTGCACTTCAGTACAATACCCAAATCCAGAAAATTAAAGGAAAATAAACTGACTAAAGAAAACTATACTAAGCTAATTCTACTAAATGAAAAGAAAAAAAATAAAAAATAAAAAATAAAGAATGTATAAGAGTCTTCAACCACCTGCAAATCCCGGAGTCACGAAAACTCCACAAGACACGCCTCTAGAAGTTGTATTTACAGGCTTTCCAATGTTAGGCCTTCATTAATTGCATTGTGATCCAAAATTCTAGCCCAAATTAAATCTCTTCATTTAAGAGACATAGAACGTGCTCAGCCACACGTAACCTCTAGTCATTGCCTGCCTCCTGTCAGAGCTTTTGTTTTTTTGTCGCTACCTCTTCGGGGCTTGTTTTTGATTTGTGTTACATACTTTTGTTAATGCTACGACATAAATTTCTTTCAAAGAAATGGTTGTCGCGACAGAAATGCCTTGTGTCGCGACACAAAACCTATTTGCACATAGCTTCTCATGTCCTTGTCCTTCTGAAGTCTATCGAGACATAATTTTCCTTGTAACAACAAATAATTGTTTTTCACTGGTAATTTTGTCGCGACGAAGGTTCTCCGCCGCACAGATTTCTTTAAGTCCTTAGCAATTTTCTCGTCACAAACTTTTCTTCTCAAGTTCTTGTCACTACGAGTCAAGTTGTCGCGATATGTAATTATCAGTTGCGGACACAATCAGCCTTTGGCCATTCTCAAGTCTTCTTCAATTTTTGTCCCGACCTACTTTTCTCTTGTTGCGACAGAATTTTATCATTCTTTTGCTTCTATTGTCGCGACACAAGTTTTACATGCAACTCTTGATTATGTCGTGACAAGAAGTTTCTTTGTTTCCATTCTTCTTTGCGGTTGCTCTTCAAATTCTTCTTATCACAAGGCCAGAAATTCAATTCCTTTCATGTTTTGTTCATCTAGATGTCAGAAATAATCTTTGTCGCGACAGAGATTGTGTTGCCCTTGGTTGTGAATTCTGACTGTTATCTTGCGACATGATTTCCTTAAGTTGGCTTGATGATGGAAACTTTGTCTCAACATAAAAACACTTGTCTTACCTAACTTGTTTTTCCCTTATGATATTTTCTATCGCAACAGAATTGTCTTTTGTCATGACAGAGTTCATCCATTAGTCTTAAACTTTTATGTTGCGACATATAAAAAATAAATGTCACAATACCCTTCACCATTTACCAAGTATGTCGTGACATTTCGTATGTCACGATAGCTTTCTTCAAAATCTCCTTCGTTCTCGCTGCGATTAAAACTTTACGGGTCGCGAATTTAGGCTCTTTTCAAATTCTTTGAGTTATGACCCCGCTTTGTTGCGACGTAGATTCTACTTCTGGCTGCAACAGAAGTTCCTTGGGTCTGCTTTAAATTTTGTGTCGCGACATATGTCAAGCTCGTGGTCGTGACAATGCACTCGCCGCCTCTCTTCGCCCTTCCTCACTCGCTCTTCCCTTTTTTCTTTGTCCTATTTTTGCTTCTTTTAAGGTCGATCCTCTCATTTTTTCAATAACTATCAAAACAGTGTTGATGCGAATATTCCACATTTTATATATAAATAGATCTTAAATTGTTAAAACATGCTGTGAAATATGGATTTAAAATAGATGAGTTTTACACCTTGCCACATCGAACCCACCATCAACACCAAATAAGTGCCGATTCGCACCTCAGCCTACATGATGCCGTATTTATCAATGCCAATCACAAAGGTCGACTTCACTATGGTCGAACATCAAACACAAATACGACAAACCAGCACTCACACCCGACTCCGACGTGATGTCCTTGCATATGAAATGCAATCATGCCATTTCATGCTATATAAATATGCTACATGCAAATATTTATAAGTAAATCTTGAGTAATTATATTTTTTATTAAAATTTTCTGATTCATCACAATTTCATGTTAATACATCATCACACATATTAATGATTTTTACACACAACAACATATTATTTATTTTTTCCAACAATACACAACACAAATGCCAGCTCCAACTGATCCATAAACAAATGTTATTCTCATGTCCCTTCCTATAAATATAGAACCACTTTTGTTCCATTCATCAACAAATTTCAGTAATACCGAAAAACTCAACAAAACCCGATGACATCAATCTTGGGATTAAAACCAAATCTTAACACCTGTCCGACTTTAGGGAAACATTCAAAATCCTAGTCCGGGATTGTCTAAAAATAGTCCTTAAAAGAGCCAACCTGACTGCTCGAAAATGGGGCCCCAAAAATTCAGCCCGACTCGAACAAATGCCCAAAATTCTAAAATTTCACACCTCAATCCCAAAATTTTGGACTCCAGCTCCTATTTCGGCCTCACCTAAGAAACCCAGTTTAGCTAAATGACCCCAGCTAGAAATATTCCAAAGCGCAGAGCACTTCTATCTCGAGTTTGACGAAACTCCAAGATTTTGTACTCACGCGTAGCTCTCAAATGTGCCTGACTGACACTTTGCTTTATTCCATTTTAAAACCTAAGGTCCAATTTCTCTGTAGATCTTATAGCTAGAATCTTTTCCTTTCTCACTCTCCCTTCCTCGCTCCCAAACTTCACTCTTTCGCTTCCTTTTTTTTTTTCCTTTATTTGGCTTTCTCTTTTCTTTTGTTTCTTGTTTTTTTCTATTTGATTTTTTTCTTTATTTTCTTTTCTTTCTCATTATTTCCTCCATTTACACTTGGCTCAATATGAATAAGTCTGCCACAAACGCACCACATGTCATACCATACGCCACACCCGACACCCGAGCCTGGCCAAAACCATGAAATTCGACCGCCTTAATCCGACTTTAAATTCGACGTGGCAATCCAGATTCTCAGCTGTGATCTAATTCAACAAGAAAGTCCTGCTTCGTCATCCGAGATCTAGACACTTCAGCTTTCTAAACTGAACATCAAGGTATCGATTTTCAGAAAATTTTAATTTTTCCCGTGTTTTACATCACATGTCAATATATTAATACACATATCAACATTTCATCAAACAAGCATGTCATGTTATGCAATTAGTACACTTGGTGTTATGATAAAAATTTCAGCAATGATGCAGCAGTTTCATAAATTTCAATCACTAGTGCATAGTATGCAAAAAGTGGATAGATTCTGCATCAAAGAGCTCATGGGTGAGTCCAAGAACGCACGAATCGCAACAACAGTTCTGGACGAGAAAAAGATATGGTCATCTGGTAAAGTTGAGTACACCTTTCAAGAGCCATACTTATTACAGTGCTTAATCCACAATAGCGTGCCCGAGGGTTGCAGGAGCATTTTGGAAACTCTCGTAAATGCAAATTTTCAACCCAAATTCGCTCCTGAAGCAGCCCTTTAAACCGGCTACAAACTCGTCCCATGCCATTAACATGACACAACACGGTTCCAAAATCAGCCCAAAACAATAGCCCAAAGGCTAGGAACAAACCAAAGTAGGAAGAATCCCTACCTCTTGAAGCATAGCCGATGTCGAAAATGCGGTGTGTAAAAATGTACGCCTATGTGCGCAAGTACTCGCCGCCTAAAGTAATATAGTGTACCAATGGTACCTGATATCGATCTACTGTGGGATAGGTGTAAGACTACGTAGATTCATTTCGAATATTATCTGAGTATACGTAATGTGTAAAAAGGGTACTAATATCTGAATGTAAGCTAAATTACTGATTTAAATGAATTACTATTTAATGGAGATTAGGGTTATGTCTCCCCCTACCACTTTCAATGGATTATTTCTTAAAGGTGATATTATTCACCGTTTATGATTTATTAATGGCAAAGATCTTTGCTACTTAGATACCCCCTCGAGGTGTATTCGCCTTATCTCGCTAAGAGAGGTAGGAATTGGAGTGCATCTCTACTCCCAACTCTAGACTCGAAACGCTTAAATGTTCTAACCTTTAATTGCCACCTTTCTGGATCGGGAATATTCTATTTACCTAATCAACCAAAAAGGTCGCTTCCACTCATATCCCTAGGTATCCTCATCTCGACCGGATCTCTAGTATGATCATACTAATGTCGCCAAACATTACCATGTAATCGGTCCACGATGTAGCAGATTATAATGAATCATAAATCAATGAATAATATAAATTAATAACTTTTTTTAATCCATTCAAACGCGATGTGGTTCAACAATACCCTAAGTATAGATCTAGAACATAATGAATAAGAAAATATCAATAGGCGATATATAAAACATCGGTTCTAATATCCAAAAACAAAGAAGAATACAAATCAAGGGCTCTTCTCCTAGATCGATGTCCTCTGCTTTGATTTCCGCGCCCTCTAGTTTGTACGATTCTCGATCTCCGATCCCCCTCGAATTCCGTTCCCATTTGCCTTTAAAACAGACAGATGAGAACTCGCTACGACGTCGTGTTCCAGCAACGTCGCGACGTCGATCGCCGCGACGCCGAGCTGCCACGACGCCCAACGCCGACGCCGCTGCCGACTTCAAAAGCGAGGCGCCGACTCAACGCTTCGCCGTGACGCGCGGGGATCACCTTGGGACGCCACGACGCAGGACGTCGCGACGCCCAGCCCATTATCCTTATGCAATCGCTCCCGCTAGCTCCAAATTTGCTTCCAAAAGCTGCCCTTTTGCACCAATGCACCCATATGCACCAATCACCAAACTGCATCCAGCCACAAAATCCATGAAATTAGATATAAAATAAACGCGAAATGAAAGACCGACAAGCAGTACAACTGAAAGTGTTTTAGGCACTCATCACCCCCCATCTTAGTTTCTTGCTTGTCCCCAAGCAAGAACTCCGACTCTAAAACCCAATATACACTCTGGTGTACTATAGTCTAACACGAAGGTATCGGGCCGTCATGTCGATAGATGGAGGATCACTAGGGCCTATTCACACCTCTCGTCAGTTTCTATTTGAAGTTCACAAGAGTTGCAAAGGTGTTCGAATGTTGAAAGAACTAGGTTGAACTCTATGGAAGCCGACTAGTGCCCCGCCCCGATATATCTCAATGGCCCTTCCTAATGACCCTATGTGCGTATAAATAAATGACCTCTAGTGTATACTTAAGTTCCGACGCCCCCCAAACTTGAGTTCAACTCGCCTAATTGGGTAAATCTAACTACAAAAGGATCGAACACACCGTCCGTGATTCAATATATCTTACTACTACATAGAACAAAACTAGTGCCCATAAGTTTATGCTATGTCCATGTACGGATTATTGCGACTTCACCACTGGTTAAGGGCACGGCATTCAGCTCCCTCGAACGCCACCCGAACAGACCAACTAAACCCAGCAATTCTAAGCTAGGTAACTTCCATCTTCTCGCCCCCGTAACGGCAAAGTGAAGTCAACACCCCGCTAGTTTGCTCAGTGGCAGAACAAGTTTGAAAGGCCTTGACTCGTAATTTATCTATCGAAAAGATCCCTGAATTTATTCTATCTCTATATTCTCTTCCTTTTTTTTTTTTTTTTTTGTTTTAGGCCTCAAGGCAACTCTCTTTATTTGAATGCAAGTCCCATCTCTTTAGTTAGAGACTACCCGCTGTTGTCTTTAAAGGGTCGGGGCCTTGCATCTAGGCATACCCTAGAGATCATCCACAGGTGTGGGTGTGATAGTCTTTAAGAAGTGGTTTCTTGAATCACCGGAGATGACTCACTATGCCTCCTTCTCCTATTCAACCTAATTCCCGACATTCAAACAACCAATGTAACCTTTCTTTAATGACACAAGTGGATTCGGTTAAAAATTTGATCTCCTACTCTAAAGCATGGCATCACATACGCAGCTCCCTAGACGCGACACCACTACACATGTATATGATCTAACGAAACACACACATGACTGGGAACACAAAACTCAATATCCTAAGATGAGCAATCAAATGAAACTAAATGTAAATGTATCAACTACACGAAATGTAAAACTAACATGGTTAAAAAAACTAATGCACTAATACGAAACCGTAAAGCAAAACAAGACTAATCTAACAAAAACTCTGATCACCAATTACACTCTCCAAAAATATCTCAGTTGTCCCCACCGCAATAAAGAACGTAAGAGGGTAGAGTACTTCCAGATCCCGGGTCAGCCGCTGGCGCGGTGGCGATGATGGAAGGCAAGGAGCCAAACGAGCCTCGGGTGACCGCGAAGAATAGTGGCCCCTGTTGGCCAACATTGTATGTACATCGCGGCTCTGATATCCTGTGGTGAGAGGACCTGCGCTCCGGGTCTCAGCCCTAGGAATGCACTCAAAGCGCCGCAGCAGAGAAGCACCGTGTCCTCGAGATCGGGGAGGACGGTATGTGGGCCGCTCCGCTGCCGCCGTGGTGGTGCGAGGTGGCTGGACGCAGGACTCGCCCAATGTCCCCGGGATCGCCCAGTGAGCCCACAAAGCGAGCCTCGATGAACGTGGAGCCCGCCCCTCGTCCAGGGCTTCACGGCCGTAATCGTAGGCCCCTCGTGCCGTGGCACACCCATTGTCTCTCTTGAACTGATATTGTAGTGCCTTGATAGGGGTGTAACCACGCCTCATTGTCATCTAAAATTCCCAGCTCGCTTGTATGCCAATGATGAGGAAAGGGTGCCCTAAATTATCTTAGCTGCCCTTGCTATGGAGGATATAACCCTATGTCCCGCCTAACATCAAAAGTGATATCCCGAGATGATAAGGGTATAGTTGAAGTAGGCACGTTGGGTCAAGTTTCACCCAGCACACTCACGTCTAAACAAGACGCGACGTGATAGCGATGCCGCACCTTGGGGGTTAGCAGGCCAAGTGCTTGGCCTTGAAGTGGACCCATGGCCCTCACTGATGAGCTTCCACCACCCCACTATTAGTCAAAACCCGAATGATCCTGGGTAGCCCAAGCTCGTAGTCGATCAAACGGCCCTGTAGGGACATGATCCGGGACTATAGTAATCCAGCTTCGACCTGATCCCACCCGCTTCCACCTCAACACCCCTAACTCGAACCTTTGGATGACGTGGAAGTAGATCGGGCGAGAATCTCGCACCACACCCATCGCCGGATAAGGTGGTCGCAAAGTGCCCGCCATCCCTGGTCGCGATCGCCTCGAAATCATCGTGGTGGTGAAAACCCTTCTCTCGATAAACGATCGCTTTGTGATGGTGCCGAATCGATCAAGGCACTTCATTCATGAACCAACAGTGGACATCATAATTTGTAAATGGTCGGGTCCTCATTGACCGACCCTCGTTGGTGGGCAATTTCTGCCTTTTCCGCATCGGAAGGCAAAGACCTAAATTGCTAGTGGGTAATGCAATGGGATGGTGCCAAGTTGGTACAATCTAACCGATCTAGACAATACGACAAACACCTGAGTACCAGAAACGTGAATTCAACTATGTACCAAGGATCTTGAAATGGGACCCAACCCGATGAAACCTAAATTGAGACCCTGTGTGAACCTAAATGGGACTCCTAGACCTACTGATGACAAGACCAAGGAGACCCAAGTGGAGTGTGGTGGTAGTAAATGAAGACAGTGGACCTGGGTGTGTGATGGTGATTTACAAAGAGAGTTGAATGGTATGTCGAGATGGTGTCGAAGGCAACACACCTATCTCCCACCTAGTGAGGAAGGATCTTGGGCGCTGTGTGACTAAGTGTGGGGACCAGTGGTTCGTGCAAACCGCGAGGGTAAGAAACAAAAATGAAGGCTCAGGGTTTTAAACAGAGCAACGCAGACGTCAGCAACGCCGCTGAAATGCTCCAAAGAGGAAGGTGTCTCCCAACGGCTGACGCTTAGGGTAACGCCGACGCTCCCGCAGGGTAGTAATAATCAACATCGCGATATCAACGTCGCGACGCCCGCAGAATTGCAAAATCAACGCCGCGACGCTGGGAAACCGAACGTCGACGCCCGTGAATGAAGAATCAACGCCGCTGACAAGCACACAATCGCCGCTGGTCGCCCGTAGAGTGTCAAAAATCAACGCCGCGACGCCGTGAGCCAAAGTCGCCATGTTCCGTAGAGAGTCAAAATGACATCATGACGCTGAGACGCCGCGACGCTGAAACGCCGCGACTGCCCACAGGGCCAATGTTGCGAGTCGCTATTGCATGTTCCAAATGTTCATTACAACCATGGTCCTTATAAGAAACACTCCCTCTTGTAGCTTCAGATTCTTCCTGACTTTGTAGGCTCCGCATGCAACCGATCCTCTCAAAGATTTACTTCACTAGTCCTAAAAGTAAACAACCAAACAGAGATACCGATTATAGGCAAAATCATCAACCCAACATAACCTAAAGCAATGAAAATTTAAACCATAGAAAGGAAAATTTTAAGAAGAACTGCTGCCTCCCACAGCGCTTATGTTTAATGTCAAAGTAGCCCGACTGCCCCTTTAACTCAGACACTCTGGAACTGAGCCTATGCTCTCTTACCGATTTCCATCCTGATGTCAAAGGAATTGACTGGCTTCTCCGTATGAAACTCGCCCAAAGAGGCTTCAACCGCTGTGGGTGGTGACTGTGAATGCCTTTTCAGGATGTGTAACCTCACCTCACCATGTGAAAGACTCCTTGTCATCGTGAAAGGTCCTGAATTCATCTAGACTCAATTTCCAGGAAGAGCTTTAGGACGGAATTAAACAAGAGGACTCATGGGTCTCCGTCGTGGAATTCCTTTCGTAATGTGTTTATCATGCCGTGCTTTGTCTTTCCTTGTAAATACGAAGCACGGTCATAAGCTTGCTCCCGACCGCCTAGTTCACCGGGAAATGTAGCAAGCCACTTCTCACCCGCTAGCTGGGACCGTCCATATTTAATCAGCCGAGTCGCCCAAGAGGGCTTGATGCTCCAATTCCACCGGAAGATGGCATGCTTTACCATACACAAGTCCGAAGGCATACCCAAAGAGTTTTAAAATTCCGCAGACGCCCTGCAGTGCATCTTCGATCTTAGACCAATCCTTCCTTCGAACTACAACCGCCTTCCTCTAGAATGGACGCTTGTCCCTCGATCGACACCTCCGTCGCCTTACCTGACCATGCGGTGATATGCAAGAGACGGGCGCGATGACGCACCCATGCTTTTTGCAAAACCTTGTCAATTATACCTTAATAAGTAAATGAGCAACACTATATCCGTGGATCGTGCTCGAGGGTTCCAAATCGCAGAATATGTGGCTGCGAAGAAATTGAGCCTCATGACCTGCATCAGCTGGTGTGGGTCTGAATTGCTTCAACTGACTTTGAGATATAGGTCTACGTAGAATGTACGTTGTTATAAGACGAGGGAAAGTCGGTCCTATGAAATCCATCTCCCCATAAGTCAAATAGCTCTACTTCCGTAATGTGCATGGGCGTCATTCTCTAGAAATACCTCCATTCGTTGACATTTGTCACATGTGGATGCATTTAAACTATGAGCATCTTGAATAAGGTAGGCCAAGAGAAGCCTCGAATCGGAGAACCTTATCTGCCTCCGTCACCAAAATGTCCAATTTGCCATGGTAGAGTGTGGCGTTGGTTTAAAACACCGTGCATTTCCATTCTCGTGACACATCTCCGATCACTGGTCTATGTAGGATTGGCCCTCCCCAATAAGAGAAGGCTCGCGGGCAAAACCTTCCGATAGCCTGAATCTCTGAGGGACGACCTTGCATACCAACAATTCACGTAATCTGCAAACCATGGAACTGCCTTCTTGTCTTCAATAGCTAGGATTCGCTCATCCTGAAAGTCATCATTCACCCGAATATCATCGTCAGCCTCCAATCGTGAAAGATGATATGCCACTGTGTTCCTCGTGCCTTCTTGTCTTTAATCTCAACATCAAATTCTTGCAGCAAAAGAACCCAATCGGATTAACTGAGGTTTACGTCTTTAGTCATCAAGTATTTAATGGCGTGTAATGATCAAGCAGTGGATTCACCACCTCGTTACCAATCAAAATAAGGTCTTAATTTGTCAAAAGCAAAAAACAATAAATTAAAAAGTTCCTTCTCCTCAGAGTGGCATAATTCAACCGAGCATCATTCAAGGTCTCCGCTTGTACAATACAAATCCACATGGAAAATTTTCTCTCGCTTTCGCCTAACACCTACCTCCTCTAATCGCAAATCAAGGCTTTCACACATAAGTTCAAAGTTCTTAGCGGACTAACTCAGCCAAATAATGAGTCGACAATTCTAAACTTATCTTCTTTCAACAATCGAAAAATGCATGCAAACACTACGAATCAAACTCAAATGGGGTCCCTTGGACCAGAAGATTGGACAACGGTTTAACAATTTGAGAGAAGTCTTTGATGAAACGCCTATAGAATCCAAACAGGCTAAAAATTCGATCCCTTTTACTCTACGAGGGTGGAGGTAGTTTTTCATTGTTTGTCTTGCTCATTCCACTTATTCTCTTGTCAAACCATGACTAAGTACAATACCCTCAGACCATAAAATGGAACTTCTCCCAATTGAGTACTAAGTCGGGTCTCTTCACATCTTATCAAGACTCCATCTCAAATTCTTTAAAGTTGTCAAATGAATTACCCAAATACCGTGTAAATCATCCATGAAGATGTCGATTGTCTTCAACCATGTCGGTGAAAATGGCCCTCATACATCGCTTGAAATGTGCCCTGCATTGCACAAATTCAAAGGGCACTCGCTCACGCGATCGTCCCATGCGGACATGTGAATGTCGTCTTCTCCTGATCTTCAGGGGCTATAGCGATTTGATTGTAGCCG
Organism: Tetrastigma voinierianum; assembly: GCA_016808115.1. Classification (NCBI taxonomy): domain Eukaryota; kingdom Viridiplantae; phylum Streptophyta; class Magnoliopsida; order Vitales; family Vitaceae; genus Tetrastigma; species Tetrastigma voinierianum. The sequence goes on along the minus strand of JAEQBH010004937.1, from coordinate 76,943 downwards.
GAGTATCCATCCAAAAAGCAATAGTATTCATGACCGGCTAATCGATCCAGCATCTGATCTAGAAATGGCAATGGGAAATGATCTTTCGAGTGGCTTTGTTCGCTCCAGAATCAATACAAATCCTCCACCCAGCTGGACTGCTCTCGCGAAGGCGCATACATGTTGCTTCGGGCCTTGACGACCGTTGTTCCTCCTTTCTTCGTACCACTTGAACCTGACTAAACCCATGCACTCGGTCTCGAAATAGGATAAATTTCATCTGTGATCCAGTCCATTTCAATGCATTACCTCCTTCGACTGGCTTCCTTTCATCGCTCTGACATTCAACCTCCCCGTGGCTTCTCTGCATCGAAGGTTTATGCCCATCTTCGAGCAAAATACGACATGCATGCACATGGAAGAGCGAATCCTTCAAATCGCTGTGAGACCACCTAAAGCGCATTTTTATAGTCTCTAAGGACCTCAATAATCTCTCCTCCTAATTCAAATAAGGATGCCGAGATGATCACCGGTAAGGTAGGATGCTTCCTCTAGATATGCATACTCTAAATGGCTAGGTAGAGGTTTTTTGCTTCCATCTGGTGGTTGTTCAACCGACTCCAAGACCGGTGTTTTGTAGCTCCTTCACCTAGAGATTCAAGTATTTCCCTATTGGGTCCAAAAGAATCCATCCATTTTACATATTCTTCCATTTTCGCCCATGTTCTCGTAATCATTCTAATAGGCTAGCCTCCAAAGGGTTTGAGACCACTTCAATAGATATCATAGCCTCATTATTTCGCCATGAAAGTCACGTGACATCACTTTCTCAGGATGCCTGGGCTACCTTCCAAACATCGCGTTGAACTTGACTTCTGCCTTCCCGCACTCTCACCCTCGCTCCTCCGAACATCAATCATTGCCCCTAGCCATTATGCTAGAAAATGGTCTACCCAAGATTATGGGTATTTCTTTATCTTCTTCCATATCTTTAATACAATAGAAATCATTGGAAGATAAACTTGTCAACTTCACGATGAGATCTTCTTGTATTACTCCCTCTCGGATGCTTCAATAAAAGATCTATCACGAGCCATGCGGATCAGAGTCGGATCGCCTCAATTCTAATCCCAACCGCTTAAAATGGATAAGGGCATGAGATTAATGTCAAGTAATTAAAATCACATACAGCTCTCTCAGATAACATTTCCAATGGTACCGGATAGTGAAACTCGGCCTCCTGGTCTTTAAGCTTTTATGGTAGCTCTCTCGTAGTATGGCACGCATTCCTCAATTGTTAATCTGCTTCAAATTTAATGGCCGCCTGTGGGTGGTAAAATGTAATGTCTTCAGGTACTCTTACATAACTAAGATTCGTCTCAGCATCACGAATGACATTGATGTGTAACCAAACACCTCCAAGGAATTTAGCAGGAATCGCTTTTATCCAAATTTAAGTGCCGCTTCTTTAGGCGTTGTGGGTAAGGAATTAGGTCAATATTTCGCTTCTCGAAAGGTTTCGCAGATCGCTTCACAGCGCCCATCCGCATGATCATGCCGACTAGGCCTGATGACCTTCTCGCCCTCACCTCCTCTATAACCGTAATGCCCCTTTGTTCTCCAATTCTTTTTACTACCACTCAAAGATAAATCGTCTTGACATGTTCATTCCCGTATACGGTGCTTGGTAAAGAACCGGTTTGCCTTTCACGTCGATAAGTTAGCCATTTGACCCATTTGTACCTCAAATTCCTCGGTGTCTTTGCTCAGTTCAAGTTGTTTGCCTATTTCTTGCATATTCGCCTTGGTCTCATTGTTCGCGAAGAAAGCGAGTGAGAGGTTAGCATATGTGCAAGGGCTTGTTCTAAGTCCACCTTTTTCTCAGGAGGTGGTTCACTAACTCGGTTCGATGACATATTGTTTTGATTATTCCTCCATCCATACCCTTGATTGTTATTTATTGGTTCAGTTATTACGCCACCCTTGGCCTTGATTTTGATTCGATAATTGTTTCCCCATCTTGTCCTTGCTGGCATGATTGGTTCGATTGAACCTTGGCCGTATTGGGCTGCCTTTCAGTGTTTGGTTTCTGGCCGACGATACGTCGTTGTTGTCTTTGACCTCGAATTCACACAGCTCCGCGGATTGTAGTGCGTGTATGGCATTCCGCGGTTCCCTTCTTTGTCTATTTATGTTGATGTTATGCCACATGATTAACAGTTGTTTAAGAACCTCTCATTATATTGCCACTGCGCTTCTTGAGTGTAGTAACTCTGAGCCAGCGGTTTGTATTGGTTGCGGCCATCTTCTAGGATTTCATAGGCAGTGCATTGGTTTTCTTCATTAGTGCTCCTTGGTAGGGAGGCATCAATCAGCGTTCGTCGCGTTCCTCGGACCATTATAAAAAGTGTGGACTGCATCCATCTTCAGGTCGGTGGTGTGGGCATTTTCTAAATGGTTAGGTGGAATCTGTCCATCTCACCCAGTTCTCCCCCTCTAGTTGCCCAAAGTATTGATCTCTTGCACAAGTTATGCGATTTTTAGTGGAAAAAACTTGGTGGGAATTTACCTCTAAATCGTTTACAGTAATGGAATCACAGTGCCATTTGGCCCGGATTGTGATACTTGACCTATCACCTAGTGACGGTGGGAACAATCGCAACTGAGCTTCTTGATAACCCCATTGTACTTGATCGTGTGTAAACTTGAGAAGTTGGTCAAATGCATATTCGGGTTCTCATGGGGTAATCAGTGACAAGATGTTAAAAGCATCTGTAATGTGCGAAACTTGAGTTAAAGTTGTTTGCGGAATGGGTGGTCGTCGATAGGCCCATGCGAGCAATGATGAGGCGAGTGCCAGCTCTCTAACAGCACCTCATGGATCATCACTTTGTATAGCGTCTGGGTGCTTGATTCCTTCTGGTATTCCCATTCGGCCTCTACGTGGCTCGTTACGCTCAAATCTGCCCAAGATCCACGTGATTCTGTCATCCATGTTTGCTAAATTTATGAGTTGTTAGTTCTCTACATTCTCGGCGTGTTACGTATGCAAAGTTCTTTCTGGCTCAGATCGAACGGATGTTGGTCGACGATCGTCGTTGCATGTACTCTTTGAAATCTAAGCATTTTACGAAACAACAAGACCACCTGCAACTGCCTTAATAACAAATAAAAACAAAAATTTCGGAGTAATATCTAATTGCTTTATTCTCTATATCTACTTCAAACTATCCGTAGCGCCAAAAAGCAGCGGAGTTAGAAACGTGGGTGTGTAAAATGTACGCCTATGTGCAAATTTGTCGCCCAAAGTAATATAGTGTACCAATGGGTACGGATAATGTAAAGTCCCAAGGGGATAGGTGTGTTATTCTGAGAGATTTAGCACCGAATATTTATGCGGGTATACGTAATGTGTAAAAAGGGTACTAATATCTGAATGTAAGCTAAATTACTGATTTGAACGAATTACTATTTAATGGAGATTAGGGTTATGTCTCCCCCTGCCACTTTGAATGGATTATTTCTTAAAGGTGATATTATTCAGTCTGTTTATGATTTATTAATGGCAAGGTGATCTTGCTTCTGAGATAACCTGGGGTATGTTACGCTATCTAGCTAGTAAATTGTTATATCTCTACCCCAACTTCGGTACTCAAAAATGCTTAAATATTTCTAACGAGTACCACCTTCGGGATCGAAGGAGATATCTCTATTTAGAATCAACCAAAAACACTCTACTATATCCTAGGTATCCTCATCTCTCGAATCTCGGATCTACAGTATGATCATTACTAATCTTTGACGAGCATTACCATGTAATTGGTCCTGAATGTAAAAAGCGATTATAATGAGTCATAAATCAAGTGAATAATATAAATTAATAAACAATCCATTCTAAAGCGTGGGGTTAGTAATACCATAAGTATAGATCTAGAACATAATGAATAAGAAAATATCAATAGGCGATATATAAAACATCGGTTCTAATATTCAAAAACAAAGAACCGTTCCCATTTGCCTTTTAAATGATTGAGATGAGAACTTCGCTGTCAGCGGCGTTACGCTTGTTGACTTCTTTATATATGTTGACTTCCAGCGTCGCGGCGTTGGGGCGTCGCGGCGTTCGGCCATCCTTATACGCGCCTCCTGCTTTGCTCAGTTGCTTCAGCTGCCACTTTTGCTGATACGCATGCCTTTTATTCACCATCAATTATCAGCGCAAAACTGAAATTAGATATAAAATACGCGAAAATGAAATATCGGCGAATTTACAATCCCGAGTGTTTTAGGCACTCATCAATAGCCCTCGCGAGATCTTGGACTTTACTCCTTGGTCAGCGAGTTAGGTGTTGGAATAATGAAGCTAGGAAATATCGGCCTCCTTCCTCTTTCTCTCCTTCTTTTCCTTTTCCTTTTCATTTCTTTTCTTTCTTTTCTCTCTTTCTTTTCTCTTTTCCCTTTCTCTCATTTCCTCCCTTTCTCTTTTCCCTTTCTCTCATTTCCTCCCTTTCTTTTTTCCTTTCCTGCTCCCCCCTCCCCTCCTTCATCTATGAACACTTCCCATTTATAGGAAATTTGACATTCCATGCAAGTCACTCTCATGGCCTACCATGTGTCACTCTCATGGCCTGCCATATGTCACTCTCATGGCCTGCCATATGTCATCCGACCATCGATGCCTTGAAAAACGTGAAATTCTAACTCATAGGGTGTGAGGGTCGTACAGGCAACTAAATTTCTGAAGATGAGGCCGACGGTGAGGTCTAGTTTGTCATCCGAGATCTAGAAAATTTTCAGGTTTCAACCTATACGTATCGACAAATCAACTTTATTTTGCCTTTTTTTGTTTTTTAGAAATTTTCAATTTTTCCCAGGTTTTACCTGAGTCCTCATGCCTGCCCTATGAGCCATGCACTCTAGGGTTCCATCCTAAGCAACTAAACAAGCCATGCACTGCCATGCTTTACCATGTGTTGCCCGTATTCGTCTATCTTTGTTGCCATGTGCTTTGAAACCAGATCATGGCATTGTGCCGGTCACACATCGATGTCTACAGACGTGGGTGCCTCGTGCTGTGATCTTTGCGAAGTGCCTTGTTTACAATGTCTCGAGTCTCGTTGCTTCATGATCCACATGCACGGGTGTGAGAGCATCCCGGCCAGGTACGTGAGAGAGAGGTGATGCCATGTCTACGCGCCCATGCATGTGTCTTCAAGGCATCACGCTTGCCATGGCTTGCCCTAGCCAAGGCTTGGTCTCGGCTCCCTACTCATGAGAGACCACTCCCCTCTTAAAGAGCTTATTTAACCTTTTTCATTCTAGCCTGAGGAGACATCAAGGTATGTTAAGGAGGTATAATGCCCCAGTTACTCTTCTGCCCTTTGACATGCTTTTTGTTCCATTCTTTCAGAATCTCCGAGGCTCTAACAGCTTTGATCTGCCCATTGCCTTGCTTGGGTTAAGTTCTCTCATGGGTGTAGGCAACCCACAGGGCCTTCCCATGCTTAGATCACGGCAGTCGAGAAGAGGACTATAAGCGAACCTGGTAAAATATCGATAATTACCAAAAAATCTATGATTTTACCGACATTTAAGCGATATTTCCATCAACAAACTATCGGTAGCAAATATCGTGTCAATGCCGCTCCACACCCGAATCTTTCGACAATTTATAGGCCAATTTTACTGATATTTTTGTTCTTGATAGTTAAAAAACATCATCCTCTTTCAATTTCTTCAATTGCACCTGACTTAAATGCTTTTCGTTGACTTTTCTATTTTCATGTTTTTAACATGCTAACGGTTTTTCTTTCAAAAAAAACATGCAAAGGTTCTGAAACCGAAAGTATCCCAGGTTTAATTATAATTAATTTTAAGTTTCAATTTTTTCAATGTCACGAAACTTGTCATTCATTTACTTTTCCATATTCATGTTTTTGGCATGCAAAGGTTTCGAAACGGAAAGTGAAACGTATTTTTCATCAACATTTGCCTTTTTTATCCTCAATATAATAATATAATAATATGATAATATACATATCACTCTCTCATATTATAATGGACATTTTAGCATTTAATGTGTTGCCAGTCTCTCCCTCTTTCCATACATACATTACTTGAATTTCCATTTTCAGATTTGCTACTGTGTTGCTAGGGGAGATTGTGATGGAGAGCCCGTCTCTCCCTCTTTTCCATGCATGCATTAATTACTCAATTTCATTTTCAATTTCAATTATTCTACTATTTCTAAGAAAATTGTAATGGCAGAGTCTGTCTTTAAATTATTCTCTTTTGCCATTAAAATTTTTTTTTTGAAAAAATTTCTTACATCATTTCATACTTATTTATCTATATCTATATTTATACTACTTATAAAAGTACCATCCGTTTACATTTGTCTACAAGTTTAATTTAATTGGACAAGACATAAAGAAATGAGGGATTTGAGTTTCAATGAAAGAAATTTACTACATTGTATTAAATAGTGATTAATTTAAAAAAAAAATTGTTTTACTTTTTTTTTTCTTCCAACACTACCCTTTTTGTATCCCTTAATATATTATTTGTCTTCCCTAAATAATTAAAAGTGAAATTGTGCTTCAGGATTTACAATTAGACCGAAAACCTATAACAATAACTAAAATTAAGAAATATATATAAAAGTTTGAAAATACCCAAAATACCTATTCCCCAGCCCTCCGCCCTGCCTCCTCTCCCCAACCCAACCCCACTTTAACCCCACCCCATCCCCTTCTCACAAACGGCTCACCTATCCAATCTTTTTTCTTTGTTTTAAATCTTCTTATTTTAAAGTAAAATAAGTATAAGAATATTTTAAAATAAGGTAAAATATAATATAGTAATAACTATTCAATAAAAAATTAAAAGTAAAATTAGTAAAATTATTTCGTATTTATTGTTAAAATTAATATTTAAAAGTGAATAAAATTAAAAATAGCAACATTAATTTTGTTACTTTTAATTACTAATATTATTACTTTTAATTGTAACATTGATTTTCAAATCATAATTTGTAACATTGTTATTTCTAATTTCAAATATCATCAAACTTTAATATTCAAATTATTCTTAATAAATTTTTATTAAATAAAATTGAGAAGATATTTAATATATTTAATATTACTTCATATTTTATTTATAATATACTTTCAAAACCTATGTTGGATAATATCCTTTATTTATTTTTTTTTTAAAAATTAGGTTTATAAAAATTTAAAATAGTAAAAACATAAAAAATAGAATCATATATGTAAAATGGTTAATATAATAAATAAAAAATTATCATGAATATATATATATGCATATATTGCCAAGACGATTATACTAATTGTACAAGACAAATGTACTAATTATACAAGGGGTATACAAGCTTTCATTTCTCATAAGATTTGGATTATTTTTTATTTAAAATATTTTTCATGTTGTATGCTAATACATCAACTTAAAACATTTTTTATACACATTGATTGATGTCATACTTACCTTATAAATAATTAATAACGTTGTACATGTTTATGTCATAAACTTTCATAATTAAAAAATATGATTGATTTCATTATATATATATATATATATATATATATGTATATATATATTAAAAGTTAATTTACTTTAATAATATTATTAAAAATCTAATAAAAAGAAATGAATAAATAAATTTTAAAATAAACTATTTAATTTAGCGGATATTCAAAATAATTAGAAAATAAGGTGTTAGTTTATAAAATTAATTAAAATTTTTGTCATCTATTCATCCAAAATTAAATATTAAAAATAGTAAATTTGTAATTAAAAGATTAAATGAAGGTGTGACACATATGGTTTTATCTAGTTGGCTTTAGAGTGCTTGGTCAAGCTTAAAAACTTTATTTAATTTTTTTTAAGTAACGAACTTAGTAATTAAGATTTTCAATTATTCATCTATAAAATTCGATATTTTGGGTCAAATCTCTCATTTTGTGGCTTAGGGGTTTTAAAAACAATACTAATTATTATTATAATACCTAATTAATGTATTAAAATTTATTTTTTAACTATTTTATTTTCAAAATTTTAAATGTAACTTTTTATATAATTTATATGACAAATAATATTTAAAAAAGTCTTATATATGGAAATACGGAATGCATTTAAATTAAATAAATTACAGTTTTAATATTGATTATATTTTCATTTATGTCATTAATCATATTTTAAATATTTATAATTTTATTTTATTGTATTTATCCTATAAATTTTATTTAATCATATATATGCTTTTTATATTTAAACAAATATGTTATATGATTTGAAAAAGAAATACCAATTAATATATTTGGGAAGTTAAAAATACTTTTAAAAAGTATTCTTTTATACCTACTCATCAATAGTTTTCAAAAATAATTATACATATAATTTTGAAATAAATAAATGATAAGATTAAAAGTAACCAAAATACACAAAAGATTTGGCCAATGTCATCAGTTTTAAGCTGTCAAATAATTGTTTCATGGATTAACAATTCAATAATAATATAATTTCAATCAGTTAATTATAAATTATTTTTAGGTTTTAATGTGAAACTACATATCTTCTTTAACAAATACAAAAGTTAAATCAGTTAATTTTTTTTTTTTTTTGTAGTGTTTGTATATTTTTATAACAACTCAGGAATAGTTTTTAAGATAAAGTTAGTTAAATTAATTACTACGTTGATAAATATTTTAACATTTGTAATAATAAGAGGAAAAAAAATAATAAAACAATAATATCTTTGTCCTTCATTTAGCTCAAGTGGTTAGGTGATGAGTTTACAGGTGGCACTAAATACTTATAAGAATATATAGTATTACAACCATGTAATATGAAGTTAATAAAAAGTAAAAATAACCGTAATATCTTAAAAATAATAATAATCTATAATATTATAATACTTAAAGATATAATATTTAAAGCATATATGGTAATTAATTGAAAGAATTGGTATGTGCATACCACGTGTACGCTACTAAGTAATTATAAATGTGCTAGATTAAAATAATTACTCATGTCATTAATGAATAATATTAAATTACATATTTAATTTAAGTAATATTAAATAAAAATTTTATATAATTTTCTTTTCGATGCTATAAAATCTTGTATTGATATATACGTGTTTATATCCCGAGAAATGTTGGATGTGGGATAAGAAATGGAATACTTCATTGAAAATCTAGCAAGCCAAAATTTCGTGGGGAAACAAATATGGTTTCAGTTGATGACCGTCGATGCCACGCTTCAATTTTATTAGTCTAGAAATTACTCTACACGGTAAAAAAAAATAGTAGGAAATTTGTTTTGATACAGGGTTTGAAAAATGACTGTGGGCCACTCGTCAGGCTCTAAAGCGCATGGAAGCACTGGTGCTGACTCCATTGGAATGAAACCGATCCGCTTTCGGCCCCGGCGGGTTGCCGTCATCGAAAGCCATAATGCAAATCAAACTAAATCCATCGATAAGGAAATAGAATAACCCAATAGCATATTACCGTCAGCTAAATCATCAACGAAAAATAAGATAATTGATATATGACTCGTATGCGGATCAAGCGGATCCACATTATGAGGAAGAAGGATAATTACAAATAAAAACGCTCTTTCAATATCCCACCAATCCGTCCGATGCATTAAAGCGAAATATCAGTCGATAGGAAAGAATCTAATCACCATCGGTGGGAAAACATATACTATAAGCTCAGGCCACCCCCGCCGGTGAAAGGTGCGCAACGTTAGCCTGCGATCTATGCTTTTCTCTCGAAAGAAAGCCGACTTAGGCATCGGGCGGCGGCGAAGCCCGCTAAACCACTTTTTCTTTCTTATTTTTGCGAGAGGAGAGCGGCGCCCGATTACTGCCGGACCAGCCCAGCCCGATCAAGTCCGGCCCTACGCGGCCCCACCGCTCGGCCCGATCCGGTTGAAAAGGCATCATCGATTGGCCTTGCGTGCATGGGAGCAGCGATTCTTTTACAAATATAGCGATTTCCGATTCTGATGGTATCAACCCGAAACCTGGCGGGAACCGCCCGATCCACGGGATGCGGGGTTCGCGGCGGCGTGACGGCGAACCTCTGGCGCGTTAGAAGCGTCACGATCAAACCACGAATGGTGGAGGTGCTCCACCTCACCCGGCAATGCGTGGAGGTTAAACCAGCTCTGGCGAGATGCCGCGCCAGCGGGAGGCGAATGAGCTCGGGGAAGGTCACAACCTCCTCATGAAGAAACGACACAATCTCGACATTCCACGAGGTCTTTGAAATAGCGGCGAGTCGACAGGCGGGGCGTGGACGCGGTGGCCCCGGAGAGAGGCGAAGCGACACTCGGAGGGCATGTCGAGCAGCTTCGTCACCCTGTGAGGAGCGGGAGGAAGATCATGGGCAGAGGTTCGAGAGCCTCGTGAGGCTCGAGGTGTGTAGGAGGTGGTAAGAGGACGCTCACGACCTTTATGGACACCTTGAGTGCAACCGGAGGCGGAGTCACCCTTCACGGCTGAGGTGCTTCACTTCCCTTTCGGCGAATTCGGGATGCCCACCGGTGGAAGCATTGATGGTGTCGAGAGATCGATCGTCATCACCGACACTTACAAAAAACCAAATGGAGTTACGCCGGTGTAGAGACCACATGCGTCACGAGCTTTACTAACTATCATTAAAGGCGACCTTGGCTTGGTTCATGAACTAGCGCTTCATCAATCTCGTTCGAGCGCTATCCGTTGTGTTAAATCTGCTTCATTGGAGCGGAAACATTATAGAAAGCGAGTTCTGTTTATTGACTATCAGCGAGTTCCGCGGGAGGCACGGGTCCTGTCAAGGTTCAGCGAGTCTTTGAAGGTAGATATACCTGATGAAAAGTTTGCGATCACCTCATTCATTCTTTGGGTTAGAGTGGGTAAAAGGGTTGATGTTTTCCATCTCTACAAAAATCTGGCAAAAACATGGTGAAGGTGCTTCTGCTTGGCGTGCGGCGAAGAAGCCCTCATATCGAAAGGGCTCCTCCACCCATAAAGAAGAAAAAAGCGGAGACAGAGACAGCGAGGCGGCCACAAGGAACAAGCTGACGGGAGAAGTCTCAAAGAAGATGGAGAATGGTCCCCGAAAGGCGAACAAACCTGAGTCGTGCGGGCCCTCGACTCAGAGCGACAGTTATTCACCTCGGCGGTTCACCCCCTTAACAGCCTCAGTATCACGGGTCTAGCAGCGGTACGAAGCGAGCAGTTCTGAGGTGGCGACTCAAGTCGGACCAGCCCGCGACAGGGTGCACCAGTTCGTAGGGACTATGGTGCGCGGATGGTGCATCTGGCTTCGAAGGAAATAAGTACTTAATACGGCGATGGGTATCTCAGGCGCCGCGGCCCATGAAAATGTCGGTAGTCGGGCTGGGCCGGGCTCGTTTCGGTAGCCACCACCACCACCTCGGCGGGCAGTGGCTGACGCAGCGACCTGGGAAATCCGTGATCTCGGGAGGAGTTGCGGGAGGAGAATCGACAGCGGAAGGCTATGCAAGGCGCCGGTGGCGGTGGTGGAAGTACAAGCGATTATCGGCGCACCATTTCGACGCATCCATGCGTTCGACGGATCCCGGAAGGATGCGGCACCACCCTATGTGACCCGCCGGTAATTGACGGTTATGGACAAGCGATTATCGGTCCCCAGTTGACGAGTTGGTGACATCATCGCCTCGGCCTTTGATAAGATGGGCATCGGAAGGGAGAGAATGGAACCCGTCAGCACCCATTTGCGAGGATTCTCCGAAGAAAAAGTATTACCCTTGGGCTCAATAGAACTAGTACTCACCTTGGGAATCCCCGTACGAGCGGCGGCGTGATTCCTCGTTGTAGATGCCCCATGCACTTATAATATGTTGTTGGCGAGACCTTCTCTCAATCTGATAAAGCCATTCCCTCACGCTTACCACATGATGATCCACCACCTTAGCGGGTAGGAATGGTTCGAGGAAGACTCTGTGGTGGCGGGGAATGCTACTCGGCATCCATGAAGCAAAAGCGGTCGATAACATATACTTGGACCCGAGTTTCGACATGCGTGAGTGCTCACTGACACAGGCCCTCGGAAGAGTACGGAACCTACTCTCCGTTGGATGGCGACCACAGAACACCTCAGCTGCTGGGATCCAAGCTAGCGAGGGACCTCGAAAGCCCTCTCACATTTTGAGACAGAACAAAGATGTCTTCGCATGGGAAAGCGAGGCGGACATGGGAGGGTTATTTGATATTAATCACACATAGAATTTGAGCACAGTGTGTCAACTAAGCCCGGTTAAACAAAGAGGAGGGCTTATGCTAGAAGGCAAGCGATCAAGGGAGGTCGGCAAACTTCTCCAAGCAGGAGCAATTAGAGAGGTGGAATATCCTGAATGGTTAGCCGACGTCGTACTTGTCAAAAGCGACGACAGTGGCGACTATCGACTTCACGGCTGTCGACAAAGCATTACAAAACCCAGTTTCCCTTTGTATGCGATCGACCTCATCGTGGATGCCGCGCTACTTAGGCCGTGAACTCCTGGTTTTATGGATGCCTTCTCCATTCTGTCGGTCGGCATGGACCCAGACGACCCGAAAAGACCTGCGTTCATCACGGTAGCGGGGAACTATTGTTATCGTGTGATGCCATTTGGGCTTCCGAAGCGGGAGCTACCTGCTCGAGCTGGTGAGCGGAGTTTGTTTCGAGGAAGCGAGATAGGAACAACCATGGAGGTGTACATAGATGACATGTTGGTAAAATCCCTGCACTTGGCTCCCACATAGCTCATATATGTCAGGCGTTCAGGATCTTGAAGAAGTCTGACATGAAATTTGTGAATCCGACCAAGTGCGCCTTAAGGATATCGGTGTTGGAAAATTCCTAGGTTTCATAGTCAACAGCAGGAATTGGGGCAAATCAGGACAAAATAAAGGCTGTGCTTGACATGCCATTCATACCGGGCATAAAGGGTCAAGCGTTCGTGAGAAGGATTCTTTTGCTTAAGGCGGTTGTATCGGGGCTAGTGATAAATTATCGGCCTTGAGTTTTAAGAAGGCCTTTCGATGGGATACGAGAAGTGCGAAGAAGCATTCGGCGTGAAGACATATTTGAGCTCCCAAATCACAGTAAGCCCCATTGAAGGGAGCTCCTCTCTTATGCCATTGTTTGAACTTCTCGTGTTGCACATATAAATCGGGGGCAGCAAATAGAGAATGCAGCGCCCGGTTTACTGTGCGGGCGAGCTGCGAGAGGGGCTGAGAGGTATCAAGGATGGAAAAACTGGCGTGTAACCCATTGCCGGAAGCTCAGCCACTTACTTCGGGCTCATACCATAGAAGTTCTAACATGTATCAGGTAAAACAAGTGTTACATAAGCGAGACCTGGGAAGGCGTGAAGTGGGCCATAGAGCTAGCGAGTTCGACATCGAGATATAAGCGAGCTGATAAAAGGGTGGTCTTAGCGAGACTTAGTCATACAGGAATTCATCTCGTGAGCTTGCGAAAGCATTTCCCAGCCGGGTGGGCCTTCCCCATCCCGGAAACTCTTTGTGGATGGGGCCCTGGCACACAAGGAAGAGGGCTAGGTCTAATCCTGACCTCCCCAGAAGGAATAGATATTGAGTACACGCTTAGATTCAAATTCCAAGCCTCTAACAACGAGGCCAAATATGAGGCCGTCATAGCAGGCCTCAACCTCGCCCATTCACTGGAAATTGATGACGGTCTCTGTGACTCGGCTGGTAGTAAGGCAATAGAAGATAACTCACAGAGGCGAGAGTGAAGGCCAGTCTGCACCAAGTGCGAGTTTAATGAAAAAGTTAAGTCTTTGGTCGGTCGGACATATCCCAGGCAGAGAGAGACTCAGGGGCGGAGTGCCTTGGCAAAACTAGCGGCGACCTCACGGGAAGACCTGTGGTGGCGGCAGTAGTGCCTTCGCGAAGCCCAGCCACATAGATCTACGTGGCGTGGAAGTTGCTGATCGGGTCAGAGGCGAGTTGGATGGACCCGTTTAGGATTATTATATAATGGACGGACGTCTGCAGAAGGCGACGAATGGGCATCTAAAATTAGAATGAGGTCGTGAGATTCACTAATCATAAGAGAAGCCTTTCTGGCCGAGGTTTCTTCACACCCGTCCTTAAGTGCATCGCGGGAAAGACGCTTGTATGTGCTAAGGCATGAAGGTGTATACGGAAATCATATTGGAGCTCGGGCATTGCGGGAGGATGCAGGCGGGGATGCGGCCTACAATAATGCTGAGCCTTGGCCCGACCTAGTTAGGAGATCTGAGATCTGCGGGGAGCATGCGAGATCTCGCCTCCCATCTAAGGCCCTTGACATCGATCATAAGCCCCCAGCCCTTCCAGCCCGAGTGGGGTTTTGGACATATGGGGACCTGCGTTGGGAGGGCGATAAGATTCATCATGGTTGTAATGAATTACTTCACCAAGTGAGGTGAGATGAGCCGCACAGCCACAATCACGAACAAAGATCGCAATTTTGTGGCGAGCCATTATATGCGGGTTGGTATCCCGAGGGCACGGTATCGGACAATGGAAGCAGTTTGACATTGTGAGTTTAGGGATTTTTTGTCTTGGGAGCTCGGAATTAAAATTATTACTCGTCCCGGCATCCAAGATCTAATGGGTTAGGCGAGAAGTCTTAAGCCAGAACCCTTAAGGCGCGGAAGATCTTAAAGGCGAATGGGTGAGAATACCTTCAGGGTGTTATGAACACAAGACTCGCCCTAGTCAATGACCAGGCTTCAGATTCGCCTAGCCTTTGGCATTAGGCATTAGCCCTGTTGAGGTGGTTCAGTCCCACTGGGATGGGTTAGCGGCGGTGGAACCTGTGTGGCAGGCTCTCAGCCTAAATTTGGACCTCTTAGATGAAAACGTGAGCGGGTCTAAGGCGCAGAGACTACCTGAGGAAGACGGCGGGTATTATAACGAAAAGTCAAACCACGGGAGCTATGCCGGGTGACCTAGTCTTGGCTCTGCGTAGGAAGAATCAGGCGCATGAAGCTAGGCAGCCCCGGCCCCGGGAAGGCCCACATCATATCTCGTCATCGAACCCGGGCAATTACGAGCTCAGACGGAGGAGGGAAAAATTCTATCATGCTTGAATACGGAACACCTTAAGCGTTTTATCGGTAGACCTTGGTTTGTAATCTTAAATGAAGCATTATCAATTTTCAGATGACGATTTGGCGTTCTTAGTTATTTTATTAGGCTCTCAAGCGACTTAGACATGAATGCTCATAAAATTACATGCAGAATACATGAGGTTCATGATCAAAAAAGGAAAAGTCTCTCTTTATTCCAATCAAATTACATTCAATTACAATCAGTAGTGTCATCCAGTACACTTCGGAAGTACACAGTACAAGCAGTTCCCTCAAAAAAAAAAAAAAAAAAAAAAAAAAGCCCTTAAGAAGGAAAGAGGAAAGGAAAACGAGATGAAAATAAAGAAAGAAGAAGGCGGAGAGAGGTGGAAAGAAGGAGAGAAAAGAGCGGAGGTGGAAAGAGGAGAAGAAAAGGGGGTTAGGAAAGAGTTTGTGCGAGAAGAAGGAAGGAAGGGAGAATGAGATGTGGAAAAAGAGGAGAAGATGAGGAGAGGGAGAAGAAGAAAGGAGGAAGAGAAGAAGAATAGAAAATAGAGCGGCCTGTGCCTCTCGGACGCATTCCACCAGCATATTTAGGGAATAACATGACTCAATAAAGGGAGACTGAGGAAACACAACTCCGTAATCGAGAGGTCGACAAAAGCCCGAACGAGGGTCTTCAGCGGATCCGTGGCGAGCGATCAAGCCGGCCTTCATTTCTTGAGATCTCGATTCACGCGCTACCGAAGGCGAATATCAGTATAAACTCCCTTAGCGATAAACCGCCATTTATAAGAAGGCCAAAGCACTCGGAAATTCGCGTAATCGTTTCCAATTCTCCATGAACCAGCATTAAAGACACTCGCATCTTTCCATCCCGAAGTCAGATAGGCACACTGCGCATAACTGACTCGGTTGTGACTCGACTACTGCGCGCAGGCCATCACGGCACAAGTTCGTCATTTCATTTGTCGTACTTGAGCCTCGGCGGGCCCGACTCGGTTTGGCGAACTCGACTACTCACACGGGCCGTACGAGCTGAAGTCGAATCGGCTCGGGCTAACCGGCCGAGGCCCGGCGCGAACTGCAACTTCGATTATAGCGAGCTCGACTCTGCGCGGGGCCGTCGCGGCTTCGCGGTCGAGATCAGCTCGAGCTATTCAACCCCTGAGCCCTGGCGCGAGGAGCCCGTGACTCGGTTTGTGGCTTTCGACTACTCTGCGTAAACCGTACGACCTAAAGTCGAATCATTTCGGGCTATTGGCCTGAGGCCTCGGCGCACAGAGCCAGCGGCTGGTTGGCGAGCTTCGACTACCACACACGCAGGCCATCGGCTAGAGTCGAGATCAACTTCGGTGTGCCGACCCTGAGGCCTCGGCGCCGGGCCCGGCTTTCGGTTGTGGCTTTCGACTATACGCACGAGCCATGCAAACTAAGAGTCGGTCGGCAGCTGCCAAAGCCCATAAGAGCCTCGGCGCGCAGGCTAGCGGCTTCGGTTGGCGAGCTCGACTACTGCACGAGCCATGCACCACAAGTCGGTCGGCTTTCGAATTTGTCAGCCTGAGCCTCGGCGCTTCAGACAGCGGCTGGTTGGCAGGCTTCGACTACTCTCTACCGCAGTGCATGAAGCCTAAAGTCGGATCGGCTCGGGCTATTCAGCCCGTAAGGCCTCGGCGCCGGAGCCCGGCGGCTCGGTTTGGCGAGATCGACCTGCGCACGGGCCTGCTGGCCACAGAGTCGGTCATTTCGAATTTATTGTCCCTGAGGCCTCGCGGCGCCGGAGCCCGGCAGCTCGGTTTGAGGAGTTCGACTTCTGCGCACGAGGCCGTACGACTGAAATTCGGTCGGCTCGAAATTTGTCGATGCGAGGCCTCTCGGCGCCGGAGCCACATTTCGATTATAATGAGCTCGACCTCTGCGCGAGCCGTACGAGCTGAGAATTCAGTCATTTCGTTTATTATTACGAAATTTGGCGCGGAACGGCGTCGGTTGAGCTGCGACTGCCTGCCACGGACCTGCGACGGTGGATCCAACTCGGGCTATTATTATGAGGCCTTAGCACGGGCCAGGCTCGGTTTGATGAGCTCGACTACTGCGGAGCCGTGCGACTAGAGTTAGATTGAACCGACTCACAGCCATACGGCCCGAGGTTGCTCAACTCGAACGCACCAGCTCAGTGATGTAGCGAAATTAATTCGGTTCATGTGAACAACGCGAATTTATAAGTAAATTGGTATTAAAAAAGAACATTTATTAAGGAAAAGGCTACACATCGTCACGGGTCGGGCCAGTAAAATAAATAAAACAAAAGCAGGCATCGATATGCAGGTGTGGTGAGCTGGAAGGAGGAGTAGAGGAGGGTGAAGGGAGTGGGCCTCGGCGAGATAAGGGTTCTCGGAATAGTCGATTAGAGAGGATTCCTCGGCCTCCTCCTCGGCCCAGGGATGTTAAAGTTCGTCAGGGCGGGTTGGGCATTAGCGACTTTCCTCACGAAGGTAAGCCACCCGTAAGCCCATTAGTGCGAGGGCCTCATTCCTCGATCTTCCTATAACTTCATCCGTGAGCAACCCAGGAGTTATTTGGTGTTGATGAAGGTCCCCACCTTGGCCCATTGCACTCCACGGTCGGGCGTTCCGCGAGTTTGCGACCTGGAGCCTCACAGTGAGCCGAGATCCGACAGCGAGTCTTAAAGCGCGGTTCATCTTGGCCTTGCGTGGCTCTTCTTTAGATCGCGGCTCGCCTAGGATGTAAGAAGCTCATCCTAACCATGCGAAGCTCATCTTTGGGGCGCCCTTTGCGGCCGAATCCACGGCCTCGCAAGTCATTTTGTGCGACGGCTCATCCGGGATCTCGGCTTCGCCTTCGGCGCTCTCAATTTGTTTGGGCCTCGTCTTCTCACACCTCGGCAGAACAGTGGGCGTGGTATCTTCAAATCATATTTAGCTACTTGCCTCCTCGGTCATACGTTGCACGAATACATGACTCGGTCAACGGATAAGGAAGCCACCCTCGCCCTTATAAACGACCCGGCGCGCGCGCGACCGTTTGGTTGTACGGCGAGCTCTTGAAATGGTAGCCACTGCCCACATCGGCGTAAGTCGGTGTTATCGACTAAAGATCGACGCCAAACTCGAATGAAATCGGACCGATATATGGGAACTACGAGGCCCCCACGGAGATAGAGCGAAGCCATCAGCAGGCGGCACGCTACAAGGCTCTTGAGGTCGATCGCTAAGAATGGACGAGATCGCGCGGTACCAAGTTCGGCATTGAGAAGCGGTCGCCGTCTTAAGCGGTTGGAGTTCTTCCTCTTCAATTCTTCCGCCCCTCGGAGAAAGGTGGCCTAACACTCTTCGCGGTAGTTCTGGAAACGATGATGGGCATATTTGCCAGCGGCCCTTTCCAGCCCACTACCCAGGGACCTTTTGCCGCGGAACTGAAGCGAATTTGCGAACTCAGAACACAGGAACGTCGGGCGAGCGCTGCTCCGCTTTGGTGCGTGAAACGGAGAAGAGGAAGAGCCTTGATTTGGAACCTTGACTGGCCGGCCCGATCTTTCTCAAGCGAGTCGAGTTTTAGTTTCATGCCGGGGCCAGACGGCGTCTCCATGAGCGAATCACTCCCTTGGTGGGTTTGGCAGCGGAGGGCCCGATGGGAGAGACTTTCATGGTGGAAGGAGGCGAAGGCCTCAAAGCAGCAGAGCGGGCTGACCTCTCGAGCTAAGGGAGCGGGAATATCGGAAGCTTGATCGTTCGGCGTGGCGGGGACGTGGAGGACACTAAGCAGCCTTGGCGGTATGGCGTTATCCTCAAAGTGAGGCGGTCGAGCATGAGCGCGTAGACAATGTAAATTAGAGATATCCAACAACCTCGTACAAGTCATACCCGAAAATGCGCGACCTCGCGATTCTCGGGGTGGTC
Source organism: Tetrastigma voinierianum (assembly GCA_016808115.1). NCBI lineage: Eukaryota > Viridiplantae > Streptophyta > Magnoliopsida > Vitales > Vitaceae > Tetrastigma > Tetrastigma voinierianum. The sequence continues at coordinate 57,921 of JAEQBH010004937.1, read as the reverse complement.
AGCCTTGGAACTCCCGAGGGTGTCGTCCTTGTCGAGAGGGTTATATTTGATTACGACATTGCCGAAAGTAGCGTTCCTTCCAAAGCACAATGCGAAGAGAGGAGATCGGAAATCACCGAGGGCGCCCGATGCGCTGGAAAATAGAGGAAGCCTCGGCGGTTTCCCGCCATATAAGATAAAGATGACTATCTGGGAACAGAGCCCCATTACTAAAGAAAACCAATGAATAACCAAAATACTTGACCATTGGGCGAAAGTTGAAGATGATTATTAAGTGTTCTTAAACCCGCTTTTATAAGGGATGCGGAGAGCGAGGCCGTTATCGAAAAATTACTTGAAGAACGCCATCTTGATGCAGGCACATAGAGTGGCATCGGGAACGGTTTCGGACGCCAAAGGAGGCGGTGCGCCTGCGAAAGTGGCCCCCTCTGAGGACCAACGCTGGGCCTACGCTTATCTTTGAGCGGCCAGTTGTAGATATTGACCCCCAGGATGCCGTCTGGTCTCTCCCCTGCCCTTGCCACAAGGGAAAAAAGGGGCACCCAGGCGTCTGAAGGTGAGCCGGTCGAGCGGTCGGGCCTTGCCGAGTTCACGGAACCGGCGAAGAGTCACTGTCTGAGAGAAGCGACTTGGACCCTTGGTGATAGCGGTGTGAGAATGAAACCATTGACCCCAACCTAGCATACTCGACGTATCACCCAGAAAAGACACCAAAAGAGAGAGAAGAAGTACGGTCTGAGAATAAAACGGAAAAAGGCTATCTGGGGAAAGGCATGAGAAGGACTCTACACAAAGGGTTCATATGGAAACTAAGGAAGAGGGAAGTTCGAACTCGTTAAAAGCAAAGAAAAAGTTTCAAGATCAGGGGCACACAAGACGAGGAGGATGTGCAGAGCTTGAAGGCGAATGGGAGTGGAGAGATGAGCTGAAAACCAAAGAGTCATCGTGCTCCTTGAATGGCGTATGACGAAACCTTAACTGCCCGATACACGGCGGACCGTGGAAATTATTCGCGCGCGTCTGGCGTTACGACGCACCGGGCACGCAGGTACCGCGAGAGCGGGGCGGCTGATAGGGTTGAAAAATGGGCTGTGAGCTGCTGCCAAACTCGAAGAAGGTCGCGGTGTTAGGCCTTTCGGGCGCGTCACCGGCCGAGAATGAAAGCTCAGTCCGGTTGAAAAAAGGCATCATCAGTTTTTTATATTTTAATTTCGAAATTTTTTTTTGAGAAATGGTTTTAAAAATTATTTAAAAATACATTGTTGAATAAGCCATGCCCAAACATTCCAGTATATGGCTTAAACTTTGTTCATACCTTGGATAAATACATTTATTTAAAGTGTGAAAATGACATTATAAAAATAGAATCATTATCGTCTATCTTGTTTTGGAAAATATTTAATGTGCTAAAATAGGGATATAATAAAAAAAAAAAAACTTTTCTCTTTTTTCAAACCAAAAAACTTCTAATTTTTAATAATTGAAGTATACAATAAAATTTAAATCGTTGGATGATAATATGAATAATAACATTAAGGTATGATCGTGATCTTTATATTATTCCATCTGATTTGTGATGATGTCTTTCATACATACCCATCGATACTATGACCACTGTGTTTGATAATTTGGGCTTTTCCCACATTTAGCCAAAAAATAAAAATAAAAATTCTCCCAATGTTGAGAAATAATCCTAAATTTAATGTATTTTTTATGAGGTGGAAAGTTTCTCTTTAAGAGATATTTTCTAAAATTTTGAAAGCCTTACATTTTAACTTAAACTGTTTTTAGAAGAAACACTTTCTAATATTTCATAAACTATGAATATAAGTTAAATAGCTGAAAACATTTATTGAAGAGACATTTTCTAAAGTTTAAAAAACTGTGAATTTACAATGAAAGTGTATTTTTTATTTTTTATTTTTTATTTTATTTTCATCCCACGGGAAAAACTAATGAGAAGAAAACTACAATAAAGTTATGATTATTTTTCAAACCATATTTAAGTTTATTTTTAATTTTTATATTATTTTCTAAAACTCTAAGTAATTCATATAGTTTGTTGACTTTTTGTAGAAAACCATGTCCCAGGCCAAAGTTTAGGCTGGATTTTGGGCCCAGGGATCTCCCATTGGCCCTCCGCCTAATAGTAAGTAATACAAGTGGTCCATATCATTATTAATTGAAAGCCATTAAATTGGCTTGGATCAAATGGGTATGATGAAGAGGATGCCAACTATACCAGCCATTAAAATATAAATTTTTCATTTTCTTTTTAAATGTTTGCATATTCTTGGATCCAATTTTGTCCCATTTAGTTGGTCCGCCCCCATAATTATTCTTTATTATGAAAAATATCATCTACATGAAAACTCGGCTTAAAATCTAAAAATTTAAAGACCTTCGTATTTGTTAAGAGCTCGAGGCAGAGGGAGGGTCGGGGTTTTGAGTCCCGGCCCCGAAGATATTTTTTTGAGGAAAAGAATACTATGGTGGAATAGAAAATAATGATTAAACTCAAAAACAAAGCCTGGTGTGTCTCCATTTTAAATTAAGAGAAATCGGTTTAAAATTGACAAATTTAAAAGTTATTTACAAATTAACATCTTTTAAAAATAACCTTGAAAATATTTCATTTCGGATAAAAAATTCCCTAAAAGTGTTAAGATAAATCCCAATATGATAATAATGTCTAGGACAATTTTGTGTAAAAAGTGTCTTTTATATAACAAAGAGAAAAATGTTAGTTTTATAATTTTTATTAGGATTTATCCTATTTAAACAATATCCTAAAATTAATACAATGGTAAACAACAATAAAAAAAGCACATATACCTGAACCAATCATTACTCTTCCTCTTCATTAAATGGGAAAGGCAGGTGTTCAACAGGTCGATAAATACTCTTGATAGTTCAAATAGAATAAAAAACCTTGAATAAATCATATTCCCAAAATCATATAGTATAGAATATAGATAAATAATAAGATGAAGAAGATGGCCTGGCAGGTGCTATATTTGTAGCAACAAAAGAGATACAACTTGTAAAACATAGAAACATATTTTTATTCATAATAAATCTCTATCTTTATAACATATTTATAAAGATAGTAGAATCCTATAATCAAGCTATTCTTATAATTAGATCTACAAATCGATATTCTTATAATTAAGTTATTTTAACAGAGAAATGTTCCGTAGGAAAGAATATGACAGTAATAGGAAGAGAATTATAATAGAATCTTTGGCTAATCCAATATACGTAACACTCCCTCAAGTTGGTGTATAGATATGTCTCACATGCCTAACTTGAACACTTTGAGAACACTCGACTTGGAAACAACTTTGGTGAGGATATCGACCAATTGATCTTCGGATCGAGATCTTAGAAAGCTGACTACGACAATTTTCTCATCCAATTTCTCCTTAATGAAGAAATCATCTCCACATGCTTTGTACGATCATGTTGTACCGGATTATGAGCAATATCACATACTACTTTATTGTCACAATAAGCAGAATCGGTTGCCTAGGCAGATAGCCTAAATCCATCAATAGAAGTCTTAGCCATAATGCTTCACATATTCCAAGTGCCATACTCCTAAATTCAACCTCTACGCTTGAACGTGCAACAACATTCTGCTTCTTGCTTCTCCATGTAATGAGATTACCACCTACAAAGGTGAAATATCCCGGCAGATCAGTTCGCCATCTATTGCTCCAAATTTCGGGCCAAGATCACTATATGCATCCACACTTTGACAATCTACATTTTTAGTGAACAAAATGCCTTCCAGAGTGACTTTAGATACCTTAAAATGCGCATAACCCGCATTCATATGTTATTCTCCTACTATGCATAAACTGCTAACAATACTAATGCATAGGCAAGATCTGGCTCTAGTGGGCTAAGTACATTAATCTTCCAACGAGCCTGGAGCATTCCCTTTTAATAGGCACTTGATTAGTCTTAACACATAACTTCAATCCTTCTTTTACTGGTGTATCAGTTGGTTGACATGCTGACATACCAATTTCCTGCAATAAATCTAAAGCATATTTTCTTTGAGACAAGAAAATCCTTTTATTAGACCGAGACACTTCGATCCCAAGAAAATATTTCAAGCGACCGAGGTCTTTCATTTCGAATTCGCTTGACAAGTAACTTTGTATTTCCTTTCATCGTGGTCATTTCCCTCAGAACCATAATGTCAACAACATACACAATAAGGGCAGTGATCTTACCATGCTGTTTTTTCAAGAACAAAGTGTGGTCTGAATTACTTTGATGGTAGCCAAAAGACCTCATGGACTTCGAGAACCTTCCAAACCATGCTCTTGGAGATTGTTTTATCCCATACAACGATTTCTTTAATTTGCACACTTTCCGACAATGCACTTCTGGTATCATGCACCCTGGTGGCAAATCCATGTACACTTCTTCGGATAACTCGCCATGCAGAAAGGCGTTTTTCACATCAAATTGTTGCAATGGCCAATCCAAGTTCCTAGCTAGAGACAATAAGACTCAAACTGTGTTGATTTTAGCTACAGGTGCAAATGTATTTGTACAATCAATTCCATAGGTTTGGGTATACCCTTTCTTGCTACCAATCCCGCTTTAAAACTCAATCGGTACTCCATCTTCAGGCTTCACAGTATAAACCCACCGACATTCAACTGGTTTCTTCCTTGGAGGACGATCAACAAGTTCTCAAGTTTCATTCTTCTGCAAGGATTTCATCTCCTCATTCATAGCGGCTTTCCACCTTGGGTCAGCTAAGGCTTCCTACACACTGTTAGGAATAGATACAGTAGATAATTGATTTTCAAATGACTTATTTGATTTAGACAAGCGATGGTTAGACACATAGTGACTCATTGGATATTTAACTTTACTAGAAAGTTCGGGTTCATATGTGGGTTTGGGAATACCTCTAGTTTGACACGGTGGTAGTTGTTTTCTTGGTGGTTCGTATTATCATCATAGACCATCCTTCGCAGTTTATTGGTTCGTGTATCGCTTGCCTATGGTGAGAGATCTCAGACGGAGGCTGATCCACAACTTCATTTTCTAGGTCTCTCATCACGCTTCATCACCAAAGGTGGTCCAAATTCTATACCACTCAAATCCAATTCACCAAAGCATTCTCATTACCAAGTTCGTATGCTCCTTTCATCTCCTATCTCGCATTGTTACCGTGTTCAGAGAATTTCCCCTCTATAGAGAAAAGAAAATCATAGTCTAGGAGCTTGAACTTTCCGTGTGCTCCCCTCGTCTGTGCTCTGAGGAAAAATACATCGAGCCTCATGAAAAAACTACATCCATTGTAACAAAACATTCGCTTTCCTTAGAGGGTGATAGCATCGGTACCCCTTTATTAAGCAAAGATACTCCTAAAAGACACATCGCAATGCTCGAGGTGTCAACTTGTTGCGCTGACGCTTATGAAAATGTGCCAAAATGCTACACAACCCAAAGACATGAGGTGCTCAGACCGAATCAAGCAACAATTGCTTCAATGAGAGCTTGGGATGGTGTTCGGAAATCAATAGTGCTGGAAGGTACTCGGTTGATCAAATATGCTGTAGAGGTAAGTGCGTGTCCCAAATAGGATAAAGGCATATGTGCTTTCTATCAATGAAGCACGGACAACTTCTAATATGATTAGTTTTCATTCACACCCCATTTTGTTGGGGTAATTGAACAAGTAGTTTGATGAATGGTTCCATGGGCTTCCAAATACCGCTTCAATTCAAAACTCAAATATTCACCTCCATTGTCAATGCGGAGAACCTGAACCTATTCATTGTATTGACTAAAAACCATTTTATGAAAATTTTGAAATAACAAGTTTACTTCACTTTTGGACTTCATCAAACATACCCAAGTCATCCTGGTACAATCATCAATAAAAGTAACAAACCAACGCGATCCATCCAAAGTAGAAAATTTAGATGGGCCCCAAACATTAGAATGTATGATCATAAAAGGAATTGGACTTTTGTTCAATGTTAATGGAAACGAAGCACGATGGATTTTTGCAAGTTCATAAAAATCACATTGGAAACTAGAGACATCAAAGTTTGCAAATAAACTAGGAAATAATTTCTTCATGTAACCAAAAGAAGCATGCCCCAGACGTCGATGCCATAACCATATCTCAGATTTCTTTTTTTTTTTCTTCAGAACCCCCAATTTTTAAAGCTTGACGCAACTCATCTGAACTTTTAGACACAAAGTCCAAGTAATTTAGCTTCCCTCGCCTAACATCACAACCAATCGTCTACCTTGTCCGGATGTCTTTAAATACACAAAATTCAGGCCAAAAAATGACAACACAAAATAAGATAGTGGTTATTTGAGAAACTGACAAAAGATTATAATTCAAAGAGGGAACAACAAAAACAAAATCTAAATTCAAGGTGTTAGTGAGGGACAAGGATCCTTCCCCAATAATCAGAATTGAGGTACCATTGGCAGTGGAAACAAAATGTTGTGAGGAATATTTAAGAGGTGAAACTTGTCTGGAATCAAATGTCATGATTCGCAGCACCTAATCAATTATCCATGCACATTAGAAACAAGTGTGGAAATATTTAAAACCTTACCACCATTACCTACTGTTGCCAATGCTGAGGACTTTTCAATGCTATCATCCTTTGTCTTTGTTTCAACAATTGTAGTAGTAGCCTTCTTGGAATTCTTCTTCTGGGAATCACGACTATGATCCCACCATTCCGGATATCCCACAAGTTCATAGCATCGACTTTTGTATGACTAGTTTGATCACGTTTTAGTGCATTTGTATGATGATTTGTCGCCAGACCATTAGCGCCTTAGATGGATGGGCCTTTTGGTCTTGTTGTTCTCGAGGAGACTAGCTTTTGATTAGACAGTTCCGAGTCACCATGGTGGCTGAAGCTTCGCATTCTTCCAGCTATTCTGCTCATCACCCCGAGTCGAACATCTTTTTTACTTGAACTAGGGGCATAACACTCTTCTAATTTAGGGATAGGATCCTTCCTCAAGATTTTGCCATGCACTTGCTCGAAATCACCCTTTAATCCAGCGAGAAATATATGCACCCTTTGTCGCTGAAGCAATTTCTGATAGGATGCAATATCTGTCTCATCCACCTTATCACAATGATCCAACTCATTAAAGATTTTAGTTAGTTCTCCATAATATATAAAGAGTGGTCTGCCATTTTGTTTGGCAGAGAAAGCCCTCTGGTTCAAGGTAAAAACCTGTAATTCATCCGCTCCATCATAAAAGGCTTTAGACAAAGCTTACCAAATATCTATTGTAGTGGGTAAGCGAATGTATCGCTTCATAATCTTCGGGGACATAGACATCAACAACCATCTTTTGACCTTCTGATTGTCTGAATACCACTTTTCATAGCCTCATTTTTCTCCTTAGGTGCGTGATGTGCCAATGAATGAAGGAGAGTTTCTCTTCAAAGAATTTGCATCTCTATCATTTGAGACCACAGATTATAGTTGGTCTCATTCAATACAATTCCCGAATTGAATGATGAACCTTCGTGGTTGAATAAATGACGTAGTAGACGGTGATGTGACGCTTTCAAAATTTGACTTGCTCATGGTTTAAGGATTCAAAAAAGAATGATTTAGGGTTTCGTGGCTCTGATACCAACTTGTAAAACATAGAAGAATATTTTTATTCATAATAAATCTGTATCTTTACATGTACACATTTATAGAGATAGAGATCTATAATCAAGCTATTCCTATAATTAGTTATTTGCCTAATGTGAGAAATATCTCAAATGTAGGAAAAAATATAATAGTAATAGGAAAGAATTACAATAGAGAATCTTTGACTACTAATCCAATATCGCAACAATACAAACTCTTAAAATTGGCTACCCTCGTAGGTCCGGCTGATCTGCTAGTTGGCCGGAGCGACATTATTGCTCATGAGGGTCTTGTCGTCGCTAGCGATGACCATGAAGGATAGGAGTTGGTTGTTGAGGACGGAATTGCTATGCCAGTTTTGGCCCCAATTTCTTGACATTGTTGTCACCCTGTTCGTGAACTCTTGATGGAGATCAACCGAATGTCGCTGGCACCGACGACATTGGTTATCAGGACTAGGATGAAATATGTGTGCCCATTGATAGTGAATCTTATTCGTCCTTTCTTGCACCCTGTTATCACCACCACCACAATATTGGTTTGTTTCAGTTGCTTAACAAAATAGAGCAATTTAAGGGTCCGTTTGGGAGTTGGGAAGTAGAAATACTCAAATTAGTTATATATATATATATATATATATATATATATATATATATATATATATATATATTGGTTTATTGATTTGGTTGGAAATGCAAAACTTTTATTCTCACGTGAATGTAAGGTTCAGGAAACAACGTTTCACATTTGAAAGTCCAAGAAAAATATTTTAATCAAATCATCAAAAATGACTCAAACTATTTTTTTGGCCATGATGTTATGAGTGTCTGATAATAATCGGTTATCTTTAAGTCATACTAATTTTCATGTATTTGAGTTTAAAGTAACCCTTTTACAAAAAAAAAAAAAATTCATTCTAGACTATTTTTGAAACTTTTATTTAAAATGACCTCCGTTACGTAGTTTCTATTTACAGCTTTAGTTAAAAAAAATGAAGCTATCATTTCTAGTAACTTGTTTTAAAAAAAATTTAAAATTTGAAGAGGAATATATTAAACAACTAGTTTGAAAACTAGTGAATAAAAAGACTATTTTGACCTCAAAATGAGGGTAAAACTAGGGTTGTAACCGAGTCAAGGTACTCGCGAGTTGCTTGGCATTTGGCTCGTTAGAAGCTCGCTTGAACTCGTTTATTAAGTTAAACGAGCCGAGCCCGAACATCATTTTGAGGCTCGTAAGTTAAACGAGTCAAGCCCGAGCACTCTCAAACTCGGCTCATCAGCTCGTAAACAAGCTCGTGAATAGGCTCGTGAGCAAGCTCGTTAACCAGACTCGTGAACAAGCTCGTGAACAGGCTTGTGAACATAGAGAAAACTTGATGCACAACAAATTTTTCCTACAAATGAACATGATGAATATTTTAACTCTTGAACTTCAATCAAGTTAATTGAACTTTTATTGTCTTATCTTTTTAATTTAGTTGTATGTTGGCTATTTTAGATGAACATTTTCTTTAAATAGAGTTGTAACCGAGCCGAGCTACTCGCGAGTTGCTCGGCGTTCGGCTCGTTAAAAGCTCACTCGTTTATTAAGTTAAACGAGCCGAACCTGAACATCATTTTGAGGCTCGTAAGTTAAACGAGCCGAGCCCGAGCACTCTCAAACTCGGCTCGTCAGCTCGTAAATAGGCTCGTGAATAGGCTCGAGCCTACTCCTTTAAAATTGAGCCGAGCCGAGCCTACCTAATACTCGGCTCGACTCGGCTTGGTTACACCCCTAGGTAAAACTCTATCGAGCCAACTCGGGACTGTTATCATTGGTTAAATTTGGAGAGAAACTACCCATCTCACAAACATCTTTCATTGTAAATGCCCAAAACTTTGAAATATCAAACAATTGAGGTAGCTTTAAATAGAAAGAACCGATTTCAAGAAATTTGAAGAAACCAGGCGACGGAAGAAGTAAAAGAGTCGACAAGCAGGCAGGCAGGCCTTCGGAAGGCGACAGGGACGATTTCGGTGCGGTACTAAGCAATTAGGAGGAAAGCAAGCTCGGCGAGGTCGAAGTGCTGGAGGGGTGGGTTGCACCAGCCGCCATTGTTATTGGCCGAGCGGCTCGAGGGCGTGTTGGTGGCGGTGATGATGATGGAGCCAGAGAGGCACCATTTGGGGTGGTTGTCTCACCGCATTACGAAATAAGCTCTGTAGCTCAACCCATTGTTGAACAGCGCCGCCGTGTTCGTTTCGTACCCCTGGTTGTATAAATTTCCATACCCACAAGCTCCTCCTGAAAGAAGAAAAACCCAATTCCAAAATCATTTATTGTAACGCCCCAAACCTGGGACCCCAAGGGCGATACTGTTCATACACAGGGCCCTAAACACCACATATGAATGACACATTCAAATTTCGTTTATGAATTTTGTATTGTATTGAATATGCTTACAAGAAAATTAAACTAATTTCATTAAAGAAAAATCTCCCATAACATAAAACTTTGTAAAGTATAATAAAATGTTATTAAACCAATATCTTTCTATCAAGATAAATTTTTTCAAAACTAATTTTCAAACGTAAATATTCTAGCAAAATAAAATCATTTAAATGAAAGTTTGCAAACAATCAATCTCATACCATTAAAGTAGTCCAACAATCCTAAGTCTTTTCAACAAACTCTAAGTTAAAATAGTTCTCAACTTTTATCCATGCATACCTACCCCAAAATCACTCTTCGCCAAGGTCTAGGGTACCTGAAAACGATCAACAATAAAGAGTGAGCTAAAAGCCCAATAAGGAATGTTAATACAGTTTCATGAATAAAATATTTTAAATTCACAAAATTAGAGATATAACATATTTTTTCTTTTCCTCATAAGTCTCATAGAATCTGTGACACCCCTATCCCGGGGGTCTCGTTGACAACCCCTCAACCTACGGAAATCGGTGGGTGTCGGGTAACCCATCTCCACACCATCATGTCCCATTTATTGGGATCCATAATTTAACAAAAAATCGGACAGAGTCTCCTTTGTACGGGAAGCTCTATCCAAAATACAATCTGCATACAAATACATCACATGACCCATCCGGGCTCAATATACCACATCGGGTCATTCATGAGTCATAGCGACCACTCGGCCCCATTCAACCATACCCTAAATACTATACATGCAACTGTGTAATGATATGTTTACAAGAGTTTAATTATACACTCTTATAAGAAATGATATATTAAAACGATTGTTCTAATTTTCATATACTAAATATGGTCCAAAGCCACATCCGTCTTTCTTCATATGTGCGGTTCTGAAGGCGGGTCAGCCGCTTGAATAGGGTGAGCAAAACCCGGTAGTGATAATCTCCTACAAGGGTTACTCCCCACCTAAGTGCTCATACAATGATCAAACCAACCCATACACATCCAAGTGAAAATGTCTACATGAATGTCGTATGTCATGCATGAAATGTCTTCATGCCCATATCCCGAGTCACTCACCAACTCCCTCACACACGCCTATGCCAAGTGTGACAACCGTCACTGGTAGTACCAATGACACACATATACCGAGCCCTTACCGGCTCACCAGTACCCAATGCAAGTGCCAATAGGCAACTAATCCCAAGTCAATCTCGACTCCTATCACATAACTCGAAGTCTATGTGATAACCATGACCGTACGTCTTCTTTGGGTAATAGAACTTTTCGGCTTACGCAGTACGCAGGTCTCTTACACCCATATAGAACTTTTCGAATCACGCAGGTCTTCACACTCATGTTCCGTACTTTTCACCCGGCGATTAATCACCACCCCCTTTCGCTTCTCCACCTAACACACATTAATTATATTTCACTTTATGATTTGAACCATGAGTCATTTATTAATTGGATGTCGTCCAAAGTACGAGCTCACTACCCATTCATTAACACTGATGATGGATGACCATACCTATGCACACACACCCATGTCGTGCAATGATCGTGCATATGAAATGCAATCATGTCATTTCATGCTATGTCATGCTACATGAAACATTTATAAATTTCGGATAATTATATTTCCTACATATAATTTTCATTCGTCACAATTTTCATGTTAATACATCACGCTAGCACATATTAACATTATTTTGACACACAACCGCATATTGTTTAATTTTCTAACAATACACATAAAATGGCCCAAATCTTGGACTCATATAAAACAGAGCACCTCTTGGTCCCTTCACGGTTCGTCACCGAATTACTGTGATACCAAAACACACCGCAAAATCGAAGACATTAGTCATGGGATTAAAACCAAACCTGAACCCAGTCCAAGACTGCTCAAAAACAGTCCCGAAAAATTAGCCCAGATTGTCCTAAAACAGTCTCGAAAATTTAGCCAGGATTATTCGAAAACAGTCCCGAAAATTTAGCCCAAACTGTCTGAAAATCGTCCCAAAAATTCCTAAAAATTCCTACACTCAGTCCCAAAAATTTGGGACTGAAATTTATGACTTCTAAGAAAACCCCAAGCAATTAAATGACCTTTAGGTTAGAAATAACCCAAGTAGGAAAATTCTCTACCTCGTGGAGTTTGACGAAACTTCAAGATTTTGGTACCCACGCGTAGCTTGCGATGCTTGGATCAACTTTGCCTTTTGCTCTGATGAAAAACCACGGCCCGATTTCCTTAGATCTGAGAGAGAAGTTTATCTCTCTACTTTTCTCCTCTCTCTCTCTCTTTCTCGCTCACTCCTCTGTCTGTTTTTTCATTTTTTTTTCCTTTCCTTTTGACTTGTTATCCTTTTATTTATTTATTTTTAAATATGTGTCCATGTCTCATTCAGGTCCGTTTATGTCCTGAAACAATTTATTTCTTTTAGTTTAATTTATTTTAAATGAACTTAGTTTAAGCTCATTTTCCTGAATCAAGATTTCGTAAAATCTCGTCCCTGAAGTCACTGGCTACTTATCACCCAGAAAATCGTAAAAATATTCCGACTGTCTCAGAATTCAACAAAACTTTTCTGGGTCACTAGATTTCGTGAGACGAATTTAACGACACAGTCCATTTTGTCATCCGAGATCTAGAGAATTTTCTAGGCTTCCTAACTATTATGACAATTTATTATTATTAGTCATTATCATTTTCATTGTCTCAAAATTTTTAATTTTTCAGGTTTTACATTCTTCTTAATAGAATTTCATTCCCGAAATTCATACATAATTAGCACACACAAGCACATGCATATGCAATAGTCATTCCAATTCCAATATTAGACTTCTAATAGTAGACAACACACCTTCATCCTCAAATAGGAAAGGATAGGTGACTCGCATCGTGTCCTCGCTTTCCCAAGTTGCCTATTTCACTCCTCGATGTTGCCACAACACTTTCACTAGTCTCAAGGTTTTGCATCGCAAAACCTGATCTCGGCTATCCAAGATACGCATTGGTCCCTCCTCGAAGGTCCCATCTGTATCAACAATAATCCATCCCCAATCTACTACATGAGCTAGATCTGGAATATACTTCCAGAGCATGGAGACGTGGAACACCTCATGGACACCCGATAAACTTGGTGGTAGCGCCAACCGATATGCAACTGTGCCCACCCTCTCAAGTACCTCGAAGGGCCCAATATACCGGTGCTAGCTTCCCCTCGCTTGTCGAATCTCGACCACCCTCCCAGGGCATCACCTTCCAAGAAGATGATCACCCACCTCAAACTCTGTATGCCGACGCCGTCCTGTCATGTGAGGCTTCCCGCCGCTTTGAGCCGAAAGAAGAAACTTCAGATCAAACCCACCTTCCTCCGCGAGGTGTCTCTAATCGATCCCGACCGTTGATGGAAACCCCTCTCCCACCTCTCGTCTAACAAATCGAGCACTAGCGCGACCTCCCATAAAGCCTCATAGGGTGCCATCCGTATACTTGCTCTCGATAATCAGATCAGAGCTTAAACTATCCCACAGTCTCAAGCATCTGCCACTCTTGGGAAACTACACTAGCCAATACTCCCCGTGACTTCCAACTGAGTGCATCAGCCACTACATTTGCCTTACCAGGATGGTAATGCAAAGTGAAGTCATAGTCCTCCAGATACTCCATCCATATGCGTTGCCTCATGTTGAGGTCCCGCTTATGTGAGGCCATACTTCGACTCTCGTGGTCCGAAAATACCTCAAACTCGCTTCACACCATACAGCAGCGGTGCCAAATCTTTAAGGTAAAGACACGCCGCCAACCTGCATCATGTAGGTAATTCTCGCTCATGATCTCTTTAGACGCCTAACCATAAGCTATAATCCTCCCTGACCGCATCAAGACACATCCCGCCTCCGTCCCTAGAGGCATCACAATACACCGTGTGCCCGGTTCGTTTCGAGACTATCGTAATAGGAGCCATAGTAAGCCTTTCCATTCCCGAATGCCTTTCTCGCCAGTCATTCCACTCAAATTTTGACCTTTTCCTAGTAAACTAACAGAGAGCTCCAAGGTGCGCTTGACCTTGAGTCTCGCAACTTAACCGGTGCCATCTTATGAGGACTATAGAAACAACGTACTAGGGTGTAACTTAATAATAAAGTCCACATTCCTGTGCGGAGGTAATCCTAGTAGCTCATTGGGAAAAACATCCTCATACTCACAAACTACCCGAGGTAAATCCAATTCCTGTCCCACCTCATCCTCCAGGGTAAGGCTTGCTAGCCAACCCATCAACTGTCCACTCCATCCGGAGTCATGCATTGTCTAGGGTAAAGCATCATACTTCTCCCCCTGAAAAGTCACACGGATACCATCCTGTGTAGGTAGAAATCCTCCTACTATCACAGTCAATAACGACTCGATGTGTTGTCAACCAATCCATGCCAAGAATGACATCAAAATCCGAAATGTCCATCACCCAAAGGTCCACTGTGAGCAAAATCCCTGAGATCTCTAACTCACAATCTCGACATATGTGATCAATCCTCACCCTAGTCCCTAGGGGAGAACTCACGTATAACGGCTCATCCAAGGTCTCTACCTCTAAACCTAAAACATCCACACTAGATGCAGCCATAAAAGAATGTGATGCACCAGAATCAAACAATACCCCATCCATGCTAGATATGAAACATGCTCACATCATCGACTAAATCAACTAGCTTAGTTTGTGGAGTGATGGCGTGGACACGCCCCTGGGTCCCTGATGTCTCGCCCTGTGAACCCTCTCCTCGACCTCGATCCATATCCTAGTCTCTTTGGCCTATCTGTATAGTAGAAGGTGCTTGTGCAGCACCCTGAGACTAATATTGGTCCCTCTGGCCTGCACTGGGGTGAGAAGAAACAAACTGCGTCCGCGCCTGTCCCACTAATGACTGGGAATGAGCCGTCCCATAATTCAAGGATCCTAGCCTCTGTGGACAATTTCGTCTCATGTGTCCAGGCTGATGGAAATGATAGCATGTCATCTGCCCTGTCTAGCTAGAAGCCCCGACTTGGCCTTGGCCCTGATAGCTACCGCCCCGTCCTTGAAATCCCTGTGGAATAGAAGTCTTCCGCTTCCTTCCTGAATCCGAAGAAGTTTGATTCTCCCTCCTCTTAGTACTAACACCCATCGGATGCTCCGTGTGTCATCTACTCCTCTTCCAATGGCCAAGGTTGTCCTAACCATCGAGTCCCATCCTCCCATGTATGTTGGAGGATGATGTGCCTGAAACCCCTGGTGGTTACTCGTCCCCCTGGCCCACCGTTGCAATAGTCCGTGCAATGGTAGCAGCCACCGTGCTTGCTCATGCAATGATGGTGATTGCAGCGCCCAGATCCTTCCGACCACATCTCCGTAAACAATGACCCGCCACCATCTGCCCCTCCTCCCCGAGGGCTGGGACGACGCGTGCCTTGAACCTCTAAATGTTACTTGACCCCCCTCAGTTCCCAATTGCACCAGCTTGTACAATGGTGGTAGCAACAACACCTGCCTGCATAAGGGTAGCAATTGCAACAACAACAACCTCTATGAAGGTTCATAGTCTAAAGCCTGGTCGGGTTATTACTCACCCAATCGCCCTGTCCTCTTCTTCCTTGCTATCCATCTACACGTGTCGATAGCAATGTGAGTTCCCTAAATTTCTATCTCGCCTACCCGTAGTGTAATGTGCTAGCCACTAATAGACTTTAACATCATGAACTACACTCGTTTCATCCTTTTTCCTTAGTGGCATAAATGCCAACCACTAATACAACCATTCCTTAACTATCATGTTCATTTTGCTTTTCGAATTTCTAGCCCTAGTTTCATATACAATCTACCATGTATATTCACAATAAATCACATAGCATATTAAGCACAAAACATGCAAAAAACACAACAGAATGCATGATCTAGACCCATGCCCATCGCCCTCTGGGCACTGTGGTGACATAGACTCTTGATACCTAGCTGAGACGAGCTAGCATCAAGACCATACTTGTGGATACCCACATTCGAGCTCCTTAGGGAATTGTTTACCAAGGCTCTGATACCAAGCTGTGACACTCCTATTTCGGGGGTCCCGTTGATAACCCGTCAACTCAAGGAAATCGTGGGTGCCTGCAACCCGACACCACACCATCATGTCCTATTTATCAGGATCCATAATTTAACAAAAAATCGGACAGAGTCTCCTCTGTACGAGAAACTCTATCCAAAGTACAACCTGTATAACAATACATCACATGACCCATCCGGGCTCAATATACCACACCGGGTCATTCATGAGTCATAGCGACCACTCGACCCCATTCAACCATCCCCTGAATACGTACTATACATGAAACTATGTAGTGATATGCTTACAAGAGTTTAATTATACACTCTTATACAAAATGATATATTAAAACGATCGTTCTAATATACATATACTAAATATGGTTCAAAGCCACATCCGACTTTCTTTATATGCGCGACCACGTGCTAGCCGCCCGTACCCGACCTGTACCGAAAGGGGGTCCCACACCAGGTTAGCAGCCCAAGATGATAATCTCCTGGCTACGTTACTCCCCACCTAAGTGCTCATACAATGATCAAACCAACCCATACACATCCAAGTGAAAATGTCTACATAAATGTCGTATGTCATGCATGGAATGTCTTCATGCCCATATCCCGAGTCACTCACCAACTCCCTCACACACGCCTATGCCAAGTGTGACAACCGTCACTGGTAGTACCAATAACACACATATACCGAGCCCTTACCGGCTCACCAGTACCCAATGCAAGTGCCAATGGGCAACTAATCCCAAGTCAGTTCGACTCTATCACATAACTCGAAGTCTATGTGATAACCATGACCGTACGTCTTCTTTGGGTAATAGAACTTTTCGGCTTACGCCGCACGCAGGTCTCTTACACCCATATAGAACTTTTCGAATCACGCCGCAGGTCTCTTACACTCATGTTCCAGACTTTTCACCTGAGGGGATTAACGACCCCCTATTTGCTCCGCCCAACACACATTAATTATATTTCACTTTATGATTTGAACCATGAGTCATTTATTGGACGTTGTCCAAAGTACGAGCTCACTACCCCTTCATCAACACTGATGATGGATGACCATACCCATACACACACACCCATGTCGTACGATGATCGTGCATATAAAATGCAATCATGACATTTCATGCTATGTTGCTACATGCAACATTTATAAATTTCGGATAATTATATTTCCTACATATAATTTTCATTCATCACTACCTATGTTAATACCACACAAGCACATATTAACATGATTTTAACACAATAACCGCATATTATTTATTTTTCTAATTAATACACATAAATGGCCTAAATTCGGCCCATATAAAACAA
Organism: Tetrastigma voinierianum; assembly: GCA_016808115.1. Classification (NCBI taxonomy): domain Eukaryota; kingdom Viridiplantae; phylum Streptophyta; class Magnoliopsida; order Vitales; family Vitaceae; genus Tetrastigma; species Tetrastigma voinierianum. The sequence continues at coordinate 40,430 of JAEQBH010004937.1, read as the reverse complement.
GGCACCTCTAGTCTCTTCACGTATTTGTCACCGACCATCATGATACCAAACACACCACAAAACCCAAGACATCAATTCCGAGATTAAACCAAACTCAACCCACCCGATCAGCCCGAAACAAATCCCGAAAATTTCTGTAATTTCACACTCAGTCCCAAAAATTTGGAACTGAAATTTACGGCCTCTCACAACCTCTAAGAAAACCCCAAGCCATTAAATGACCTTTAGGTTAGAAATAACCCAAGTAGGAAAATTCTCTATCTCGTGGAGTTTGACTAAGATTTTGGTACCCACGTGTAGCTTGTGATTAGTGGATCAACTTTGCCTTTTGCTCCAACAAAAACCCATGGCCCGATTTCCGTAGATATGAGAGATAAGTTTATCTCTACTTTCTCCTCTCTCTCTCTCTCTTTCTCGCTCACTCCTCTGTCTGTTTTTTCATTTTTTTTCCCTTTCCTTTTGACTTTTTATCCTTTTATTTATTTATTTATTTTTAAATATGTGTCCATTTCTCATTCGGGTCCGTTTCTGCCTCAAAACAATTTATTTCTTTTCAGTTCAATTTATTTTAAATGAACTTAGTTAAAGTCATTTCTTGACTTCCGAGATTTTCGTAAAAATCTCGTCCTTGAAGTCACTGGTGACTTATCACCCAAAAATCGTAAAAATATTCCAACTGTCTCGCACTGATGAAACTTTTATGGGTTACTAGATTTACGAGACGAATTTAACTAGCAAATTCAAGCCACATCCGAGATCTAGAGAATTTTCTAGGATTCCCTGAACCATTATGGCAATTTATTATTATTATTATCATTTTGCCATTTTTTTTGAAAATTTCTAATTTTTCCTGTGTTTTACAGAATCTTTGAGTACAAATAAATAAGATATAAATATATTTCAAACTAATGTTCATCATATTTCCTGTTTCTCAAACAATTCTATATCATAATCATATTCACAAATATTTTAAAACACATATACTCATGGTTCTCAAAATATTTGTTTAAAATAAAATGTCAACTATTCTAACCCGTTTACAAGCGTCATTCCAAAATACTTACACTCTTGGTTTTCAAAACATCTTTCTTTCAAATAAAATGTCAACTATTATAACACGTTGACAAGGGTCATTTTGTCAACCACTATATAACCCATTGACTAGGGTCGGATTTGTCAAGTTTATACCCATTGACATGGGTCGTATTTGTCAAGTTTATACCCATTGACATGGGTCGTATTTGTCAAGTTTATACCCATTGATAGGGGTCATATTTGTTAATGTTTATAATTACTGACAAATGTATTTATCAAGTTTATACCTATTAACAAGGGGTCAGATGGTCAAGTTTATATCTATTGACAGGGTCATACGTTTCAAGTTTATACCCATCGATTGTGGCCTATTTGTTAAGTTTATACCTACTGGGACTGTGCGGCCATATAAACCAAAGTAAAATATTTCTTCATATTTCAATTTCACGAAATACAAAAGTATATCTCCATAACTTTCAATTTTTACTGTAAACATTCTCAAATCAAATTTCCATACAAAACACGATTTGATCAATGCACGTAATTAAATTACTGTAACCAAAAAACTCATATTCACATATACTAGCAAAATATTTTATTTTATAAGAAAAGTTGCATTAATCTTCCCACCTCGAGAGCATTCCAAGATATTAGCAAACCAAGAATCTTCAAAAGAGTTATAAATTACCTGAATAAGTGAACAATATCCTATTAGATAGCCAATATTTTCTTTGCACTCATGGGTTTTATATCCCATATTTTTCTTTTATAGGAATTCAAAATATTTAAACCTAAAATTTCAAAGGTTCTTTAGCTTGAGAATTTAAAATAAATTAGGGTATTTTCCCAAAAGGCTTAATATCACCAATTTTCCAAATCTATCAAGTCCTTAAATCCCAAAAAACTAGAGATTTTACTATAAAACATGATTTTTGATTGAAATCTTCAAATCTCTTACGATCAAATGGTTTTTTTTGTAACTTGTAGGAAATATTTTAGGGTTTCAAATCTAAAGATCGGTGGCCCAAGAATCACCAAAACACATCAAATACTCATTTCTAAACAAATTTATCAATACTATATCTTTCTTACATTTTTAGGGTTTCATATTTAAAAGCTAGGAAACAAAAAGTTTTCAACCCAAGATTCTAAAAGTTTGAAAACTCATCCAATTATATCAAAACATCAAAATCAACTCAAGATTCTTGTTTATGCATTTTACCATTTTTGTGGTTTCAAATTCAAAGTTATAGAAAACCCTAAGCTTTCAAATCTAGACTTTTAAAAACCCCAACTACCAAAAAATCAAAGGAAAAAAGAAATACTTACTTGGGATTGAAGTTTTTGAGGCTTGAAATCTCTTCAATTTTGAAACCCTATCTCATTTCTCTCCCTTTTCTTTCTCTCTTTAGGAAAATGGAAAGAAGAATGGGACGTATGAGTTGTCTTTTTTATATTAAGACAAATCTCTTATTTTCCTCAAAGTCCCTTCCTCTTTTAAAAATAATTTGGGTATTACATCCATAAATTAATTTTAAAAAAGAATGGGCTAAGGAAAGTGAGTTTCAGTTTCAGTGGGCTGAAGTATTCTTTTCGCACCCCTTGTGCCGGAGGCGTCACCACCGCCGTAGAAGGTGGCGTGGCCGCCCTGCCAATCGCTGGAGTCGGCGGAAGCTGCAAGTAATTGTAGAGTGAAGAAGAAGAGGGAGAATGGGAGATGGTTGGTTGGCCATTGAAAGTCGGGAGGGGTGGGGTGGAAGAAACACAAAGAGAAAGAGGGTGTGGTTTGGTTTGGTTTTGTGCTGGAGGACTGAGGAGAGAAGGGAAATGAGTGTTGATATTTTATAAGGGAAAAAGATCCTACCACCCTCCCCTCCCTGGCTTTTTTTAACCCATTAGGTTCGGGTATATGGCACGACACCTACTAAATTTTAAAATATTTGGTTAAAATACATGGGATACTTCTAAATTTTTGAATCTAACCGTTCTTGTGTTTTTTTTTTTTTTTTTTTGAAAATAACCCATTGCAAACAAAAATACCATTCTCTTGAAAAATAACCCATCTTAGACAAAATACCCTTCTTTATTTCATGTATTTACATTCTTCGTTAAAATATGAATTTTTTTTATATTGTAATAATGGTGGATGACTACCCATATCTCCGCCTAAGTATAACCCCCTCTGCCATTAAGACTTGCACCCTTTCTATACCCTTTTGTCTCTTCATATTCAAGATTGTGAGCCTATAAAAGGGATGACTTAGACCCTTTGAAGAAATAGATGAAAGACAAGAATTTCTTATCTAAACTCTTTTACCTTTTCATTACTTTCACAACACGGTATTAGCACGAAGTTCTAACCAAGCATGAAGTTCTAACCAAGCACAAGATTCTAACCAAGTTATTTTAAGAAATTCAAGAATGCCGAATCTTAGGAAGCTTGAGTTTGTTGCTCTTGATATCTCCAGGAAAAACTATTTATCTTGGATTCTCAATGCTGAAATCCATCTTATTGCTATGAATCTTGGCAATACAATTCAAGAAAAAAATCAGGCATCCCAGCAGGATTGTGCCAAGACAATGATTTTTCTTTGCCATCACCTTGATAAGGGCTTGAAAAATGAATATCTTACAAGAAAGAACCTCCTTGTCCTTTGGAAAATTTTAAAGGAAAGATATGACCACCAAAAGACAGTTATACTTCCTAAAGCCCGTTATGATTGGATGCACTTAAGGTTGTAGGATTTCAGAACAGTTGCAGAATATAATTTTGTACTTTTCAAAATCAGCTCTAAATTGCAATTATGTGGAGAGAAAATCACTCGAATCGGGACATATACCGAAAACATACTCCACATTTCACTCCGAATGTGCCCTCAGAAAGCAAGAGAGCATAGATTTGCAAAATAGTCTGAATTAATTTCATGTCTTCTCGTGGTTGAACAAAATAATGAGTTGTTACTACAAAATCACCAATCATGTCCAACTGGCTCAGCATCTATCCCTGAAGTGAATGTTGCATCATCTAGTAGTCGTGGTCGTAGCCGTGGCCGCGGTCATAGTCATGGTTGTGGTAGTGGCCATTGGCATGGGTGAGGCTGTGGTCAAAATAATTATCAATCACAGGGAAGTCATATAAATACCACAAAAAACCACAAGAAGTGGTCTAACAATATAGCACGGCAAGGGAAAGAACAATTTCAGCCTCCTGTGAATTATGAAAATAAATGTTATAAATGTGGTATGAAGGGGCATTGGTCACGTACATGCTATACGACTGACCATTTAGTTAAACTTTACCAAACCTCACTCAAAGAGAAAGGTAAAGAGAAAATAGAAACAAATTTTATTGATGGTGACGATCCAGTGGATATTACTCATCTTGATATTTCTCGATTTTTGAAGATCCAACTGGCAAAATTGATCACTTAATTGGTGATGGAAATGTCCACACAATTAATAATTTTATTGTCTGGATGTTTTATGCATTTTTGTTTCGTGTGTTTTTAATGTGTCTTTTCTTTATTGCTCTGAACACAATGCTTATTTGAATTTCTATTTAATATACATTTTATTTTAAGGTATGGATCTTTGTGTTGGATCGCTCGCCCAAGATAAACGGTGGAGAGATATGTCTAGAAGATAATGCTACTACTTATATAATTCCTGATCAAAATATTTCCCCTTTTCCCACAAAACGTTAGTTGAAGCTAATGTAAATACAATATCAAGTCCTGTAGACTTGATTGATGGTTCTAGGAGAGCCACTATTATGTTACCATGTGGCACGATATTCCATATTAACGATGCCTTATATTCAGTCAGATCCAGAAGAAATTTGCTAAGTTTTAAAGATATACGTCATAATGGATATCATATTGAGACCACATATGACAATCATAAATACATGGCGCACTACTCATATTGTTTCAAGCCAAAAGCTTGTAGTGGAAAAATTGTCTGCTTTTTCTTCAGGATTATATTATACCACAATAACAACAATTGAATTAAATATGGTGATGAGCCAGAAGCTCTCTCACCCAAATATTTTTATACTTTGGCATGATAGACTTGGGCACCTAAGGTCAACAATGATGAGGCGAATTATTGAAAATTCACATGGACATCCATTAAAGAACCAGAAGATTCTTTTGTCTAGTGATTATCCATGTACAGCTTATTCACAAGGAAAATTGATTGTTAGACCATCTCATACAAAAGTCCTTATTGATCCCCAACATTTTTGGAACAAATCCAAGGGGACATATGTGGACCAATTCATCCACCATGTTGTGGCGACCCCCGAGCCCGGCCCGACCCGATTGGCGAGTCCCAACCGAAACCCCGGGGACGCTCGTTTAAATCCATTTAAAGTCATTAATCAAATCCCTTTAGTTATCGCTTTATTTAATTTTAGTTTTCAAAGTGTCGTGGACCGAACCCCGACCGCACTGTGTCATGGATTCAAGCCGGTTCCGCGCATTCGATATTTCCACTATCTTATCAAAACGTTCGCTTATTTTATTCATTTTAAATTTTGTAATTTCAAGGGAAGCAATTCATTTTGGCAGTTTCTCCATAAAACATTTACAATTAACAAAATATTCATAACGTTTACATTTAACAAAATGCCTTTACAAAATAATGATCCAGAGTTCAAACTGTTTTACAAAATGTCAATGTTCGAAAGAAATGGAGAATGCATATGACGGAGCATACTCCGTAATTCCTTCTATGACTCGAGCTCCTTGATCTTGGTCTTGCTTCGATGTCTATCACTCTATGACTGCGCATTGATAAAAACAATGCTAAAGCATTTTCATGCTTAAGGGTTCTATATAGTTCCCGTATTCCATTTTCGCTCATATAAATCATGATTTATCAAAATAATGCCTTTATACAATATCGTAATGTAAAGATACTTATAAAAATACACTTTTCAATACCATCGCTTTCGTTGTTCGGGTTTGTGATTCCACATATAGTTATAGACTCTACATCCACGATGTGATTCAACAGAATCCAGCCTTCGTTTGTCATTCAAGAGGTAATGTGGTTTCACATTCAATATTACCGGCCCTCACATATGACTATAGAATGACATTCACGACATTCGCTTGGTGAATCCTCGTCCCGCTTTGTCATTCGCAGCGCAATGTGATTTCGCGTTCAATATTACCGTCTCACATATGACTATAGAAGTCGACATTCACGACAGATTCAATTGGTGAATCCTGCCTTGTTTGTCATTTAGTAGCAATGTGATTTCGCATTTATCAATTATTTGGGCACTTCATGACGACTCGCTTGGTGAATTCACATTATGTTAATATCCAATAAAATGGTTCAAATCAATTTACTTTATGCAATAAATTCGCTTTGTAGTCAAAATACAAGCATACACTAATATTTATCAAACATTTCAAATACTAATCATTCGAATCAATATATATGTATATGTCGCAAATAGAGAACAATATGAAAATAAGGAACGAATAAGAACAAACTAGAATAAAGAACAAGTATAGAACAAACCAATTATCGATTCCGTTTCTTTCTCGATGTCAATCCTAGGTCAGGTTATCGTCTTCACCCGCACCTAGTCAAATACAATTTATTCACTCTTAGTGATTAAGCAAATAATCATACTAAACGAATATCGCCGAGGCAAAGCGAAACTTTGCGGAGGCGGTGAGGTACGGTACGTTTTTGACTTAGTCTCATTCTTATTCCTCTAAGAGTCTACTTTACTCATGAATTGGAATCATTCCAATCGGATTATCCGAACTAAAGTTATGGCATTTTCATGCCAACTAGTCGGTTTACCGGATTACACTGGGAACAGTTTGTATTACTAATTTTTCCGGAGTCTTAACTCATTTGGACACTCATCTCTTTGTACTCTTGTGCTAAGGTGCTAAGGGTTCTATTCCAACTGAATCACCCAATTCGAGCAATCAAAACTCAAGTTACGCCCAGACACCCGGACTACTCTATGTTCAAACTGATGCAGAATTTGACTTGAACATGGCCCCACTTTGAGTGAATTTTTGGGCTACTTAGAGTCAGAATTTGACGATGTCTATTTCTTTATGTTTTATTCTACTTGAAGTCTATTTTAATTGGCCACTTGAATCACTCAAATCGGATAAGAAATGAGGAATTTATGGCCAAAATACGAAAACTGGTCGAACTGAACAGGTGTACCCTAAGACACGCCTAACATGTACCGTACACATTGCTCTCGAGGCGTACCGGTACATTCAAGGTGTACCGGTACACATGACCCGAAAATGTCCAGAATGTGTATTTTCTCCCATTTTTCCATATTTTTGATACCCAATTCAACTCTACACTTCAAACACACATCAAAACCATTCCATATATCTCTTATAACCTCAATTATACTCAAATCATCTTTCAATGGATATCTTTCATCAAAACCTTTCATGATTTTCTCCCAAAAACAATTCTAATATGGGTCATAACCCATACACATACCTAATACACAAATTTGTTAGGGTTTGTTCTAACCCAAACCCTTTACTTTGCAATTAAACTCAGAACTAACCTCAAAGGGAGTGATCCCATGTTTTTTTCTTGTACATTTGGGGTTTTACCCACCTTACTTCCATAATTTTGGGTTAGGATGAAACCCTAGCAAAATCCTAGGTTTGGAACTCATAAACTTTTCTAGAATTCCATACAAAATCCATATGATCCATACCCAAGGTTAGTTCCATACCTTTTTGCTTGATCTCGCTTCTCCTCCTTCTCTTCTCCTCTTCCTCTCTCCTTCTTTCTTTCTTTTCCTCTCCCTCTCTCTACGGTTTGGTCTCTCAAAAATGGGAGACCATTTGCTCTTATCCCATGTTTTGTTAAGGCCATGCTCGCCTTCAAATAAAAAACCCATTTTTTTGTATTAACTTTTCATTTTTGCATTTAGGTCCTTAGGCTTCTTTGCAATCAACTTAGGCCATATTCTAGTTTAGCCCCTCACTTCTCTCTTATTTCAATCCAACTTATTAAATTTTATACTTTGGTATCCCCTATTTTCATCTTATGACACCTAAGTCCTCAAGTGGTAAATGACTAACTTCTACCCTTGGCCATTATAAATCTCTCACTTAAATTTCCATTTTTCGCATTTAACTTACGAAACTTCAATTTATGCCTACAAAATACCCTAAACATGTCGAAAACGACTAGGGTATATTTCGGGGTGTTACACATGTGGACCATTTCGCTATTTCATGGTGCTAATAGATGCCTCATCTCGATGGTCACATGTCTGCTTGTTATCTACCCGCAATGTTGCATTTTCCAGGCTCCTTGATCAGATCATAAGGTTACAAGCACATTTTCCAGATTATCCAAAGCCTTTGATGATTATTGCATGTCAGTTGGAATTGAGGTGGAACATCCGATTGCTCATGTACATACATGCACGGCTTAAAGTAAGCCTTTATCAAACGACTCCAACCAATTGCCCGACTTTACTTATGAGGACAAAGCTATCTATTTATGCTTGGGAAATTACATTCTACATGTTGTAAACATCGGTTCGCATTCGACCGATTGCTAATCACCAACAATCACCATTTCAATTGGTACTTGGTCAAATTCCAAAATTTTCCCATTTACAAGTGTTTGGATGTACTGTACAAGTTCCAATTGCACCTCTACAATGCACAAAAATGGGTCCTCAAAGTCGATCAGGAATATACATTGGTTTTGATTCACCATCAATCATCAAGTATCTTGAACCTTTGATAGGAGAAGTTTTCAAAGCAAGAATTGCGGATTGCCATTTTGATAAGGTCAATTTCCTGTCGTTAGGGGGAGATAAGCTACCAAAAGAGGAACGACATGAAATTATTTGGAATGCATCATCCATGTCTCATCTCGACCCGTGCACTGCTCAATGTGACAAGGAAGTACAGAGAAGCACTCATCTTCAGAAGATTGCCAGCCAATTGCCTGATGCATTTACAGATACAGCTAAAGTAACCAAGTCCTATATACCGACTACAAACACACCAGCAAGGATCAATATACCAAGTGGAAAAACTACTATTATGGCAGCTAATGAATCATCTATAACACGCCTGAAGCGTGGTCGACCCTTGGGTTCAAAAGATTTAATTCCCCGGAGGAGGAAAATAAAACGGCAACAAAACCCAGTCTTGAAGAAAATAGCACTCCTGAAGAGGTTACTCCCATAATTTCTAAAATCATAACCCCCCAAAGAGGAAAGTGCCATGGCGACACATGCCCTCGAAAAGGCAATAGTCCCTGAAGAGATACAAAATCATGAAGATGCATAAGTACTTGCAAATGATGAAATTTCCATAAATTATGCATCCACCGGGGAATTGTGGGACTGTACAAAAGTGGTTATTAATGAGGTATTTTGCTTTGCAGTAGCCACAGAAATTTTAAAAGAAGATGATGATCATGAACCACGCAGTGTCGATGAATGTCGTAGTAAACATGATTGGTCAAAGTGGAAAGAAGCAATCCAAGTAGAATTGACTCTTTAGCAAAACGCAAAGTATTTGGGCCTGTAGTCCCAACACCCAATGATGTGAAACCTGTAGGTTACAAATGGGTGTTTGTAAGGAAACGTAATGATAAAAATGAAATTGCTAGATACAAAGCACGTCTTGTGGCACAAGGTTTTTCACAAAGACCTGGGATTGATTATGATGAAACGTATTCACCTATGATGGATATTATTACGTTTCGATATTTAATTAGTCTGTCGGTCTTAGAAGGACTAGACATGCATCTCATGGACGTAGTTACTGCATATTTGTATGGTATGCTAGAAAATGATATTTATATGAAAGTCTTTTGCTGATTTCAGTTAATTCTTTCAAGTAAACACATCACAACCACGAAATATGTACTCAATTAAGTTGAGACGATCATTATATGGTTTAAAACAATCTGGAAGAATGGTATAATCGTCTGAGTGAGAATTTGATCAAGGATGGGTATTAACAATCCTATATGCCCTTGTGTGTTTATAAAGAAATCGACTAGGATTTGCCATTCCTGCGTGATATGTTGATGATATAAATTTATTTGGGACTCCTGAAGAGCTCACAAAAGCAGCTACATATTTGAAGGACGAGTTTGAGATGAAAGACTTAGGAAAAAATAAATATTTTCTAGGTCTACAAATCGAGCATAAGTCTAATGGAATTCTCATACATCAGTCAACATATGTCGAAAATACAATTTAACATAGACAAAGCACATCCATTAAGTTCTCCAATGATTGTTAGATCCCTGGACGCCAAGAAAGACCCTTTTTTGTCCAAAGAATAAAATGAAGCACTACTTGGTTCTCAAGTACCATATCTTAGTGCAATTGGTGCTTTGTTATACTAAGATAGTGTACAAGGCCGATATTGCATTTTCAAGAATTTGTCGCAAGATTCAAATTTCTGCAACAACTCGAAGACACTGGAATGGCGTGAAACATATCTTACGTTACATTCGCAGGACTATAGATTTGGGTTTATTTTATTCAAAGGAATCAACTCTAAAAGGATATGTAGATTCTAGATACCTTTTTGATCCTCACAAGGCCCGCTCACAAACAGGATATGTATTCACATGTGGTAATACTGTAATTTCTTGGCGATCAACTAAGGTGACTTTGACTACCACTTCCTCTAATCTCTAAGATAATTGCATTCCATGAAGCAAGTCGTGAATGTGTATTGTTATGATCAATGGTACACTACATGTGGGTTACCTTTGATTACAAGCATTTATGAAGACAATGTTGCGTGTATTGAACAAATCAAAGAAGGATAAATCAAAGGTGACAGAACTAAGCATATCTCACCAAAGTTTTTCTTCACTCACTAACTCTAGAAGAGTCATGAAAAAGAAGTAAAGCAAATAAGGTCGAGTGATAATGTTGCAGATTTATTTACCAAAGCTTTGCATATCAACATTCAAGAAATTGACATATGATATCTGGATGCGCCGAATAGATCACTGTTGATACTCATCGTGGGAGTATTATCTTCAAGTCATCATGACATCTAGACATACGATGTCAGACTCTTTTTTCCTTCATCCGTGCTTTCCCACTGAGTTTTACTGGCAAGGTTTTAACGAGGCAGTTTCTTTAGTGCGTCCAACATCACTCTAAGATTTACAAAATGTTGTACTCATTTTCCTTTGCTACATTTTTTCCCTCAGGGTTTTTTTTTAGCAAGGTTTCAATGAGTCACATTATCTAAGTATAGTGAGCATCCAAGGGGGAGTATTTGCACAATGGTGGATGACCATCCAAATTCTTCATTATGGTGGATGACCACCCATATTTGCCTAAGTATAACCCCCCTTGCCATTAAGACTTGTGACCCTTTCTATACCCTTTTGTCTCTTCATATTCAAGATTGTGAGCCTATAAAAGGGAGGATTAGAAGCTTTGAAGAAATAGATGAAAGACAAGAATTTTATTTAAACTCTCTACCTTTTCATTACTTTCACAATTTTATAGTGTTGCGCTTTGTTACAATGAAATAAACTGTCTAATGGACCTCCCCTCCTAAATGTCTTGTCTTTTTAAACTTTAAATACTCTACCAATTAAGCTTGGCATGTTGATAAAGATGGAATTATTTTTGCAAGAAAATGAGAATTTTTTTTGTCAAAAGCGGGCCAGAAATTGAAGAAGGGTCTGATTTAAAAAATTAAGATCTTAAAAGGTCATGTAATCAAATCACTCTTAATATTTTCAAAACAAATACTTGATGGTAAAATCATTCAATAAATAAACAAAAATATGTGGAAATTAAGATGGCTAACGGAAGTCAACAAGACTTGAGTTAAGTAGCTTAGAGCACAAGCCAAACATCAGGAGGGAGGGGGCTCAGGACTGAGTCCCAAAAGAGAATGAATTTATAAAATGTAACATATTGCTACACTCTATAGTAAAGTAAATCGAGGTAAAAAAAGGTGATATTGGAGTGGGCAAACCCAATGGCACATGCAATTAGGTCTAGTTGGGCTTTAGCATTAGCAACCACCTGAGCCAAAGCCCCGTCCGACCTTCCATGCTACCCTCCCTAGTCCCTCTCGACCTCTCTCTTTGTTATAGCTGTTATTTTTCACAAATCTTCTTTTGGATAAGTAGGGCACATGCATACTACATGATTATTATTTATTATTAGTTTGGTTTAGTAGTCGGGGGGGAGATATTAATGAAGTTGGGAGCTGGATGAAGATGTTAGAGATGGATGGAGATGTTTCTAAGTTGGAAAAAGTAGGGGAAAAACAGGGGGATTAATGGTTCTAAAATCACTGTACCGCCATTTCGGGATAAATGTGACGAGAGACAAAAAAAAAAATTATGTGAAACCATCACACAAACAGAACATTCATTGAACTATCAAGATCTCAAAATACAGGATTTGCTAAGTGTACCGAATCCATAACAAAATATTGAGATATTTGAATCTCGTAGTCTCAAATCTTTATGATCTTCTGGATCAACTGGAAAGTATGAGGCTTTATGATCTTCCAAATCTAAATCAATATGAGGCTTTATTATCTCTCCAAATCTACACTAGTTTTATGTTTAATATTTCTCTCCGATTAAACGGAATCAAGAAAGAAAACTCAGGTGATCCGGGGACCATGACCCTATTTATAACCAATTGTGTCTGAGATATGAACAAATATGATTGTTCACTTCTATTTTTTAACCCATTATAAAATAGAAATTACGCTGTTTCTACATATTGATGTCCACACTTTATAATATATACTAAGCGCCCCAAAACTTGAATTAATCACTTTAATTAGCCTAACTTTATTTGATAGCCTATAATTCACATTTTATTTAATATATCAGCCCATATATTCTGTATTTCCATCTAAATGACCCCCACTGGGGCTAAGTATGTAAAACTTTATAAACGTGAATTATACTTTATGAGCTCGGGCGAGTTTTGCTATCAAAAACTTTATATACATTAACAATCTTGTCCATTAACCACACTAATGAGAACTAAAGCGATCGTCAAGCATACTTCTCAGAATCAGACCATCATCAATAATGATCACATATATCAATGTAATTCAATGACAAAAGATCAAGTGTGGATGTGTAGCATGGAAATTTCATGCAATGTGATCTTAACATGCCTATTTCCAACTGGTCCTCCTTAAACCTTAGTGAGATCAAACCATACAAAATCAAAGTGGATGAAAACTGAATACTTTACCGCAAAGAATAACCTTTAAAATCCATAATATCCATAATAAAAGTACTAAAAGCATCTAAAATGTACAACCCCACTAAAATGACACATCCTCGAAGAGAAACCACATCCATACGAGCAAAGGTGCTCATGAAAGACCTTGAGTTGTAATCCCTTAGTCAGTGGATATGCAATCATGGAGTTTGTCCCAATGTGCTCTATAGATATAAGTCTACTCGAACCTTTTCTTTCGATAACTAGAATTTGATGTCTATAAATTCCTTGACTCATTAACTCCCTTGTTTGCTGAATATAGTACTGCTGATTTATTGTCACAAAATAACTTAAGTGGTCTTTCAATGCCATCCATAATACGCAATTTCGACAAAATTTCGCAACCATATTCCATGATTGGATGCCTCATAACAAGCTACAAACTCAAACACATGCGGAAGAAACTACAATAGACCGTTTAACACTCTTTCCAAGATATAGCACTCCAAAGAAGTAAGTAGATACGAAGTAGATTTCATGCTATCTCAGCATCCAACAAAATCGGAATCAGAATATCTAATGATCTCTAACTGATCTAACTTTCGATAAGTGAGCATGTAGTCTTTTGTTCTTTGTAAGTACCTCATGACACGCTTGGTTGCTATCCAATGATCCTTTCCAGGATTGCTTAAATATCTGCCCAACATGCCAACAATGTACGCAATATCCGGACGCGTACATACTTGAGCATACATCGACTCTCCGACACGACGCATAAGGAATCACAGATCTCCTCGAATCTCAAAATTATTCTTTGGGATACTGAATGAGACTAAATTTATCCCTTTAGCCACAGGTGTCACCGTTCGCAATCATGCATGCCAAACCTTTTAAGAATTTTCAATATAGCTCTTTGTGATAAACCGTTATTCCCGAGATCGATCCCGATGTATACCTAACACAAAAGAAGCATCACTAAGATCTTTCATCTCAAATTTCTTTGATAGAAATCTCGTTTAATGCAAATACGCCTATATCGCTTGCGGCAAGCAACATGTCATCAACATATAAACCAAGTAAATATGCTTTACTCCCATCGAACTTTTATGGTATATACAATATCAACCATATTCATCTCAAAACTGCATTTAAAATGATAACTTGATGAAACTTGTACTACTGGACGTGAAGCTTCTCATTTAAGCCCATAGATAGATTTCTTTAACTTCAGAACCATCCTCTTTACATATCTCCCGACACAAAATTTTCTCTCGTTGCACTATAGATTGTTTCATCAATGTCACCATTGAGAAATGCAGTCTTAACATCCATCTGATGAAGCTCAAGGTCAAAGTGTGCCATAAGTGCCATTATTGTCCTAAAAGAGTCTTTCGATGAAACCGGAGAGAAAGTCTCTTTATAATCGATGCCTTCCTTTTGTGTATAACCTTTAGCGACAAGACGAGCTTTGTATCTCTCCACATCACCTTTCAAATCCCTCTTGGTTTTAAATATCCATTTGCAACCAATGGGTTTCACACCTTCAGGCAATGGGACAAGATCCCAAACGCTATCGTCCCACGGACTTGATCTCTTCATTCACGGCATCAATCCACTTTGAGATTTAGAACTTTCAGGCTTCGCGGAAGTTGATTGAATCATCTTCCACTCACCAATGTCAAACTTTATGTTCTCAAGAAATACAATGTAATCACTCGCAATGCACTTCTCCTTTCTCAGCGGATTCCTAACGCATGAGGTTCTGTGAGGGGAGGTAGTTTGTTCTTCTGAACGGGAGGTTCTTGGATATTGTTTTGATTTTGGTCTGCTTCTTGAACAATGTCATTTATAGGAGCCTGAACAATGTCAATGACAGCTATGGGAATATCAACATATTCTCTTTCAAAAAGCAAACCCTATCCTTATCTCCCCATTAAACTCAACATCTCAAAGAATCGCATTTCCGTTCCCAAAATTGATTTAGTAAGAGGATCCCCATAGAATTTGTAACTCCTCGGATCTTCGTAGTATCCAAATAAAATAGCAACTAACTGCTCTGAATCCAATTTCTTTCGCGCGGCCTCCAGAAGGGCCTTATTTCACTGACATCCCCAAATGTAAGTGCTTTGCATCAGGCTTCTGCCACCAGTTCATAAGGTTTTGTAATAAATTGCTTTAGTTGGTACTGCTAAGGATATATGCCGGGCCTTAATGCTTCACCCTATAGTGATATTGGCAAGTTGTATAATGATCAATCTATACTTCTTAATAGGTTCGAAGCTGCCTGTTGGCTTTCAAAGAACACCATTCATGCTTGGAACCTAAAGATGGTGTATCGGTGGGACGATACCGCACTTAGAATTTAGCAAATGGTCCCGACGCTGTTCACCAACCGCCATACTTTCCATAGTATTCACCACCACTCGGGCCGATATGATTTAGCTTTTAATCCTTTTATTGAATTGATTTTCTCAACTTCAACTTTGAACGACTAACACTTCCAAAGGATCGAGACCTTTCAAGTGAATGAGATAAAGGTAGCCATAACGCGAAAATCGCCTATAAACGTGATAAATATTGCTGGCCATTCCATGAAATCGTGAGGAAAATGGCCCCACAAATATCTCAGATGTATCGCTTGTAAGACATTTGTACTCTATTGGCACCAAATCTCCTTTGTGCTCTGTTTGTTTTCCTTTATGCAATTTTAGTAAATTTCAAAATTTGCAAAATCAAGGAATCTAGAATCCTATCCTATTACCAAGCCTTTCAATTTCCTTTCGAGATGCACTCAATCTCTATGCCATAATGATGAGGAATTTTCATCTACACTTTTCTTTTAACACCTGAGAGCTTAATTGCAAGGTTTCATGATATGAAGCAAATGTATCACATATAAAGGTTATTTTCATAAGATAAAAGAACCAAGATTAACCAAATTTGAATTTCAAAAGACTAAATTTATTATTTCCAAAAGAACAAGTATAACCAAATTTTGTCCAATATGGCAATAAACCAAATTCACGAAAGGACGGTACAACATATGTCCTATTCAAATCCAACAAGTACCAAAATTTAAGAATAACCTAAATGTCCCAATTGCCTCAACTTCTCGACCTTCTTCCATCGCCTTACAAAGATGTATCTTCACCATCATTTGGCTTCGCAACTCAAAGTAACCCCGCATGGACACACCGATGTGAGTGGTTGCACTGTATCATATCCACCAAGTGTGTTTAGGGCATCAAGTCAAATTAACTCTTTAACAAACTAGATTAAGAAGTGTACCTTTCTTTGCACGCCAAGCATGATAGTTGGTACATTGTTTCTTCTTATGTCCCACAGCTCCATAGAAGAAACAATCATCAACCCTTTTTTCTTTATGTTGTTTCTTTTGATATGGAACCTCTGCAGCTTTTTTATCCTTCTTTCTTTTTTTCCCTTTATCCTTGGAAGTACCAATCAAATGAGCACTTTCTATCTTTTCTTACTTCAACCTTTCCTCTTCAAGACACAATGAGATGAGCTCATTAAGAGACCAAGTCTCCTTTTTGTAGCTCACCTTAAATTGACTGAATTGTGTGGGAAGAGATATCAAAACCAAATGCACAAGCAAATCCTCAGAGAGATCAAGTTTATGTGCTCTTAACTTTGAAGCAAGATGAGACATTTCCATAATGTACTCCCTAATGTTCTCATTACCTTTATATCTCATTGAGATGAGATTTGCCAAAAGTGTACTTGTTTTACTTTCATTCTTGGCAAATCTATTCTTAATTTCTTCTAGGAACTCTTCGGGTCGTCTTTATCGTTTTTTGATATTATGCCTCGAATGCTTCCTCGAATGCAAGCCTCTTAATGATCATCAAACACATGCGATTAGGCTTCTCCCACCTTTCAATATCCCTCTTTTCATTAGAGGAACTTTCAACAGTAAGAGGTGTAGGAGAAGAAACCCTTAACGCAAGGTCCAGATCCATGACACCGAGAACTATTTGGAGGTTCTCATGCCATGTCTTGAAGTTTGTGCCATTTAGCATAGGAATAGAATTAATGCTGGCAGTAATGTTAGAAGCGTAACTAGTAGTCAATCGTAGAACAATACAAACAAGAAACAAACTCACATAAGATGCAAAACTAAAAATAAATTCAAATAAAGGTAACCCCATCTCAAGATATCGACACTCTATTAATATTTTATCTTGGATAAAAATATTAACTTGTAAGGATATTCGTGTAGTAATCAACATCGATAATAACATATCGAATGATGAAATCTCCTTTTCGGGGTCAATTTATTATTCATATGTAAAACCAACAATTATCACGTGTTTATTACTGATGTGTAATATTACGTACTCGTTAAATATTAATTTTCCTTCACACCATTCACATAAGTTATATGCACATAATCTTATATTTCAAATAAAATGCGATAATCGGCTCGAGAATGAGTCGCTTATCGTATAGGAAGCTTATATGTGCTCTCTCAAGCAAGCTTAAGACAGAGCCGTCAAGGAAACACATGATACGATGGGCCGGGTCACCCAGAGAGGAAAGAACTTTATATCACGCACCCGCCTTTCTATCGGGCCTAAGACGGCGAAGACGGCAAGTATACGCTCAAGACATGCGTTTGTCAAGTTGATAAGACGGCTAATAAGGAAGAATAGTTATAGCCCCTGTCCATTCCAAAGAAGCCATGGCAGTGTGTATCGATGGACTTCATCAGTGGGTTTCCAAAAGTAAAGGGCTTCAGATCAGTTTTGGTGGTGGTAGACAGGTTTTCCAAGTACTGCCTTCATCCCACTCGAGCTGGTGTCCAAATCAAGAAGTGGGCCACAAGATCTTCTTCAGCAATGTTGTGAAACATTTTGGGATGCTTGAGGACATAGTGAGCGATCGAGATACGCGGTTTACAGGCATGTTTTGGGTTGAGCTGTTCAAGATGTGGGGTACATAATGCAAGTTCTTTACTGTGAATCACCTCGACCGATGGTCGATTGCAGGTAGAGTGAATCGATGCTAGAAGAAAGATTTGGGTAATTCACTCGTGATAGCCTCTCGTAAAATTGGTTGGAACTTAGAGCCGGTGCGCTTGTCCTACAATCAAGTAAATGGTTCAACCACGTATGAGCCCTTTTAAGGTAGCACCGGGTTCCAACCACATACGCTCGACGTGACTTACATCGAAAGCAACCGACGTCATGGAGCCCAACTACGCATAAGTTTGCAAAGTCTCAGATTTGCTTGATGAAGCCGCAGACACCAGAGAAGGCAGACGCATTAGCTGAAGTATGGACAAAGGCAGAGACCTTTCGACCTGAGCAAGGAGATGGTTCTCGCTTGAAGCACCCCTCGATCCGATAAGATCGGGAGCATAAACAAGCTTCAGAGAGGTTTGATTCCAAAATATGATGGACCCTTTGAAGTTGTGAAGCGTATTGGGAGCGCGACCTACAAACTGGAGCTACCAGACAGGTTGAAGCTTCACCCGACATTCCATGTAAGCTTCTTGAAGCCTTATCACAATGATCCTAGTCCCGATAGAGTGCAAGCAAAGCAAAACCCGCCTATGGTTAGAGTCGAGTTCAGCAAAGAGATTGCAAGCATCCTGCAGGATAGGAAGATGGGGAACTGGAAGAACAAGTGGACCGAATACTTAGTTCATTGGAAGGGGACGCCCATCAATGAGGCAAGTTGGGAAAAGGTGCTAAGCATTATGGCGCTTGAAGACCGCATCCTCAGTACGCTGCTGTCAAGTCAACGAGGACGTTGAATAATTTGCACGGAGGGCTCACACCCCTCGACTAGATAACACGAGTCTGCGGCACGAGGCGTCGTCTCTACCACTACCGCCTAAGGAAAACGAAAGCAAGGCAAAGCGTGGAAATAAGGCCCTGAGGCACAAAGATGAGCCAAGCACGCATTCCACCTGATGCGCAAGCATCCGGTCTTGGGACGCCAAGATACAAGCCGTCACGACACCACTACTAGAAAGGTGGTCCGAGCTTAGGCACTCGAGGCAAACGAATCAAGCAAGGGAATGTCAACAATAGCAGACAGAGCCTGGGGCAACAAGCCTCTAACCGGTGCAACAAGGATTCCTACAAAACCCTAAGGACTTAAAAGTGAAGGACTCTACTCCTAAAGGGAAAGACTCCTAGGCGGCTGGACTCCTGTGCGAGAAGGACTCTAGGCGAAAGACTCCTAGGCTGGAGGACTCTTACTCCTCGTGGAATCATGCGGGTCAGGTATAGGAGTTTCATTCAGCCTAGGACTCCAGAGCAGAAGGATTGCGCTATTTTGCTAAATTGAAGACTAGAGTTGGGAGTAGACTCTTAGTCCTAATCAGACTTGGGATTGCCCCTTAAGCATCCTATATAAAGGGCCCCGTGTGCCCACTTGGTTAATTCATGTATCGAGTTGGATCCACGTAGTGCCATAGAGCATTTCGAGATGTGATTTTGGTGTTGGAAAGTCTTGTATTTTAGTAGCTAATACAAAATACGAGTCAGAGAGTGCCCTCGTACGCCTCGTGTTCGAGAGAATTGCGAGGCATTGAGAAGTGCTGGCCTAGCTGCCTTCAGCGCCGCACACGAGCCAAAAATGTATGCAGGACAGGACCAGTGGGAACGGTGTAGTAGGGGTGTTCGTACAAAAAAAGATGGACAAAAGCCAAGGTAAAAGTGATGTTTAATGATGGGGAGACACGTGGAAGACTGTGGAGCTCATTGATTTAGACACATGTACAATACAAAACGAGCGCATTCCTTAGTTGTTCTTCACATTAGCTTGCTAATTTGTAGACATGCATAATACAAAAATGGGCAGCTTGGTTAGTTGATCTTCACATTATCATGCTCATATTTCTAATAGGAAGAAAAATACGAATGTGATGGTAAAGCTAGCATATGTCTATTAAATTTAGAGCCTCTTGTTTCTTTTTGGAGAACACTTTCATGAGTGAAAAAAAAAACACTTTCACTACTAAGTGTAAAAAAAAAAAAGATTACTACGTGCAGCCTCGTCCATTCTAGACATTACTACCCACAGCCTCGTCCTGCTCTTCTCGCCACTACCCGAGAGACAATGACAATTTTCTTTCTCCTTTCGGGGTATCCAAATTCAATGGCCACGAAATCAACTGGCCGCCTGCTCTAACATTTGTAAACCTTCCGATTTGATAACCGATTTTGAGTTGATAAGTGATTGGACGAAAAGAAAACTCATCATCACTGCCTTTGGGCGTGATGAAACCAAATCCCTTCGAGCATTGTACCGCTTTACGCACTGACCTACTTGTTCCAAATTCACTCCAAAATAGAAAAAAAATTAATAAACAAAAAAAAAAAAACTCTCTATTTGCTTGTCTCTAATCATTAAAAAACAATATTTTAAAATCCGAATCCATGATTATATTAGAAAAGTTATTGGTACATGCCCAAAGACACCCGAGAGACAATGACAACTTTCTTTCTCCTTCTAGGGTATCCAGATTCGATAGCCACGAAATCAACTTCGTTGCCCTGTTCTAACCTTTGTAAACCTTATGAATTGATAACCGATTTTGAGTTGATTATGTTGAAAATTTTGCGGAAACGATTTAACAATTTGGATCATAATAGAACAATTAAATCAACCAATTTAATAATCATGGCATAATTTACGTAAAAATGAAAAGAAAACTTACTTGAAGAATCCATCATTTATAATTGAATGTCCCAAGTAATAATATATATATGTTTTCCTATGCCGATCCAGAATAATTTAAAATCTTCTTTGATGATATATGACTCGATTGATTCTCGACTCTCTCGAATCAAACCTCTTGAAGTCAGTGTTTTTCTATGCCTTCATATATATATATAAAGGTGAATACTAATATTAAATAATATTTATTATTATTTACTCATATAACTGTTATTACATAAAATGTCTTATTAAGACATTTACTCAAATAATAAGCATTAATATTAAATGTCTTTATTAAGATATTTACTCAAATAATAGCTTATTAATATTAAATGTCTTTATTAAGACATTTATTCAAATAATGAATTTATTAATATTAAAATGTCTTTTATTAAGACATTTACTCAAATAATAAAACACACTAAAATACTTAAATTTTAACTAATCGGCACGGAGGGATTTACACCCGATAATTGTCTCTTAGATACTACACTAATCATCACCGTGTGTACGACGATAACAATTATCAATAATGAAATTATATGGAATCAATCAGAAATTAAAACTCTAACATTCTTAATTTGATTCATATACGCACTAGTATACAACATATTAACATAACTCGTAGAGCTCACTTAAAAATGTTATATATAAGTCACAACTTCGTAAGAACTAAACCGACCGAATCATGGCGGTCACGAAATCTCACAAACGCCTCACATTCCTTCCATGTATCATAAGTCAATTCAATTCAAATACCAATTTGATAAGGTAGACACCCGAAAATACCTTTATCCCACAATGTATTAAATAAGACTCCACATCTATAATCATAATAAAATATGCATAACTCGAAATATGATTCATAGATAAGCAAATCCAACAAACATCAGATATCTAGAGTATCAAATTAAACATAAACGTGTTGGAACATAAATTCATACATGTATGACGCACCTATCCGATATAAGGATTCTCGCGACTACTCCCATTTTACTAATATGGTCAATAAATGTTTTAGAGTTTAGTCCTTTAAATAACGGATCCGCAATCATATCAAGGGTGCCAATGCGCACTATTTGAACTCTTTGATTTTGCACCCCTTCTTTGATGTGATAGATACTTTATTTCAAAGTTACTAGAAAGGTAATTCTTAACATCATGCAATAACCCACGATCACTAGCGGCAAGAAGAATATCATCTACATACAACACAAGGATTATGAACTTGCTTCCCACAACCTTCATGTAGATGCACCGGTCAACGGTCATTTCTACAAACCCATATAACAATAAAGTATCATTAAACTTCAAATACCATTTTCTAGAAGCTTGTTTTAATCCATAGATTGATTTCTTCAACCTACATAAATTGTGATTTCTTTACTTGTGGTCTCAAACCTCGAGGTTGATCCATATACTCTTCTTCCAAATCTCCATTGAGAAAGGCCGTTTTAACATCCATTTGGTGAAGCTCAAGATCAAAATGAGCCACCAAAGCCATTGGCAATCCTAAAGAGTCCTTTCTTAGAAACCGGAGAAAGTCTCTTTGTAGTCAATGCCATCCTTTGAGTGTAACTTTGGCAACAAGTCTGGCTTCAGACTCGACACGTCTCTTAGAGTCTCGTCGGTCTTAAAGACCCACTTACAAATGACTCTTTTAGAATCCTTCTGCACTGGCCATTTCCTAAACATTATTGTCATCCATGGATTTCAACTCTTCCTCTGCGGCCATTAACCACTTATCGTAATTTTCACCGCCATGGCTCGTCGAAAGAGACCGGTCACAATAATGCTCAAGTCACTTTCATGCTCATGCATAAACTATATAGTCATTCGAATAATGTATCTTTTCTCTCTAGTAGACTCTCCTTGATACTATTTCTTCTTGAGGTCGCACTTGCTCATTAACTGAGAGCATTTTCCTCTTCTGAACAATGACATCCATAATTGAGCTTGGAGCATCCATTTGTCGCTTGCTCCATTCACGCCTGTGGCTGTGCTACAATAATAGGAACTTCAATTTGAGATGGATCATTTGATGGGTTTTGATCCATCAATGACTCTCTTATCTCCACATCATGTGCTCCCACACTCCCACTGACACTACCATTTTCAATGAAGCGAAAGATTCCCTGGATTCTACAATTTCGTGACTATGGTTAGGACAATAGAATCTATACCCTTTTGACCTTTCCGGATATCCAATGAAATAACCACTAATGGTCCTGGAATCCAACTTCTTTTCATGTGGATTATATATCCTCACTTCGGCTTGACAGCCCCACACGTGAAGATGTCTTAAACTAGGCTTCCTAGATGTCCACAAGCTCATAAGGTGTCTTAGAACCGCTTTACTGAAAATTCTATTTAATATGTACGCACGTCTTAATGCATACATCCACAATGAAACAGGTAATGTAACTATCATTCACCATACTCCTTACCATTTTATCAATGTAATGACATGCCTTTGGCTATGCCATTTTGGTGTGGCGATCCATTGTATACTCAAGCAAGACAAATGCTCCTTGACTCAAGGGAGTTTTTAAATGGGCCTCGAATTCATCTAACTTCCGATGTCTTTTCCATAATATTCACTCTCACTTATCGAACGTATTACCTAACCTTCTATTTAACCGTCTCTCAACCTCCGAAATGAACGTCCCCAAGGACATCAACCACTGAGTTCTTCTATGCAAGCAAATAAAGGTAATAAAGATTCTGCAGTAATCATCAATGAAGGTGCATTTTTGAAACAATTTCACCGCCCCAAGATAAAATACACGAAAGTAATCTCACAAATATCCGTAGATGTATTAAATCAAGTAACCACCATCTTGTAAGTGTTTGTTTTGATACGTTTGGTTTGCTTACCCTTAATGCAAATCCACACAAGTATTGATCCCAATCTGCAAATCCAATTGAGGCAAAACTTCGCTTTTAATTAGTCCTGTAACTTTCTTGATATATGACCGAGCCTTTATGCCACAAGTCAGCAGTAAGACTCATTAAGGCACTCCTCTTCATACCAACATCATATTTAACATCAACATTAAATGTGGAATTGTAACAAAAATAGAATTCGATTGAAACAATATAGCATCCTATTAAACGAACCAAGCATTTCACAAAGGTTTGTTCCATGATACAATGAAAAACAACCATGTCCAATCCTAAAAATCAAACTTAAAACATCCTAATCTAGAAAACAAACAAGATTTCTAGAGTTAATCAGAACATATAAACACTTTCTAGATCAAGGCACAACTCGTATCTAACACAATTTATATGTCCATACACCTCGAATTCTAGCTTCATCCTCGTTTCTATAAATAGAAAGCTTACCTTCCTGCATTCGTGGAAGTTTAGGTAACCCCGCATAACATTAGAAATGATGAGGTTGCACCAGTTGTCAAGCCACCAAGTATTAGAAAAACCTCAATCGACGGATTCAAAGCATACTAAACAAAATGTGCTACCTCTCTTTCAAACCATGCCTTCCTCTTGGCAATCGCCTTCAGGCCTGGGAAGTTTGCTGCAAAGAAACATTTCAATCTTTCTTCAACCTCCTGCCCTTTACCGGCTGCACCTTAAATGGTCGTCTTGTTCTTCCATTTCTTACTTGGAGCTTGCCGCCACTAGAACCAAAGATTTGATTTACCATAATGTGCAAAGTCAAGCCTGGAGGAAGTTCACCTTAAGGTCTTCCCTTTGCCTTGCCTCCTCTTGCATGAGCATGGCCTTAGTATCCTAAAGAGACCATTTTTCCCAAGCTGGTTGTGTTCTCTGAAATTGCTTGGAAATCATCAAACCCTTACATGATTTTACCGTAAACTCAACCAACACTACTTCACCAAGATCCATATCCAAACTCTTAAGCCACAGAGGTATTCACCATGAGTAATATGCCCTCCATTGGATCGAAATGCTATGGTGTACTCTATTAGATAAATCATTAATAAGAGCAGCAACAATAGACTTATCCACAATGTCCTAGTTTGATAGTACACTCTAATTTTGTTCACAAATTCCCTCACATTTTCGGGCCAATGGAAGGCTTAACATTGCTATGCTGTTTAAGAAAGCTATCATGTCTATTTGACCTCCTCCACTCTCCCACATTTCTTGTCCGCTCCAAACGACAGCTACCTCCATCTGTCAGTGC
Source organism: Tetrastigma voinierianum (assembly GCA_016808115.1). Taxonomy (NCBI): domain Eukaryota; kingdom Viridiplantae; phylum Streptophyta; class Magnoliopsida; order Vitales; family Vitaceae; genus Tetrastigma; species Tetrastigma voinierianum. The sequence goes on along the minus strand of JAEQBH010004937.1, from coordinate 15,306 downwards.
CCATCCTACACCTAGAGCGAATTCAGTCCAAAAGGCCAAAGATTTAGCTTCTGACATTCCCATCCTACCAACAATTTCTCAGTCCAATAAACATTGATACCATTGGCAAATACATTAGAGATCGCAACATTTACATCTCACATATTAATTACTTTGAATTTAAACCACAATCTTATCTATAATATATATATTAAAACATTGCATTTTAAATTCACTCTTTGGGCTAAATCTAAACACAACCAACAATCACCAAATATGCATCATTCATATAACATATATAAGGTCAATCGGGCAAATTTAATTTAACATATGTTCATCTTGGATGGTACACTGATGAGCACTAAATAAGGTTCATAACTCATTTCAATTTCAAAGTACATTAGAGCAAGATCACCTTTGGGTAATCGATAACTACATGTAAATAACTATAAATGTTTATTATTCTAAATGTCATTTACAGATGCTAAGTATCAAATAAATATTTATGTCATTATTTAAATCATTTAATGAAATCCGAGGCCACTTTAGTGACTAACCCACTCACTAAAATAATATTAAAGATTTAAATCATATAAACTTAAATTATTAAGTTTAAATTATTATACAATTTCGAAATTTGCATGTTTCATGCACATGCATATCAATTCTTTTCTACTGACAAAGATGCTTTACAAATACTCATATCGATGACGATGCATGTGCTGTAGGGCAGAATTCGATTTCATCACAATTTGAATCTCACAATTGTCAATTAAAACCAAGCAAAGAACATTTATATATAAAACTATTCAAAATCACACTCGAGAACAATTGAATCTGTCACGATGAATGTCGTAACTATCAATTCAAATATTCAACTAAATGTTAATTCAAAATTAAACCCAAGTTAATTATTTTCCATAAACAGCTAATTTAAACATCAATTAACTACAATTAATTTTAATTGAGAATACTCCAAATTTAATAAACCCTAAATTGGTAATTAATTTCTATTAAATCTTATTCTTAATACCAAAATTGAAAATTTTATAAACGATTAACAATTTGATCATATTTGGATCAATTAAATCAACTAATTTAACAATCATGGCATAATTTATTAAAATGAAAAGGAAAACTTACTGGAAGAATCCATCACGATAATTGAATGTCCCAAGTAATAATATATATGTATGTTTTCCTATGCCAGATCCAGACACTTAAAATCGCCTTTGATGATATAAGGACTTGATTGATTCTCGACTTTCTCGAATCAAACCTCAAAGTCGTGTGTTTTTCATGCCTTCATATATATATATAGAGTGCGTGGAGTACTAATATTAAATATTATTTATTAAGATATTTACTCATATAATCGTTGATTAATATTAAATGTCTTTATTAAGACATTTACTCCTAAATAATAAGCATTAATATTAAATGTCTCTTTATTAAGACATTTAAAAGACATTTACTCAAATAATAAACACACTAAAATACTTAAATTTTTAATTAATCGTACCTCAGGGATTACACCCGATAATTGTCTCTAGATACTATACTAATCATCACCGCGGTGTACGTGGCGACACAATTATCAATACTGAAATTATAAGGACCAATTCAGAAATTAAAATTTCTAACATATTGGCATCAATGAAAGCAAACTTCATCATCGGTTGCCTTGGGCGTATGAATCCAAATCCTTCGAGCATTGTACATTAATTTACAATACCACTTGCCCGCTTGGTTTCCAACTGGGGTTGCAAAACTAAAAACCTCACTTTGTTTGGCTCCAATCGGGTTAAAAGCATTGTTTTAAAACTGATCGATGATTGAATTCAAAATTTACTTCACTTCTACTTCCAAAGACACTGAGAGACAATGAGAGCTTTCTTCCTTTTCGAGGTATCCCGATTCGATGGGCCACAAATCAACTTCCCCTCGCTTATTCTAACCTTTGTAAATCCCCAGAGTTGATAACCACCTTGAGTTGATAACCAATTTTGAGTTGATAACCGACCAATGAAAGAAACTTCATCAATGGCTGGGCCTGGGCGTGATGAAGCCAACCTCTGAAAGCATTGTACCATTTTATAGTACCCGGCATACTTAGTTTCAAATCAACTCCGCCAAAAACAGAAAAAATGACAAAACAAACTCGCCTTGCTTGGCCCAAATCGCAAAAAACAATGTAATAAAATTGCATCGATGATTGAAACCGAAAAGTTACCACGCAGTAACAAAGACAAATTTCGAGAGACAATGATGTGCTTTCTTCTATTTTTGGGTATCTAGATTTGATGGCTACGAAATCAACTTCGTCAGCCTATTCTAACCTTTGTAAATCTTCCGAGTTGATAACCATTTTGAGTTGATAACCGATTGATGAAAGAAAACTTCATCACCGCTGCCTTTGACATGATGGTGCCCAACCTTCGAGCATCAGCATTCATTTTATGCACCCATGGTCTCGCTTGGTTTCAATCAATTGCCAAAATAGAAAAAAATTAACAATAATAATAAAAACCTTAGTTTGTTTGGGTTCAAATCAGCAAAAAGCAATGTATTAAACCCGGACCAATAATCAAATTGGAAAAAGTTAATACCACGGTTCACGTCAACCGACGATCGAATCGTAGCTGAACCAAGACGTTATAAATGGCACTAATATATAATTGAAATTAAAATAATTATAAATAGATTTGACTTGTTCAACCAATTCCATCACGTAAAACGGGTTTTAATTTGGAATCGAATTAATACAATTCACGATCCAACGGCCGATCAATCGGTTTAGTTTAGTTTTAAAACATTGGCTAAAAGCTACAGAAAAAAATAATAAACTAAAAAATTTCTTGTCACTTGTAATCCTCTTATTTTTCGTATCTAACTTAGCTGTTAATAATGCATCCAGTCTAACTTAGATCAACAAAACGATGCTCGAGCTCCAGGGATAATATGATACTACATATTGACCAACTTAGTTTATATAGCACTTTTGAAATATTTTCGACCTTTGGTAGCTTCGAGGCTGCCCAAACCCTATGGAAGAAAAAATAAAATAACAAATCCTACCAAAATGAAATAAAATAAAACACAAACAACTCCTCACCTAATTCCGAAGATAATTCTTCAGCTCGTTCATTTTTGGGATGAGATTAGACGATTATGGACTCCATTATTTCCGATGAGATGATTTAAACATGGCATCGATAAATATTAACAAATTTTTGTGTCTTGTCTCCTTTTTCTTATCGGTTAGCTCACTCGTCTTCTTCTTCTTTTCCGACTGAGTGGCCATGCATATAGGAGAAAAGGACAAGAGAGGAGATATAGGTAGGTGGGGAAGGTGCCTGAAAGAAAAGGCCGGTGGCCATGATCGGGAAAGAAACCGAAAAATCATTTATGAGGATGTTGCGGGGTTTTCGTTTAGGGTTTTCACCTTTTGGAGAGTTTTCTTGTAGGGTTTTAAAAAAATTATGTTAACGATGGCTGCGCTGACAATGCGATCCTAAAAGGTTTCAGATTTGTATTACACTTCATTCTTTAAATAAAATAAAATATGATTTACGCTGGCCATACTAAATTACTTCGAGTATGAGAATGAAAGTATTTGGGCGATAATTTTTTGAAAGAAAATAATAATAAAACAAATAAAATAAATTAAAAGCAACACTTTGTATAAATATACGTATTTGATAAGTATTTAAAGATATATGTATTTCAAGTAAATATTTTATTAAGGATTGAGAATTTATTAGATAATAAATATGATTGTAATAATTATTTAAAGAATTATAGGAAATAAGATCTCAAGTAATAACATTTGTTGTCAAGTAAGGTAAATTTGTTAGGTAAAAAGGCTAGATGAGTATTGTGTAATAATATAATTTGTAAAATATTATTAATATTATTTCTTTCTAGTAAAAGATTTAGTTCGGATTAAGAGCATAAAAATAAATAAATTATTAAAATAAGATCCAAAAGGAATATGAGTTTTATAAAATTTGTAAAACTACCTAATTCAAATAGTTATCATTTTGAGCAGGTTGTCAATATGTTTAGAATTGAACAAAAAAATCATGTTGATAGAATAAACTTTGTAAATCACAAAAATTTTAAAATATTTAGAAACCCATTAACTTTATTGTATGGATTAAAAATTAAAAAATAATATCATTGTTAAGATTATCAAATTAGGAAAGTTTTAAGAATAAATAAGTAATAATGATAGTTTCTTCCTTATTATTTTAGGAGAAATATTTCATTGAGGTGAAATTCTTCGAATTAGCTATTTCAAAGCTTTTGAATACTCATTTGAGGTAAGGGATATTAATCACGGATCTTTAAAAGAAAATTGTTTGTTTTACTTCGTTTGAGGATGAAAATTGTTTTAACTGAATTATATATATAATCTTGGTTTATGAAAAGTTTTACTTTTTTATTTATTTGATTATTCATGGATCAAAAAGTAGTTTTGTATGATTGTACTTTTGAGATTTGTTTTGTTTACGAAAGAAAATATGGAGATATGATGTTTTGTAATTTGAACTTTTGAATGAAATATTTGAGCTTTGGTTGGATTCGACGTAGCCAATGGGAATTATAGTTGACCTTATTTAGCCCTTGTCAGCGGGAATAATGGTTGACGCTACGTTCGGTGGCGAATGTAATTGATTTGAACCCCGACCTCTGGGGTTTCGGTTAGAGGTTCTGCCCAGTACTAGTAGTGTTTGGTTCCGTCCACCTTAAAATGAACAATTTGTGGCTAGCCACCTATTTGAAAGTCCCACATGATTTGGACACCAGTGATGTTGATGACCAGAGAAAAATATATTTGAAATGTATTTGATTTTAGATTTGGATATGAAAGTGTTTGAATCGAGAATTTGATATGAAATTGTTTGGATCACATTTGATATGAAGCCCGATTTGGGTGGATGTGAGAGTGTTTTGGAAGTAAATTTTGTTAATGTTCCAACTTATTTTTGAATATAAAGTTTGATGAAAAACATCTCTGACTGTTATATGATTGAAAACTTTTTGATCCATGAAAATGTATTAGTATTTCTTGTGAGCTACAAGCTCACTCATTCGTTTACATATTTTCGAGTCTTTTAGTTTCCACGAGGAGTGATGGCTAGGTTGGGGATACGTCATCATTAGGATTTGATTAGAACTTTATGTTGGATCATGTTGAACTAATAAGTTCTTGTTTATGTGAAATGTTGGGTTTTGAAAATTAATTGAGAAAGTCACTTGGATAATAGCATTCTTTTTTATATTAGTACACAGTTGGATTTGGGAGATTCCAAATATTGTTATATTCTGAACAGCTTTATATGACATTCATAATTGAGATTTGGATATTTAGAAGTAATTTTTGTCGACATGAAATTTTGAATTTGGTGAATTGATGAATTTAGAAAGTTGCGTATTTACTTTGAATAGGTGTTTGGTAATTGGACAAAAATCCAGTTACAAGGTTAGTGTCCTCGCAGCGAACGCGGTGAAGGCTTGAGGTGTGGTGATAGTCATGCCCCTAGAGTGGGTTTCGGGCCGTGACAAATGCGAGTCCGGTCATCAGTGGGGCAGTGCGGACCGCGATTTGTTCTTTCTCGGCCGGTACATGTCGGATGGACAAGTATCGATCCCAGGTGCTACAAAGCTCATACGCTGCACAAAACGGGCGAGAGGCCGGGGTATGGGTCGAGGCCGAGGACATGGCTCACGGGCCGGGACTTAAGAGACCCAGGAGCATGTCTACGCTGTGGTATCGTAGACTGAGATTGTAGTTCAATATGATATACAGGGTATGTTTCGGCTCTCACACTTCTTGATAAGAGTGTTGTTTAAATTCGGATGCATCGTATTCATGTTTATTGCTGCATTTGATGTGAATGCTTTAGGATTAAAGGTCGAAACCTTGGAAAATCCATTGTATGTGAAATCTCTCTTAGGAACTAGGGTGAGTGTCAATCAGATATATCGGGATGGTGAGTTAGAGATCTCAGGGATTCTACTCACGGTGGACCTTCGGGTAATGGACATATCAGAATTTGATGTCATTCTTGGCATGGATTGGTTGATGGCACACCGGGTCGTCATTGATTGTGATAGTAAGAAGATTACTGCCTACACACGGGACAATATCCGTGTGACTTTTCAAGGGGAGAAGCATGATGCTTTACCCCGGGCCAGTGCCGCGACTCGGATGGAGTGGGCGGATGATGGGTTGGCTAGCGAGCCTTGCAGAGAATGAGGGAGGCCCGGATTTAAAAGTCTACCTTTGGTGGTTTAATGAGTGAGGACATTTTTCGGACGAGCTCTTTGGGATACCTACGCACGGGGATGTGGACTTTGTCATAAAGTTACACCTTAGTACGTTGCCCATATCTATGACTCCTCATAGGATGCCATCGGTTAAGTTGCAAGAACTCAAGGTCCAACTGCAGGAATTGTTGGACAAGGGTTTTATTAGACCGAGCACTTCACCATGGGGCGCTCGAGCTATGCTTGCTAAGAAGAAGGATAAGACCATTATTTGTGCATTGACTATCGACGGTTGAACGAGTTCTGATTAAGAATCGGTATCCATTCTTGAGTCTACTCGAAGATGAACCCAACTGCCGGTTATCATCGGTTGAGAGTTAGGAGGTACGATATCCTAAGGCATTTAGGATGCGGTATGGGCATGAGTTCACGGTGATGCCTTCGGTTGTGAATGCTCTAACGGAATTCATGGATCTCATGCATGGGAGTATTCCAGACCTTATTTGGATCGGTTGTTGTGGTCTTTGTTGACATCTTGATCCTCCCGAGTGAGGAGCATGAGGATCATTTGAGGATTGTTCTCTAGGCACTCAGGGACCATCAGTTGTATGCCAAGTTTAGCAAATGTGAATTTTGAAACTAAGTGAGAATTTTTTAGGACACGTCGTGTCGACCCGGAGTGGGTCGGTGGACCACGAGAAGGTAAAGTGTATGAGTTGAGATAGGCCAGTCATTCTTGAGATCACATAATTTCTTGGGATTAGCGGTGTAGCGCCCCTAATCCGGGGTCCATTAACAACTTCGTCAGCCCGCGGAATACTTGGCTGTCTCATATTATGAGACCCATACACATGATAAAAATGGCCTGATGGCCTACATCATACTCATCAAAATACATCCAACTATATTGCAATAGTTTCAAGAGTTGTACATCACTCTAACACAAAACATATATTAAAATTTAGAGTTCTAATACATGTTTTACACAATAAATGTCAAAGCCACAATCCGGCTTTCTTCTGAAAATCGGCCTCTAGTGAGCGTCGTCTTCGATTTCACCTCCACTGTGCAAATAATGTTCTCGACAAGGTGAGCAATGCCAGTAGTGGAATTATCCTACATGGGTGCTCCCCACCTAAGTGCACATGTAATGGTTCCAACATAAACACATTCAAAGCAATTACATGATCTACTTGAATCTCTACATGATATGGATGAGAATCGACTCACCCTTTCCCACTTCGAGCCCTCACGACTCCTTCACGCATTACTCACAAGCGAATGTGAGAAAAACATCATTTTAAAAACAAAAGGTTTTGTTCTCGAAAATGTACTCTAGGGATTTCGGTAAATATATTGGACAACCCTCGAGGCAAATTTGTTGGATAACTCTACGAAGCAATTCATGAGTCCCTCCAAACGTGGTGTTGGACAATCTCTGACCCGATTCTAGAAAAATCTTAGTGAAATTCCTTTCACAACCATTTTCCTTTTAATTTCTTTCATGTCATGCACTCACTACTGTTCTAGGGTGCTTGTTGTATATAGAATTATTATGTCATTTCAAACAATTCATGTTAATATATAAATCATGCATATACTAAATTTATCAATTCCAATGGCTCACACACAATTATACTTCATATAATTCAAGCTTCATGTTAACACATTAATTAGCATGCATTAACATCTCATTTTCCATACACAATTAAAGTCATCCAATTCAAGCAATATTTTGCTTACAACACACATGGACCATTTTCGGTCAAATCAAACAAGCAGAAACATTTTACTTGGTCCTAAGCAGCGATGGCGGCGACCCTCTCACGAGCATCGATTCCCTGAGCCATAATTTATTGCATAAATTATAACTACAAACCACCCAAACAGTCGTTAATTCATCCAAAACGGAGTTCCAAATTTACGGCATTTCGGTCACGAATTTTGGGACGATCAAAACGGCCACTCACGGTCTCATATCAACCAGCATTAACAAAGCTTTTAAAAAGTTAAATCAAGTAGTAGAAAACCCTACCTCCGGAGTTGTGAAAACTCCGCAAAAAGCGATGCCACCAGCGTGCCCTTGCTGATAGAGCAACTTTAGCTATTGGCAGAAACGAAAACCGGCGGTCCGTCCTTGATACAGAAGTTGGAGCTTCTCTCTCTAAATTTTGAATTCTTTCTTCACTACACGTACACTAGCCAAAAATGGAGAAGAAAGCTCTTTTTCTTTTTATTTTATTCCTCTTTTGTCCCTCACTTGCCACTTGTTAAATTCTCATTGGCTCATTGGATTTCTTTATCCACTTTATCCATCTACTTTGGATTTTCATCCAATTAGGGGATGCCACATGTCCATGTGGGCCCCACACTTGAGCTCAAGTTGACTCATTCTGCACTTGACATGTGGCACACTATGAGCCACTCAAAATGTGCCAAGTGTCCCGTACTACCCCCATTGCCTCGAAAAATGTGAAATATCCGATTGTCTCGGAATTCGATTAAATTCGACGTGGTGGCTAAATTTTGTGAGACGATTCCAATGGTGAAGGCCGTTTCATCATTCGAGATCTAGAAAATTCAGGATTTTGACTGAAATTACCATTTTACCCTTTTTCAGAAAATTAGGATTTTCTTGGGGTACTACAGGCGGTTTATTGAGGATTTCTCGAACTAGCCGCACCTATGATTAGATTGACCCATAAGGGTCAAGTTTAGATTAGGATATTGACACATGTGAGAAAGGCATTCCGGGAATTGAAAATGAGCCTTCTCTGACTCCCTATTTTGATACTCTTGGAACAGGGCCGGAGAGATTACCAGTTAATGCACGGTGATGCCTCCCAGGGGCCGAATGGGATGTGTCTTGATGTAGTCTTGGAGGGTTGTGGCTTATGGTTCTAGACAACTAAAGAATCATGAGCAGAATTACCCTACATATGACTTAGAGTTAGCAGCCATTGTCTTTGCCTTAAACATTTGAAACCATGTGTTTGTGGTGAGCGGTTCGAGTGTTTTCGGACCACGAAAGTGCGAAGTATGTGCTTCACTGTTGGGACCTGGCTTGTGAGGCAGCGGATGGATGGAGCATATCTTTAGGACTATGACTTCATAGCATTACCATCCCTAATAAGGCAAATGTAATTACGATGCGCTCGGTTAAGTCTGCAGGAGTCTGTTAGTGGCCTTCACAGGAGTGGCGAGATGGTCGAGGCGTGGGGCCGGTTTAGATTGCAAAACAGTGATCAGGCTCAAGGAGCGCTAGGGAATTTGGTGGCTACGCCATCCCTACTGAGCAGGGTGATTGAATCTCAAAGGCAGGACGTAGAGATATCGTCCATCGGGGATTTGATGCGGTCGGATATGGGTGAGGAAGAAATTTGGGCTATCCGCATATGGTAGTCTTGGTGGGGCGGTCGTGGTTCCCGGCTTACGGTGCGAGAGGAAGTCCTCGAGAGTTCCACTTCTCTCATTTCTTTGTGCATCCGAATTGGCATGAAAGATGCATGCCGAGATCTTCGTCGCGATATTCTTTGGAATGGGATGAAGTGACAGGTTGGAGATTTTGACGTGTTAGCAGGTAAAGGTGAGCATCGAAGCGGTAGAGGCTACTCGACCATTGGAGATAGCTAAGTGGAAGTGGGAGCACGTCATGATGGACTTTGTGACCTACTTGCCATGGACATCGCGGAGGCATGACGCGGTATGGGTGATTGTGGACCTGCTCACTAAGTCAAGCACATTTTCTAACGGTGTGGATGACCTTAACTTGGAAGAATTTTGTAGGCTGTACATTAGAGAGATTGTCTGGTTAGTGCCAGTCTCTATCGTATCGAACAGGGATCCAGGTTTACGACACACTTTTGGAAGAGTTTCCAAAAAGCTATGGGGACACAGTTAACGATGAGCATTGCGTTTCATCCGCAGACAAGTAGTCAGTCGGAGAGGACCATACAGGTTTTAAAGGACATGTTGCAATCATCTGTCCTAGATCTTAAGGGTACTTGGGAGAAGCACTTACCCTTAGTGGAATTCGTCTACAACAACAGTTATCAGGCGAGTATACAGATGACACCCTATGAGGCTTTATATGGGAGGCCATGTGATCTGGAGTTGTGGACGAAGTGGGAGAGAGTTCCATCAACCCAGTACGGATCTTATTAGAGACACCTCTCGAGAGAATGTGGGTTTGATCGGAAGGCGTCGCTGCATGACTCGAGTCGTAGAGCTACGCCCGGCGGTGGCTTCGACCTCTCGAGTTTGAGGCGGGTGATCACATCTTCTTGAAGGTGATGCCTAAGAGAGGAGTGGTCAGGTTCGGCAAGCGAGGGAAGCTAGCACCAAGGTACATCAGGCCCTTCGAGATACTCGAGAGGGTGGGCATAGTTGCGTACCAATTGGCATTACCGCTGAGCTTATCAGGCGTCCATGAGGTGTTCCACATCTCCATGCTCCGGAAGTATACTCCAAACCTAGCTCTTGTGGTGGATTGGGGAGAGATTATTATTGATATGGATAGGACCTTCGAGGAGGGACCAGTGTGTATCTTGGATAGCTGGGATCAGGTTTTGAGACGCAAGACCGTGCGGCTAGTTAAAGTGCTATGGCAACACCGAGGAGTGGAGGAGGCAACGTGGGAACGCGAGGACACGATGCGGGCCACCTATCATTTCCTATTTAAGGACGAAGTTGCGTGGTCTAATATTTGGTACTATAATTGTTACTTCATATGCATGTGTTTATGTGTACCAGTATGTGTGAATTTAGGGGACGAAATTCTGTTAAGGGGGGAAGAATGTAAAACCAGAAAAAAATTCAATTTTTCTCAACAAGTTTAAAACAATAATTTCGGTTGGAAACCGGAAATTTTATAGATCTCAGATAATGAAACAGACTTCACTATTGAATTCATCTCGCAAAATCTAGTTACCCCGTCGAATTTCGTTGGATTCCGAGATAGTAGAAATTTCACGTTTTTCGAGGCATCGGGTGTCGGGTGACACATGACATGGTCATGTAGATGCCACATGGCACCCTAAGGGAGCGACACATGGCATGATCCATGTGATGCAATTTATTAATGAATAGCTCACATTGAGCCAGAGTGTCAGAGTGTGGATAAAGAAAGAAATGAAAATAAGAAAAATTAAATTAAGAAAATATGAGAATGACAAGTGGCATGGAGGAAAGTGGAAGTTTCCCCACTTGTTGTCAGTCAGAGTGGATGGATGAGGATCAAATGAAGGAGGAGAAAAGAAAAAAAAGAAAAGAAAATGAAGAAAGAAAGTAGAAAAATGAGAAAATGAAAATGGAAATAGGATAGGAACAAACCAAGAAAGGGGGAATTCAGTGGAGGAGGGAGAAAAAGAAAAGAAAAAGGGAGAGAGAGAAGGGAAGCAAACAAGAGAGAAGAAAAAGAAATCGGATAGAGAGAGAGAGAGAGAGAGAGAGAGAGAGAGAGAGAGAAGAAGAGAGAAACAAAAAGGGAGATTTTCCTGGCGTTCCGACGGTTGGAGCTCGACGGTCCGAGAAGAAAAGTCGATCCACGCATCTTGAGCTACGTCAGGTACCAAAATCTTGGGTTTAAGTGAACTCCACTAGGTGAGTTTTCATACTTGGATTATTTTCTAGCCTAAAAGGTCACATTTAATGGCGTGGGCATTCCTTGAGAGGTCGTAGCGCCGCATGATTTAGTCTCAGTTACTGGGATGAATATTAAAAAAAATTTTAGATTTGGTTCCGGAGCAGTCCCGAATTGGGTTGAGGTTTGGTTTTAATCATGGGACTTATGTCTTCGAGTTTTGTTGAGTTTTTTTCGGTATCACTATAATTTGTTGATGAATGGAACCAAAAATGGTTCATAGTCATGAAGGGACCGAGAGGTGCCCTGTTTATGTGGGTTCGAGATTTAGGCCATTTTGTGTGTTATTGTTGAAAAAATAAATAACATAATGTTGTGTGTAAAAATCATGTTTATATATACTTGCTTGATGTATTAACATGGAAATTGTGATAAATGAAAATTATATGTAGGAAATATAATTATCCGAAATTTATAAATATTGCATGTAACTCTTATTGTGCATGTAGCATGACAACGCATGAAATGACATGATTACATTTCATATGCATGGTCAGATCGCGTCGAGTCAGGTGTGGGTGCATGGTACTATTATTCACCATTCTTGGTGAATGTGTGGTGAGCTCGGAATGGACAGCGTCGACATGAACTCACGGTTGTATAAAATAATAATAATAATAATAATAAATTTCGTGTGTTTTGGTGAAGCAAGATGGGGTAGATCCCCTCTAGGGTAAAAGACCTAAATTTTATTCTCGGTTAGACATATGCATCCAACAATGTAAGTTCGCGAAAGTGTCGGAAGGCGTGCGAAGCCTGCAGTGAGACCCTGGAAATTCTCCACCCACGGAAACACATGGGATTTCATAAACTTGAATAAACATTGGAGGGTTGTCTAATGGGTTGAGTCATTGGGTGAAACACCAATGGCTAGTTTTCACATAGCATGCACGCTGTGTGGGGGAGTAGTCGGGGCTCGGGTTATGGGAGTATGAGGAGTCTCGTCGTCGTGACATTAAATATCAATATGGGATTGCATTTTTAAATGTGGAATGTGGTTTGATGTATATATTAGTATTAGTACAGGTGGGAATAGCCCGCCTTAGGAGAATTTTTACGTGGGCATTGCTACCGTCGTGGGACCAACTGGGTATAAGGAATGTACGAGTGGCACTCCTGCGGCGCGTGATTGCGAAGGAGGCCGATATGTGACTTTGATATTACCTTTGTACAAAGTATTTTGTATAAAAGAATTGTAACTAAATTCTTTTAAACTATTGTATAAATAGTCGGGTATGTAATTATGGTAGAGGGTTGTGATCGGACCCCTATGGAATGTAGTTATTCATTTTCTTTTCATATTTCAAATTTAAATATGAATGAATGGGTCCCGATGGAGGGACGTATGGAAGTGGTGCCGAGTAACTCGGTGTGGCCGTGGATTAGTACCAATCTAGTACAAAGACTTAGGTGCAAAACGACCTAAGACAGAAATTCCGCTGGTTGTCGGGTTGTCAACGGGACCCCCGAAAATTGGGCATCACACATACTTCCACAAAGCTAACAACAGATCATATGGATATATGGCAAAAAGGTACTTTTCGTTGAATTTTTTTTTTTTTTTTTTGGATCATCCATAAAAGGGTAAACAAATTAGAAATTATTTGCCAGAAAAAGCACATCCGAACTCTTGAGCAATCCATTGCTCTTTCGATTCAAGTATTTTATTCTTGATTTTAATATGATTTTTAATCTTGCAAGAGTTCATACTAGGAATAAAATAAATATATTTTACTATCATATATTTGGTTTGAGCCTCTTAACTAGGGATGGAACATATCTTGAATCACATTTACGTAAACCTCTCAAGTAAAAAAAAAGTGGATTTTGAATTTTAGAGATTTATTGATTGATATGTTAGACTATTTGAGTCTATTTTTTGCTAAAGTTGTGATCGTCCTTTTTTTATGAAAATCAATAAATTTGTATTAAAAGCAAGAAGAAGTAGCAGAAAAAATATAAATAAAGATATAAAAATTATAATCAATCTAGAAATTTCTTTCTTACTATATATATATATGAAATAGTGGAGTAACAAATTTTAGAACCACCAATTTTAGAAAATATAAAAAATATGAACAAAGATATAAAAATTATAAGCAAAGATATGAAAAATCAATAAATTTTAAAGGTTGTTGTGATCTTAGTGCCAGGACGCGAACCAACCAAAGTAACAAATTTTGTTTGAGGAAAGAACCAGCAATTTTTCGTTTTTAGGGAAAAATAAATAACCGCCAGATTTTTATAGAAGTAACAATTTCGTTACCTAATAAAACTTCATTTATTTAATTATTTTATTTTTTTTCAGGTTATTGGAATTTACCACCTTTAAAAAAAAGGAGTAACAATCAAGTGAACTTTTTTTAAAAAAAAATTTGGTTCATTAAAAAATCAATTGGACATTTCAGCTAAGTGATCTTCCCCAGATCATCCCTCTTTGGTGTAAGTGGGACTTGATATTTTAGATTAAAACAATCCTAAATATAATGTAGTTTTGTCCCATCATCAGAGACAATTTAGAAAATATCTCTTCAAGAGACACCTTTTAAAAATTTGAAAAAGCTGAAAGTGTCTCTTTGAAGAGCTTTATTAAATTGAAATTTTAAAATTATTGAAAGTGTGTAAGACCCGGGAAAATTCTAATTTTCTGAAAAAATGGTAAAATAGTAATTTTGATCAAAATCCAGAATTTTTCTAGATCTCGGATGACGAAACGGACTTCACCGTTGGAATTGTCTCGCGAAATCTAGTTACCACATCGAATTTCGTCGAATTTCGAGATAGTCGGAATTTCACATTTTTCGAGACCGCAGGAAGATAGTCTTGCGGGACCATTAGAGCGCGCATTAAGGTAGCCCTAAGGGAGACCAGTGTCGAGGCGTAGGCTAGTCAAACATGAGGCTGAGTGTGGGCCGTAGGTGGACACATGGCATGATCTTAGGTGGATGAAAATCCCGAGTAAAGGGATAAGTGGATAAGGAATCCATTTAACAATGGTGGCTCGACATGTGGCATGAAAATCCTATATTTAAAGCTCTCAATCGGTTTTGGGAGAAGGAAAAAGAGAGAGAAAATGAAGGAGAGTTTTGTAGAGAGAGAGTGTCGCCTGCAAATTTTGTTCGGACCGTCGAATCCGCGAGAGCCAAGAAGCCAAAGTTGCTCCCGGCTGCGAAACACGCGCAGTGCGGTTTTGTGGGATTTCAAAGCTACGGTAAGAGTCTTCTCCTGCCAGTTTAGATCCTTATTTAGAACCTTGTTAATGGTTGGAGTGTTTGGGCTCAAAAATGGTCGCAGTTTCGGTCCTACGAAGTGGGGCCCGAAGAGTGGAATTTTAGTGATTCCCGGACTGACCTAGGTTGGGTTGGAGACTGCCTTTGGGTGGTCATATTTGTGTGTTGTGATGCTTTGGA
>JAEQBH010004936.1:0-112746 GCA_016808115.1 Tetrastigma voinierianum | reverse complement strand
GTGAGTATCAGGCAGTACATGTGAGGCTTGTGGGTCTGATCGTGGAGGTGTTTATATGTTCTAATAAAAACCATGGGTTTTTCAAAAAACTAAGCAGTATTCTTATAATAAGTTGAAGATGTCGCTTTGAAAGTAGCGTCAAGACTTAATTCTTTAAGAATGACGTGAATGTCTCAACTTTAAACGTTATAGAAAATTTTTTAAAATATTTTATAAACTTTAAAAACTATTATTATTCACTATTATTAATGTAATATTTAAATATATTTTTTATTTATTTAAATTAAAATCGACGTAAGTCATTAAATCATACCTGGTAACGATCTACGCATGCTGTGTTTTATCATTTCATGGCCCCTATCACCCAAATGGCGACAATTTGGTGCAATGATACTTAAAGGCGCCTTCCGCTGCACAACCTCAGCTTCAAGACACCATCCGATAAAAAAAAAAAAAAAAAAAGGCTTAATTTGGAGTACTTAAAATTAATTATACAAACATAATTATTACTTTTATTCATATAGGTGGGTGGTTACTTCAATTGCAATAGTTACTTAGTAAGTAAATTGGATTTATACTATAAAAAAATGTGCTCATTATTTCTTTTATTTAATTACATTCAGACATCAAAATATATATTGACAATACATTGACTTATAATCATCCGTCAAGGTTTTATCATATAAGTCATGAAAGAATTCAACAAATGTCATTATTGGTGTAAACAAGTTGTATATAATTGTTCATTTAAATGAACAATATTGACATATATTTGTGTAAGTCAAGATAATATATGTCAACAATCACTTTTTTTTTCTTGTAGTGAGCTATTATGACATTCAGTGCAAATATTTGAAAAAAAATAATAATAATATACACACTTGATTCTAGTAAGCAACACTAATGATGCACATTCAATATAAAATGAAATATGTTTAAATAGGAACTATATAGGCATAAGAAGGCAGAGAAAAAAAAATATAAAAGAAGATAATGAGCATGACCGACTTGAGGTAGAGAATATTGAAAATAGATGGTTGTGCCGCTTAGACTTCCCATTAAGAATTCGAAGCAACCTTAAACAAAGATCTTTCACTTATCAATTCCTAATCAATTAAATAAATTAAAAAAACAACATTGTTGTTTCAAATCCATCAAAAACTTGATCACATTGTTCTGATACTTCAGCCAAGAGAATATCTCTCAAATCTACAAAGTAATAGAACTCCAAATCTACAAATTCTTAAATTAAAAATTATTACGTAAGAATTCAACCACTTTAGTTATAAGAAAATTACCTTCTAAGTTTGGTAATCGAAGAAAAGCATCAGTTTATATTAAAAACTGTAAATTACAAGGCGCAGTAGTCTTATATAGGCTGGCACTTATACAACCCTAGAAAAATACAGACCATAATCCTAGATAATACAACTTATAATCCTAGGAAAATACTAAATAAATATAACAATATAATAATCTAACATCCCCCCTCAAACTTATGGTGGTTTAAGCGAAACCATTATGAGTTTGGAAGTTAAAGCTCGAAAAGTTCTCGAGAAGTATTTCACAAGATATTAGCCAACTGGACTCCTGAGAAAGAAAACAAGCACCGAAGTGTGAGTGTACCGGCTGCATGATGATGAATGAAGTGACAATCAATCTCAATACGCTTAGTACGCCCATGGAAGACATCACATAAGAATCGAAGGGAAGACTGATTATCACAAGGAAGTTTTCAGGCAAAGTGGAATAACACTAAGATCCCAGAAAACCAACGCAACTTAAAATAAGTTCAACTATAGCCGCCAATGCTCTATATTCCACTTCAATGCCGGGAACGAAAGCAACGACACTGCTTCGCTTCTCAAAGGACAAGAGAATCACCAAGAAAACAATATCCTATAAAAGATCGACGATCATGGGATCACCCGCCTTAACTGCATCCTGAATACGCTCAAGAGTTAATGAAAAATGGAAGAAAAATGAAGACCATCAAATATGGTGCCTTTCGATATCGGTTATCTCGAGAACAAGAAGATGACGAGGAGATCTGGGGTATATAAACCGACTCGACATACGAACTCGCATAGAGGAAATATCGTGGCTTAGCAATGTGTTGAGATAGATGACTCCCAACAAGTCGTCTTCGTAGAGTAGCATCGAGGCAGTGATTCGCCATCAAGGAGAATTGAGGCGATCAATTATACTCAATCTGTGTCGACTATCTCATACCAAAGTGATACCGGCTCGAAATCGATCGAAGCATACTCGCTTCTGGAGTAAGATAATAACCATCTGTAGAAGAAGAAACTTCTAGACCAAGAAAGTAATTAAGAGGGTCGAGATCTTTCAATTCAAATTGACAACCAAGAAAGTGCTTTAGATCCTAAATACCTTGCATGTCATCACTTAATAATCATATCATCGACATACAAGAGGAGAATAGTACTCATGACTGCACTGCCTGTAAGAGTTGCATCAAAAGAATTGTCTAAAAACCACAAGCAGAGGATAATAGAACTAACTTTTGTAAAAACCATGTTCAAGGAGCTTGTTTACTCAGCAAGTGCCCGCCGTAGTCGAAATACTCCGTGAGGGAACCCTGAGCAGGGTGAGGAGGAACAGATAGTTTCCACAGACTCTCTAAGAGCCAAACTGGCAAAGCACGACATCCATCTAAAAGAGTGGCCATTTGCAGCCTCATTAAACTACACAAGAGTCCCGACAAAAGAAAAGTCGAGCTACTGTGAGCAAAGGCCTCATAATCAATCCTATACTTCGAAATGGCAACAAGGCGACTCAGAGCATCAATGCTGCTATCCGACGAAGCCTTGATCTTATAAACCCATTTACAACCGACAAGCAGATTAGGGAGATCAACAAGATCCCATGTTCCAGCTTTTATGCAAGGTATCCAACTCTTCTTCATAGCCTACTCATAAGCGGTCAGAGAAGCCTCATGAAAAGTATGAGGTTCCTGAGGAGGCAAGAGCAGGTGCTATGACGCCCGACCCCGGCGGTCCCCGCTGGACAACCCGTCAACTCAAGGGAAACCTCGTGAATACGTGACGATATCACACACTCATTCGGCCTCATATGGTGACCCATTGTGACATAATTTTCTTACAAATAGCTAATTTGTAATAACATTTTACAAGAGTTTGATGTACAACTCTTTACATTTTTATATATCAAAATACAAACTAGATTTGTTCTAATATATTTCCATGTGTGTAACACTCTCACAGCCATAACCCCACTTCAGACTCAATTATTCCTGAGCACTGCCTTCTCGTGCACCGAAAGGGGGTCCCATAACGAGGTGAAAAAAGCCCAGTAATGATAATCTCTTATGCAGGTTACTCCCCACCTAAGTGCACATGAAATGGTTGCACCACACATTTAAGTAAAACATGCAAGTTCCTATTCAAAATGTCTATGTCACGGCATTTATAAGTTGTTCCACCCATCCCACTGCCCCGAGCCCCTCATTGACTCCTCACGCATGCCTAAGTCAAATTGTTAGCAAAAACATCGTTTTCTAAACAAAAGCTTTTTATTCTCGAAACACACTACTAATTTCTTCAGAAATACATCGACTACCCCGAGGCGACTATCGGATGATTTCTCCAAACAAGCCATGGTCCTCATCCGAAGTGATCTACCGATATCTCTCCAAGGCAATTCTTTGGAAAATCTTCCCTTGAAATTCCTTTCTTCACAATCCTTTTTCCATTTTCTTTCATGCCATCACTCACACCTATTACTCTAGGTTCCCCAAAGGCATAAGTGAAACGCAATACGCTATTTCATATCATAAATTATGTCAATATATTATGCATGACATATTAATCATGAGTTTATACATGCACCAACATGTTATCGGCCACCATAGGTCAACATAAATTAGCTCACATGGCTAATACACAAAACAACACCATCTTGAACCGCTCTAACGCGACGGCAATTCAAATAACACAATTTTCTATGTTACTGGAACAAGCCACGATGCGTACATGTAACAAGGTCACCCATCTGACCCATCCAACCTGCACCACGCCCCTTCACAAACACATTAACCATTTTGGTTCCAATCATCCATACAACCTCAATAACCGTAAAACCTGTAGAACTTAGAGTTTGATTTAAACTCCTTAACCCACTACAGCAAATGGATCGTGTGAAGCCGCCATAGAAATCCTCTATCCTTCGGGATCCCAAGTTTTTGAACTAAAAACCATATGGTCTCACATGGCTCCCATGTAATCTAATTCGTGACAACACGACCTTTAACACACTAATTTTTCGCTCACCCAAGTTCACCAAGTTTGACTTTTTCGAGGAGAAATAGTTTGAGTTTAACTAAAGGGTCACTTTCAGAGGCCTCTGGCCGATACGAGTTCATAGACGGCTTAACGTCGCCAACCGACTTCCTTACTGCATGTGCTACGCCATCGGTTCAATAGTAAACGACTTTATCGAAGGTCCAAGTTCCGTATGAGATTTTTACCCGGAAGCCACCATGTAATTCTATATAAAACATAGTTTGGGATGCCAAAGGAAACCCTAGCCTTTAAGACACTTTTGAGCCCAAACCCTTAGAAAAGTTTCCAACTCCGGGAACCAAGTCGAAGCTTTTTTGTTCATTTGGCGAGCCGGGGATCTGACCGCACGAAAAACGATCGCCAACACACGCCAGCCTATAATGTGCGCGCGAACATCCGCGCACGCATCCCTGCGTGAATTTCACGAGGCTAACCAGCCGGACGCCGCCGGACGGGCCGACAAAGAGGCGCGCGCCACCGCGGAACCACCAAAAAGTTCGTTATTTCCTACTATTTTTCTACCACTCAGTGGCCACCCCATGTGCCTTTCCACCATTTTTGAACCCCGAACCCACTTCCGTGGTCCCTTTGCATTCCTCACTCATGGAAGTTACAACAAAACAAAATCGCCGAAGGTTGGGACGAAGTTTTCCACACGACAAATATCGTTGACCAAGGTAATGGCACCACGAGTTCCCGGTCTCGGGCTTTCCATTGATATGTGGTTTGTAAATTTTGGACGCTGCTTTGGTTAGTTTTCCATTTTTAGGTTGTTTCCTGAATCACGAGAAGTTCTGACTCGAACAGAGTATCAATTGGTCAAACTTGGCAAAATTGAAGTCGTATTAGTGCAACGGGATGTTTTTAGGAATTAATTGACTGCCTAAATTTCAGAAATTAGCTCCCAGTGAAAAGCCCTAAATTTGGGGTATCGGGCCTATAGGGCACACACTCGTGTAATTGACCCGTTTCTGAGTCCAATTAGATGATTTATAGTTCGGTGCTATCTAAGGCCTTAAAGCATTCCAATGTCGCTGGTTCAATTATCGAGCTCATGTATTTTATTTATATTACGTACTCACGTCGGGTCGAGATTCATCCTACAGGGGAACGTAATCGAGCATCTAGTCGTGAGGCCCACGAGCTTAGAATGTTTTGGGGTATTATTATGATATATATTCATGTTAGTTATTCATATATAACTTATTTTCCTGATCGTGAATCTGGGCTGCATTGCAAGATAAATTAAAAATGCCGCTTATAAAAACAAGTTATCATCTATGAATTTTGTGACAACATTTTAAATATTTTAAGTTTTAATGAAGTTCCCAGATGAGTCCTGTGGTATTTTGAATATTTTGGGTACGTGGATCGAGGTGTTTTAAAACCAATTTTAAAACTCATTGTTTTAGGAAAGAGATTTCGAGGTCTTGTGGGAAATGATTATGATACAAAGGTCGCTGGAAAGTCACTTGTGAGTAAAAATACGAATATATATTAATTCCACTACCGTGAGGCCTGATTATCGATTTGCTGGTATACAATGGTTGTCGCAGAGTTTAGGTTATATATTAATTACATGGCTCGAGGTCGGATTACCGATCGCTGGTATGCCAATGATGTCATGAATTTAGTTATATATTAATTGCACTGGGCCGTGAGGTCGGATTACCGACTACGCAGGTGCCAATGCATGTCGTGAGTTTAGTTATATTATTTCCACTGGGCCGTGAGGTCTGATTACCGACTTCCGCCGTATGCCTCATGTCGAGATTTGTTATGATATTATCTGACGGCCGTGGAGGTCGGATTACCGACGGTTGGTATGCCACGATGTCGTGAGGCTCAAGCCATCTCGATGGTATGATGGGTACATAATACTGGCTTATAAATGATATATGTAATCGTATTGTCAGTCTCTCACAAGTATAACCTTTCCATATTTATATAGCGTATTTTCCATGGTTATTTTTACGACATGATGGTGGTTACATATATTTATGCTCAATTGTATGTCAGGGAAACGTATTCAGGTTTTAAGGTTCTGAAATGATTTTAAATTTTTTGAGCATGACTTGCTATTGTCGGGTTTCGTAAAGCCATGGCAAACTGCCAAACGAGGAACATTACAAAAGAGCCGACGAAGGTCTCGAGAGAAGGAATTTTTAAAACAAAACATTATTTTCCATATAAATTATGCCACTCACTCCAGATTCTTTCTACTTTATTAAGAGCCTTAATATCCGTCCTCCAGGTTCTGGGTACCAGAGGGCCTACCTCGCGCCATTCAACACCGCTCTATCTCGCGACAACTCGTAGTACTCATATCCCACCTATATGTCTGCTTTGTCGACCTATTTAATCTCATTTGTAAATCTCTAAATTCGCAACACTCTTAAGTGCCTGATATTCAGAATGAACGCGGCGATGTGGTCCTTATCTACAGGGCGTGGCGGGACTTTATATATAATTGAGGTGGCCAGGTACCGTATGCTTACATCTCTTTTAGGCGGGTCCCTTGTGCATTCCCGGTGGATTGTACAATGAACCCACTAGTGATCACCAGAAACCCCGGAGCGTGCATTCTCGCCGGCCCGCACTGTATCGGAGCTCTATGTTTTCAATTCCTGTGGTCAGATTTCTTTGTCGCAACCCATCCAAAGGTTTTGTATACCTTCCTAACCTTATCATTTGACTGGATTTCGTTTTGATTCCTGGGAGCGCTTCTCCTGACGGCGCCCAGAGGCAGACGAGGTCCCAAATGCTTCTATGTTTCCGTGTGCACCCGAACGAGGTTGAACATACCAGGCGCCCTACCGATCACTGGGTAGAGATATTCACCGGTACTATTGACGCTCGCATTCTGAGCAGCGATTATGATGGCGCCACTGACCATGGAGCAGTCCCGCATCCTCAGCCAGTGGACACAGAGAAGATGATCCAGGCATCGTAGGGGTGACAATCAACAAAATTTGTTTCCTATGTTCCTCCCATCATCGCAGTCGGCCATCATGTTATAATACCAGGTATTCCAACGACGGATGAGTTTCATCCTGCGAATGGGATTTTGGTAATCATGTTTGAAAATGGTGAGGTTTTTGTTTGATTTGTGGATTTGTTTAAAAACGTGGAGTTTGTCAAGTCAATGATCGACCAGAATGGTTTAAAGTGAATTTGAAATGGTAACTTTGAAGGTTTGGGGTCACTGTACTTGATCAACATGGGGTATTAAGGTGTCCTCAAGTTATTTCAGATTAGGCAAAATGACCTATAGTCAAAGCCAAAACCTGATCCCTTGCTTCTTAACTATAAACCTAACCCTAACCACCCTATTTGAGTCAACACCAAAGATTATGCATCAAAAGTCCTAACTGGGCTTTAAAACCCTAGCATTCAACCTCCTCATAGTGGCTTTGTAATGACATTCAAAGGATATCAAGGCACTATGATTAAGAATGCACTCGAACCCCAAAGCATGACAAGGCCCACTCAGGCTGGGTAGCGACATTGGGCAGTTACAGAACCCTAGTTTGGAAAGTCGGGAACCATAAATGCACTGAACATTTACAAGATGAGGACAACCCGCAGCCCTGCAACCAAGCTAGCCAGACCTCATCTTCAGTGCCTGAGCTTCAGCCACATCCTCTCTGTCATTATCCCAAGGGTCAGGTTTGGCAAATTAGAAAAATGAAAGAAAGAGGAGAGAGAAGAGAGCAAATGAAACCCTAAAATGAAAGTCGGGAATTCTTATAAAATGAAAAGGTGCTACAAAATTGCTTAGGGTCATAAAAACTATGTGGTTTATATAAACTAATCTTAAAAGTGTGGAAAATACAAGAATGCCTAAATATTGGGTCACAAAAAGGACAAGGTGGTAATACAATCAAAACACAGCATCAAGCTTACATTAATTACACAAAATCACATACCCATTTTCGCTTATGGAGACAATTTTCGCTAGCATAGCTAAATCTCACGAGATAGCGAAATTGAGAAATTTCGCTATCACTGTATAAATTCTAGTTAGCGAAATCACAAACAGCTTAAAATTATGAGACAGCTAAATTGCTAATTTCATTAGGCACAGCTGATTTTCTTCGCTAATAGCAATTTCCCGAATTTCATGAAATATAGAATTTTTGCTTACGATTGCGAATCAAGAATCGCAGCGGTAAAATTTTCAAATCATAGCGAAAAATCCTCGACGCCCGACGGTTCCACGTATCTCACCGCATCTACCGGGCCAAAATCCACTTCAAATTCCTCTTTATTTTTGGATGGTTGAAAAACACCGATTCTTAGCATTCTGCACATATCTGTCATCAACTTAAACACAGCGGGTCAGCGCTGTATTACGCAAAATCACCTTTAAACAAGCTCGAAATGGCACGCGGGAACTAGCGGACTCGCACACATCAATTCGGGCGAATCATATAGATTAAATACAAGCAAAGCACTCAAAAACCTCCATCTTTGGATAGGGGTCAAATAGCACTTACCAATCACACTTCTAACCGAAAACACGCTTGTTAGTCCTTAGTTAAATTGTTGTTAATATGACATGTATGCAAAGGATTTTAATAAAAGTGCATACTGCTCAAAAAAGTGTATGTAATAAGATAGGCATTACTCTTTAAAATGCAAACAATTTTATAATCTGCTAGAAAAACCGGTCGAGAGAACACAAAAACTATATAAGAACAAGTTTTAGGTCAACATCGATCCAAGGAAATCAACCCGACTTTCCACCAAAATCTAATGATTCCTAATGTAACTGTGATTGTTTGCCAATAAATTGCAAAATTATTCCCTCCCAACCTAGCTACCGCCATGACCTTAACCATCAACAACCTAAATAGGGATTAGCTACACCTTATTTCTTATTCGGGTCACAATGTAGGTGCAATGCTAAAAACCTCACTTCACCAAAGTCCGTAACGGGGTCCACCGATGACTCCCAACCACCAGCTAGTGGCATCGTCAAAAGGATCACTGACCACAAACTCGCAGGTTTCACCTCACCCGAATGACTTTCGAGAATCGGAAGCAATCTACAACACGCTAAACTCTTCCACCCATCCACCCATGTAATGAACACTAAGTCATGACCCAACCAACTAAGGTTTAGGCATCTAAGCTTAAAAGGCTGCGCTTATATAATTTCTGACCGTATTCGTTTCAAGGCAAAACGTCACGCTTTTATTTTTATTTTTCTTCTTTCTTTTTCTTTTGCTTTTTTCTTTCCTTTTGGAAGACTACATTGGCTCATACACAAAACTAACCTATTACTGGTCGCCAACAAGCCTAAGGCCTGGGCCAGAAAGTGCAATGAGGTACATACTTCATAGCCTATCGGGTAATAACTGCAAAAGTGCAGTGAATTAGCTCGCGGGGAATGTTCGCTGAAAACGCTAAAACTTCACGCACCAAAACTAAATCATGCATGGAATTGTCCTAGCATTAAGGTAACAACAGGGTTTCAATTCTCCAATTAAAGGCAACTCAATTGTTCAATTAAAAGCAATTCAATTGTCCAATTGAAAGAAAAGGTAGATACACTAAATAAAAAACACAAAAGCACCCCCGGTACAAGTGTAGTAAACTATGAAATAGTGTCAGAAGCTTTTGATATAACCAAAATGGCTAATACAAGAAATATAGCTAAACATACAAAGTAACACACGCTACTATGGCTAATACATGATTCCTACACAAAATTAGTAGCAAGCTGATAATCAAAACTATACAAAAAACAGCAAAGAAAACACTCCTAACTCTACTTCCTCCCAAATTATGCAGATGTCATAGGGGTAGGAAAGTTTAGAAACAGGAGGTGAATCTCACCTCAATCTCGCGCGCGGTGGATCTCAGAGATGTCGCCGTCACGCTAACATGTCTAAGGAGGTAAGGCCGCTGGCCAGGCTCATCTCTCCTGGGCAGACTACGGAGACCTGTGTGATTCATAATCCGCCGGAGTACCGGAGTGACGCTGACCTGGGGTGGCCTCACTGAGTCAACTCCCTATCCCCGTGTCTGGTAGTGTGCCTAATGGCAACATATAGCATCCATGACACTCCGCAAGATCCCCACTACATGAACGTATCTCTGAGAGGCCAGTGGGTCAGATATGACGGGCCGGAGTGTCGCTAGGGCCGCAATAAGCAGGGGAGAGGAGGAGATGGAGGAGATATATCCGAACTCTGACTCCTCTCCATCCTCTGACCTCAAGAGCATGATCGCCTCTCGTCTGGGAGTCCTCGCCAGATCCGGGTACTTCTCCTGGCCCCGTCATGAAAGAGAAAAGAACAAAGCACAACCATAGCTCGCCTCCATAGGATGTGACCTCGAGGGCATCCGATCCTCCGTCAATCCGGCTCGAAAGCCTATGCTCCAGACCGGCACGTGTCAGCATCATCAGGGTGGTAAACTTCTCTGGCTGAAGCAGCCCTCATGGGTGACTTATCTCGGCGCAAAGAAAGCTAAGTATCACCAACTCGGAGGGATCGAACAAGAACCCTCCGAGATCCGGTGACAGAGCTCTAGATGGCAATTTTACGCTGTACGAAGGTCAAGCGAAGAGGTCGTCCGCAGCAGTGATCGATAAGAAGCATTTGAGGCTAAGCGCCTCCGAATAGTATGGGTCCAAAGAAGGGTGTCTCGAAAGACCAAGGGACTACTTCCCTGTTGTCGGTGAGGCCAATCCCGATAACCTCCGGGACCGCTTCAGACCGCTCAGCCCAATGCATCCGAAATGTCCGTCGCCGAGAACTCCTCTGACCATCATCGATATCAACCGGAGCTCCAGCCGACTAGGCGCCTCCCCGGAGGTCATAGAATGGCAGGAACCGAATCACGACCGTGATATTAGTAGAACCGCGCTGGCCATGAATGGCAAGCAGGGAGTAATGCTCGATCGGCCGTATCGAGTCTCCTCGACCCAGTGGTCGCCATCGGGCCGCCTACACATCGTGAGTACGACTCCCAATGAAAATCCCAGAGTGTAGCCCTACATTCCCGGATAGTGCCCAATCGAATAAGGGTCTCCCGATCCTCGAGGCGCAGGATAATCAGCAATGAGGTCCTCTCGGGTCACGATCTGGGTGATGGCTCGGCCCGATGATGACGATCACCCGGCCCGTATACGTTCTCTCGAGGGCCTTCCGCCCTCCAGATCCTCCGAGGCACCGTGACTGGCTCGGTCCCACCCGCCGAATTCCCCGAACCCCGGCTCGTGGATCGCCGGATCGGTTTCGACAAGAAACGAATCGGGCCCGCTTCCTCTCTCTCGTGAGGCTGACCAAACGAGGTCCGAGGCGACCCACCTCTCGCGCCGCACTACGGTCGTAGAACCGATAAGGGCACCAGGGCAAGGCTCTTCCTCGATCGCCAAATGGAACCGGTGACCGTGACGCACAACCGGGCCTCGCATCGGCGCGAACGAGTCACAATCAGGCGTACCGGACTGCATCGAACCGTGGCTCGCGCGCGGACCGTGGCTTCGCTATGCGCACGCAGTGACCCGGCGTTTCACGGCGAATTGTGGCAGAAGCAGTACGCCCAGGGCTCGTGGCGCTTAGCAGCTGCCGCTCGTTTCCGCGCACAAGAGCGATCAGAGTCAGCGCGTGAAGGGGCTAACAAAAGCATGTATGAGTACTGTAAGGTCCGAGACTACGGAGAAGGCTGCAGTTATTCGTAGAGACAGGAGGCTGAGCTATGAGTCAGGAGGGTGAAGCATTTAAGTGCTTGAAAAGCCTCCTCCTTCATTTTATAGAGCACTAGGTACCGAAGAGTCACTCAAAAGGCCATGGCTGAGCAATGAAATCGTCATCGTGATTGAATTTTCAAAAGATTAAAATTTAAATAATAAATTGTGTAATAAAATTATAATTTCAAAATATATTTAAAATTTTAA
Organism: Tetrastigma voinierianum; assembly: GCA_016808115.1. Classification (NCBI taxonomy): domain Eukaryota; kingdom Viridiplantae; phylum Streptophyta; class Magnoliopsida; order Vitales; family Vitaceae; genus Tetrastigma; species Tetrastigma voinierianum. The sequence continues at coordinate 100,509 of JAEQBH010004936.1, read as the reverse complement.
TATATATATAAAAAAAATATATATATATATATATATAATTAAAACAAAATTGCTTAAAAGGGAAAGCTACTAACCCGGAAACCACTAAAATAGCCAATTATTTAAATCGACCAAATTAAAATAAAAAGCAAAAATTTTTAGCTGCACTGCTTTGAGAACACCAAAACCAAATTTCCAAAGTCACAGAGATTTACCTGCTGAGGGTCAAGGAGGAGGATCTCCTCAACCCCTGCAGTGGCCTGAGCTGATGCCTTGATGCTCGATTCCCATCGGCTGACTCGATTTCACCGATTGAATTTGGGTCACCGTTAGCTAGCTACGATTGAATACCAAAACACCTGCTCATCTGACAGTATTTCGCAATTTCGGGCTCGCCCCTCAAGATTTCAACCCACTGAACAAACTTCATCACCACTCTGATTTTCGCTTCCTAGCTTGTGTGCTGGTTATTCAAGTGAAATATGTCAACGCCCATCGTCATGTTGCCAAATGTGTTGCATGACTCCATTTCCTGCAGCAATACTTCCATCAGACAAGGTGGCCATAAACGGTCTTCTCCCAGATGATCAAGTACATGATCAGCCCATTTGGCAATGCCTATATCAAGCACTACAAAGTCTATCGGTAGTAGAATTTGTCTACCTTCACTAACACATCCCTCAACTATCCCCTTAGTGGATCTTCACCATCGACTTACCAATGATGTAGTGATGTTGAAAGTAGGTTAAGCTCTCCCAAACCTAATCGCATACACAAGGAGTATGGCAAGAGGTTTACACCGGCTCCTAAACCCAAGAGTGCTTTGTCTATGTAAGTCCCACCGATGTTAATCGAAATTGTGGAGATCCCGGATCCTTGTATTTGACTGGTTCTTTGCTTTGATTATGGCACCGACTCTTGCTCCGCTGCACGCCTTTTTCAATGCCTCTTCTCGATTGCATAAAGATCCTTCAAAAATCATCAGACAAGTGTGGACTTGCCGATAGATGTCCAAAGGGGTATGTTCCACCTTTCACCGCCTTTGGGGACTTCTAGATGTCCGTCACGTGATGCCTCTTCTTCGCTTCCTTAGTGCCTGGGAAATGGAGGGCATGAAGTTGGTTTACTGGTCCTCCTTCGTGGAAAATGTGTTCGCTCCAATTCTTCTCCTTTTCGTTTCTCAACTTGCTCGCATTGCCGATCATCCTCTTTCCACTCCTATGTGATTATATAAATTTTTAACCTCATCCATTCCCGAATTGCTAGATGAACCTACCTCATGCACTCCTTCTGATTTGGCAATGTTCGGGAAGGAACCTTCCTCTCTCCCCGCACTCCGTATCATTTTTTGATCTTTTGTGATTGAATATCAGTAGTTGTCTATTTTCTACAGATTGCTCTCAAGCCTATCTATTCTCTTGTTCAGTGTGCTCTCTACAAGATTAACTTTTCGTGCCAATTGTGCATTGATCCCTTGTTCTTCCACAATTGCTTCGACCACCTTGCTCAAATTCCGCAGATCGCTGTCTAACCGAGAAGTGGAGGATGGTGGTCAGTGGGTTAGATGAGGAACCAAACTGTGGTTTGGCACCTCGGGGGCACACATAGGCATGTGGGGATTAGGTTTGCATGCGTTAGTGATTCAACTGAATTGTAGGTATTACGCATATGGGGCATTTGGTCAGGGCTTGTATCGACCTTACAACATTTCAGATATTTCTCGACATCAAATCCTTCATCAAGGGGCACTTTGATGATGTTCTTCGGATCAAGAAGTAGTCATCAACTGGTGTGGATTGGTCAGTGATTTTCGTCATCATCGCACTCATGGAGTCAAGGTTACTTCTAGCTCCTCCACCTTCCTAGCTAGGCTGAGATTTTTGCTTATTTCCATGTCCTCGAAGTGTAAAAATTCCTCCCTCAAGCCATGAGTGAGCCCCATTTTCTTCCACCTCTCTCTAGTTTGGCTCATCCCAACCCTTGGAAGCTCGGTACCACATAATCAAGAAATCCATGACCTCATCCAAGCGTCGAAAAATCACCTCCAATATTGTTTATACTGCTTCATGGCGGGACATACCATTATAGAAATGCCATTCACTAACATCCGTGCATCGAACCCATGATGTGGGATGAAGCACCGATGGTATCCAGGCAAATCTCTCCCAAGACAAGGTGTAATCTCATTGTCATAAGCCGAAACGATCGCTTCTTCAAATCAGTTGGTCTTGGTCGCACCGAAATTCTTCAAAACTCACTCAAGTTCGCCCACCTTAATCGTTTCGCCTCGTTGAGTTGAGCCATATTTTGATTTGGCTCTGAGTGTCATGAAATGCTTTCAGCCTTGAGCAATCCACATGTCGGGCTTATACCTCCTTAAAAGTTGTGCATACCTCAAATCCCGTATGTAGGAATATGGATTTTATTCTTCCATACTAAGAAAAGTGTGGTAGCTGTGGTACTAGGTGTGGTCTCAATGCTACATCCCCAAAGCAGGAGGTATGATGCGTGAGGGGGCACTAACCTAGGAGGGTGTATGTGTGTGTTCCCCATCGATCCGTATGCCGCTTGATTCATGGGAGGTGTTTGTTGACTTCATGTTCCCAGGCAGAGGATCCATTCGTCATCAGGCACATCGATTTCATCGCCACTCGCTTAATCGGGTAGCACACCGAGCTCACCGCATAAACACCCGTTATATCATAAAATGAAAACACAACAGTTATACAAACAAGCTTGCAAAAAGGGTTAATGTTATCCAAATAAAAACCACCAGAAGAAAAAAAATGAATAAAGGCAAGAATCGCCATGTAGCGAAACTCGCAGCCATAAAGAATCGTAAATTTAAAAAGGTCTAAAAGATCACCTACACTTGTATGAGTGGGGATTACAAGCACTTCAACCCATCATGCTACTTTAGTTTAAGACTATCCCCTAGCAACTGCCATTTGGATTCGTGCCACTCGCAGGTGAGCGGAACTCAACAAAATTTGTTTCCTATGTTCTCCCACGTAGTCAAGCTTACCGCAAGATACGGCTTGTGGTCGAACACTATGATGGTTTCATCCTATGAATGATTTGCATCGTTGTTTGAAAATGGCAGGTTTTTTGTTTGATTTGTGGATTTGTTTAAAAACAAAGTGGAGTTTCGTTGGTCGATCGACCGTAATGGCTTAAAGTGAATTGTGAAATGGTAACTTTCAAGGCTCGGGGTCACCAAATTTCTGATAACACGTGGGTATTATGCGTCCCGCTATTTCCTCGTATTAGGAAGCAAATGACCCATAGTCAAAGCCAAAACCTGACTTTGTTTCAACCAAGTAAAACTCTGAACCTTGAATCAACTTATTTGAGTCAACACTGCGTATTATGCATCAAAGTCCTATCTGCGCTTTAAAACCTAGTATTCAACCTCCTCACAAGGGCTTGTAATGATATCTAAAGGATATCAAAGGCATCTAGCATGAGAATGTAACAACTCTAAAGCATGACAAGTATTGACCATGTGACATTAAATGGCATTAAACCTAGTTTGGAAAGTCAGAACCATAAATGCAAAGACTGAACATTTACAAAGATGAGGACAACCCAGTAGCCCTAAAAACTGCTAGCCACCCTCCTCTTCAAAGCTATGAGGCTTAGCCACATCCTTGAGCGTCATCTTGATGGTTGTGTTTGGCACCCTAGAAATGAAAGAAAGAGGAGAGAAGAGAGCAAATGAAACCCTAAAATGAAAGCCGAGGAATTTTATAAAATGAAAAGTCAAAATACTTATGGTTACAAAAAATTACTGGGGTTTATATAGTCCACCCAAAAGTGTGAAAAATACAAGAATGCCTAAAATATTGGCTTGGCTGTGGACAAGGTGGTAATACACCAAAACGCACTGCTTGGCATTAATTACACAAAAATCACAGGCGCCATTTTCGCATGAGGATACCTCGCTAGCATAGCGGTAAATTTCACGAAGAGCAATAAAATTCCTTCGCTAGCCTAGCCAGTTCTGATTAAGATAGCCAAACTATAAATGCTGAACACATAGACTCGCTTAGCTAGCTTGGGTTTCGTTAGGCTAGCTGAAAATTATGAGACAGCCAAAATTGGTTAATTTCAGCACGTTGATTTCGCGATACTAGCACTCTAGCCTAGTTTAATAACTCTTCTTCTCTATTCCCGCTGTAGATTGCGAATCTCTCGCTATGATTGCGAAATTTTCATAATCCTAGCAAAACTTTCAAGAATCATAGCGAAAATCCTAGATCGCTCTCGACGGCTCACCGTATCTCATCGTATCTACCTTCAAAATCCACTTCCAAATTCCCTTTTATTCGATGGTTGAAAACACCGTGTGATTCCCAGTATCTCTAAGACATATCTTGTCATCAAACTTAAACACAAGTACGAGGTACGCAAAGACCGCAAACCATATAAACAAGCTCGAAATGGCATCAAAAGGGAACTAAGTGACCCGCAGACATCAATCAAGCTTGACCGATATGATTTCAAGGCACAAAGCAAGCACCAAAACCTATCTTGATAGTGGCTCAAATAGCACTTCGCACTAATCAAGATTCGACAAGGGTATGCAAAGGTCCGATGATACGAGTCGTGGATAGCCGGGTTCCGCCTGTGGTAATGCAAGGAAGTGGTGGGCGATGAGAGGACTAGAAACGCCACACCGGGCAATGGGCCAAGGTCGCTTTCACACTGAAGCTACCCAAATTTTGTCAGGGACCAAGATATTGAGTTCGAGACACTCACTCAAGGTAGTATGAGACAACTTCGAATACGAGCGAGGTTCAAAGTGAGTTATCGGGCCACCTAAATTTGGTTGCTACTTGAAGTCATCGCGATGAGGTTTTCGACGAAGTTACCGAGACGATAGCTTGAAGCCTCAGGTCCGATCATCCCAACTATCACCGCTGAGAGACGCCGTCTAAAGCGTGGAGAGACAAACCGATACGCCGTACTAAGCGTCGACATCACATGATGGATCAGATGCTGGAGCCCTGCCAGGATCATCTAAGAGGGGTAGTTTCAGCTCTGACTCGCAGAGGATCCAAGTGGGACAGACGGGTGTCAATTTCCGTGAGTAAGTTTTCGTGAGGTGGACACACACATGGTTCCGATTTCAATCAAGAACAAGGGTACAGCCATTTTCAGAGATCCGCAACCAGCGCTACCGTCGACTCAGGGCGCTACAAGAAGGTTCATGAAGTGACCGCGTCAATGGAATAATGTATGCCGCTACGATGCACGCACATCTCAAAGAGTGGACCGCCCCGGTCAGTCAACCCGGCCGCACTAGAGTCTCGGATCGCCATCACCCGCCAGCTGCAATGTGGCGATTGAATACACGCAGGCGCACTGTGTGGTTCCTTTAGCACGTGACAACAAATTGGCACTCGCCGAGCGCAGTGGAGAGAGGATCGACCACCGCTAGAGGCAAGAGCTATGCTATGGCCAACAAGAGTAATGTGCCACCCCGATGTCAGGATGTGTACGAATTTCGTGGACGAAATTTTTCTTTAAGGGGGGTAGATTGTAACGACCCGCACCAAATAATACGAGTTTTTAACACACTTGACCAAGTTTGACCAAGTTTGACCAAGTTCGACCAAGTTTGACTTTTTTGAGGAGAAATAGTTTTAGGTTAACTAAAGTACCACTTCGTAGGCCTCGTCGATACGAGTTCATAGACGGGCGAACGTCACAATCCGACTTACTTGAAAAGTTACTACATCGTAGTTCAATGAGTAGCACTTTATCAGTGTCCAAGTTCTGTCTGGGATTTTTACCCGAAAGTGACCCTAGACCCTATATAAACATAGCTCGATGCCAGCGAAACCACTCTTCAGGCTCAGACACTTTTCTTTGAGCTCCAAACCCTAGGAAAGCTCTCCAAACCGGAACCATGTCGAGTTTTTTGTTCGGGCTATGGCCAGAGATCTGACCGCACGAGGTAATACCACCCAGCACGGCGATATGTCTCACTTAGAAGCCGCAGAATATCAAGACGATCCCTCCGGGAATTCTCATGCAGAACCGCCGGACGCGGCCGGATCGGGCCGGCCGGGCGCCTGGCCAAGACCACCGCGGAACCACCGTAAAATTTGCGGATTTTCGGCCATCTTCCGGCCACTTCCTGTGCCACCCCATAACTCATTTCCACCATTTGGACCCCGAACTCATTTCCGTGGTCCCTTTTTTCGCAGATTCCTCACCGCTAGTTACAACAAAACAAAATCTGGCCGAAGGTTAGATCGGTTTTCCGCCACCACAGCGATCGTTGACCAAGGCAATGGGTACCAATGAGTTCCCCGGTCTCGGGCTTCCATTGATATGTGGTTTTGTAAATTTGGACGTCGCTTGGTTAAGCCCATTTTAGGTTGTTTCCAGAATTACCAGAAGTCTGGACTGAAATAGAGTATCAATTGGTCAAACTTGGCAAAATTGAAGTTGTATTATAAATCGATGTTTAGAAATTGAATTAATTTTGCTCAATTTCGAGAAATCAGCCTTCCCTAGGTGAAAGCCCTACCTCATATCGTGCCTAAAGGGTTATCACTGGTAGATAACTGACCACGAGGTCCAATTAGGATGATTTCATAGTTCTAAAAGCTATTCTAAGGCTCTGCGGGCATTCCAACGTCAAAGCCGCTGGTTCACCATTCTGAGTTCAAGTGGTATTTTATTTATATTACAGGCACTCACGCCGGGCCGGGAGACGATCCTACAGGGGAACAGAACTGAGCATCTATAGTCAGTGAGTGGTCTACTTGTTTTTAGAATGTTTTGGGGTATTATTATGATATATATTTTGCGGTTAGTTATTTCATATATAACTTATTCGAATTAACTGGTCAGAATAAATGAAGAGTTGCCGCTTTATAAAAACAAAGCTTATCATTTCATGGAATTTTTGTCAACATTTTTTAAATATTTTAAGTTTTACTGTTCCCGGATGAGTCCGTGGTATTTGGAATATTTTGGGTACGTGTGGATTCGAGGGTTTTAAACCGCTTTGAAAACTCATTGTTTGTGGAAAGAGATTTCGAGGTCTCAGAAATGATTATGATGTTGTCGTTTGGAAAAGTACTGAGGCAAAAATACGAATATATATTAATTCCACTACCGTGAGGCCTGACACTCCACTCACAGGTATGCCATGATGTCGTGAGCTTAGTTATATATTAATTACACGGCCGTATTCATTACCGACTACTGGTATGCCACGATGTCGTGAGTTTAGTTATACATTAATTACACTGGGCCGTATGGCCTGACACTGACTGCCAGACGCCACTTACTGCCGCCGTGAGTTTAGCTATATATATTATTTCCACTATCGTGAGGTCGATTATAGCTCATCGGTTGGTATGCCAACAAATGGTAGGTTTGTTATATATTAATTCCATTACCGTGAGGCCTGACATCGACTTCGCTGGTATGCCACGATGCCCGTGAGGTTCAAGCTTACCCGATGGTATATGATGGGCATATAATATGGTCTATAGCGATATATGAATAAGACATTGTCGGTCCGATTAAGCATGCTTTCCATATTTATACAAGGTGATTTCACGTTACTTTACTATTACGACGGTCAATATTATATTTATGCCTCACCTTCAAAGCGCTGTCAGGAAACAAGATTCAAAGCCTTAAGGTTCTTGAAAATGATGCTCAAGTAAATTTTTGAGCATGACTTCATATTGTCAGTTTTGGTAAAGTCGGGTTTTATGAAACGCGTTTTAACGGAACATTACAAAAAGAGTGGACGTGGAGGTCTTGAGGAGAGAGAAGGAATTTTTCTCAAAACAAAAACATTATTTTCCATATACCATGCCACTCACTGGTATTCTTTTCTCACGCTTATCGCTTTTAATATATGTCTCTAGGTCCTAGCAGCCTGTAGCCTACCGCACTTTATCCACTAACTCCCGCCTATCTCGCGACAAGTAGATTCTATCCCACCTATATGTCTTTGTTTGACCTATTTAATCTCATTTGTAACCCTAAATTCGCAAATACCTTAGAATGCTCGATATTCGTAGATTAACGCTTACGGGTCCTTATCTATATATGTTGTGGACTTTATATATAATCTATGATTGTGGTACGCATGCCATCTCTTTAGGTAACCCTTTGTGCATTCCCTTAAAGGATTGTACAATGGAACCTTCATGACCATCCCGGGAACCCCTGTAGGGGCATCCAACTGGCTACTGGGTATCGAGCTCCAGGTTTCTTAATTCCTAGAAGTTGTACTTTGTTGTGCAACTCATCCAAAGGTTTTGTATACCTTTCTTAACCCATCATCAGACCGATTCCCGGGGGGACAGCTTCTTCCTGGATGGCGCCTGTGAGGTAGACGAGGGTCCCAACAGCTCTGGAAAGCCCTAAATCTTAACTATGAAGGAAATTTCACGAAAGGTCTGCCTGATCACTGTGAGGAGTGAGTTCACTTGTAATATCATGGATCGCCCGCAGATCGAGCAGAATACGGATTATGATGGCTCTGCACTGACCTCCATGTCAAAATCCTCGCTTTCTTCTTTCTTTCAGGTGACACGTAGAAGATTCTCGACTAGGGTATATAGTGTCCCGATTTAGACAGAGTCAGATACCGGGTTCCCGCTGGGGTAATGCAAGGAAGTGAAGGAGGAGAGGAGCCAGAAACACACACCGGGCACGTCAGGTTGCCTTCACACCGAAGCCATTTCAAATTCCTTTGTTGAGTATCTGGCAGGCTGAGTTCGAGACACTCACTGTAGTAGTATGACAAAGCTCGGAACACGAGCATAGTCCAAAGAAAGAAAGTCACGCTTCGCCAAATTCGCTGCAGATGAAGTCACCAGTACATGGAGGTTTCTCGACGGTTGGTTGATCACAATGAGCCTTCTCAGGTTCGATCATCCCACGTGACGTACCGATGAGAGACGCCGTCAAGGTGATGACGCCCGTACACGCCGCACTAAGCGCCGATCATGATGGACCGTGATGTATCCCAACGTGATCAACTAAGGTGCAGTCACAGGACTCGCAAGCAGAGGATCCGCAAGACACAGTCACTGATGAAGAGAGTTTTGCAGAGTGACGTTCACGGTCTGATTCAACCACAAGCATGCACAAACAGCCATTTTCAGAGATCCGCAGACCAAGCAGCATCGCTCAACTTGTATGCTTATGTCTGGGCGGTGGACCATGCCAATGGAATAATACGCTGGTGCGACAGACAGACATCTCGTGAGGGACCGCTTCTTATCAAGAATCCGCCATCAGGATTCTGACCGCTGACTGCATTCCAACTGTGCTACTGGGCATAAGATTGAATACACAAAAGTGGTAGACCTCAAATGTCTTTAAAGATTTGACAAACACCAAGACCAATGATAAAGAGTGCAAGAGAGGACTCACCACCCGCTTAGAGGCGTATTTATCCTATGGCTACCAGAGGCACAGCCACCCCGACGCAGACAAGTATGAATTTCGGTGGGATCTAAATTTTCTATGGGGTAGATTGTAAATCTAATCCGCACTAAATAATACGTAGTTTTTAACACACTTGACCAAGTTTGACTAAGCTCGACCAAGTTCGACTCAAGTTTGACTTTTTTGAGGAGAAAGAATGAGTGGTTAACTAGCATTCACTTCAGGTGCCCTGCCGATACGAACTACGAGGCGAAACGTCAACCGACTTACTGATAAAAGTTACTGCCATCGGGTTCAATAGTAGCACTTTATCGCTGTCTGCCTGTCTCGAGATTTTTACCGAAGTTTGTAATCTATAGACCCTATATAAACATACTTGGGATGCCATGCGAAACCCTAGCCCCCAAGACACACACTTTTGAGTCTAAAACCTTCTAGGAAAAAAAGCTTCCAAACCGAACCAAGTCGAAGTTTTTGTTCATTTGCGGAAATGTGCGGAGAGATCGGGACTGAACCACGGCGACACGCTACGTCAGAAGGTGCGCAACATCCACATCCTTCGGTAATTTCGCGCTAACGCCAGCCAGGACGCCGGATCGGGCCTGCTAAGGCCACGGCGGCCACCATGAACCACCGTAAAATTTTGTGATTTTCTGGCCATTTTCCCAAGCCACTTCGTGCCACCACAGCTCCTTTCCACCATTTTTGGACCCCCAACTCATTTCCAGAACCCTGGATAGATTCTCATCGCTTGGAAGTTACAACAAAAACAAACTACCGAAGGTTAGATCGTAGTTTTCCCGCCACTACCGATCGTTGGACCAAGGTAATGTTACCTAACGAGCCCTTCGGTCTCGGCTTCTTCTATTGATATGTGGTTTGTAAATTGACGTCGCTTGTTACTTTTCCATTTTAGGTTGTTTCTCGAATTACCGAAGCTCGATCAAATAGAGTATCAATCTTGGTCAAACTTGGCAAAATTCGAAGCTGTATTGTGTTAATTGGAAGTTTTAGAATTAATGGACTCGCTCAATTCGAAATTAGCTCCCGTGAGTCCACTGCATCTAGTCTATATGGGCACACTGTGTAATTAGGGACTCGGTCTGGAGTCCAATTCGCCACGATTTACAGTTCTAAAAGTTAATTCTAAGGCCTTAGGGCATTCCAATGTCGTTGGTTCAATTATTTGAGCCCATGGTATTTATTTATATTATAGGCACTCACGCCGGCCGAGACGATCCACAGTGCATCGAACCGGGAAAGATCTATAATAAATGGAAATGGCCTACTTGTTTTTAGAATGTTTTCGGTATTATTATGATATATATTTTGCTGTTAGTTATTTCATATATAACTTATTTGATCGGACTATTAAGGTAGCATAAATGAAAATGTCGCTTTATAAAACAAGTTATCATTTCCATGTGAATTTGTCAACATTTTAAATATTTGGAAGTTTTAATGAAGTTCCCACGAGTCTCGTGGTATTTGAATATTTCTTTGGGGTATGTGGATTGAGGTTTTAAAACCGCTTGAAAACTCATTGTTTTAGGAAACAGATTTGTCTGTGAAATGATTATGACACAAAGGTCGCTTTTGGAAAAGACTTGTGAGTAAAAATACGAATATATATTAATTCCACTGGCCGAGGCCTGACACATGCACTCCGCTATATGCCACGATGTCGTGAGTTTAGTTATATATTAATTACACGGTCATGAGGTCCGATTACCGACGGTTGGTATGCCACGATGTCGTGAGTTTAGTTATATATTAATTACACGGTCAAAAGGAGTACTCCGGACAATGACTTCATTGGTATGCCAATGATGTCGGAGTTTAGTTATATATTATTCCATGGTCGTGAGGTCTGACAATACGGCTGGTATGCCATCATGTCAAGAGACTTGTTATATATTAATTCCATGGTCGTGGAGGTCGAATTATCGATTTCACTGGTATGCCACGATGTCGCGAGAAGCCCAAGCGCATCTGACAGGTATATGATGGGTACATAACATGCTATAAAGGATATATGTACTGCATATTGTTTGTCTCTCGATTAAGTATAAGCTTTTCCATATTTATAGTTGTGGTATTTTCATGGTTATTTTACGACATGATGGTTATATATATATTATGCTCAATTGTATGTTGTGAACAGACTGCTTTTAAGGTTCTTGAAAATGATGTCTACTAAATTTTTGAGCATGACTTCATATTGTTGGGCTTTTGTAAAGTTGAGTTTTATGAAACGTTGTTAAACAGAACATTACAAAAGAGTGGACGTGAGGTTCGAGAGAAGGGAATTTTTTCAAACAAAACATTATTTTCCATATAAATTATGCCACTCACTCCGAGATTCTTTTCACGTTTATTGTTTTAATATCTGCTCCTAGGTCCCAGCAGCCAGGTGGCCTTACCTCGCGCCTCAGATTCAACACCGCTTCATCTCATGGTCATTAAATCGCAAAGATTCATCCCACCATATGTCTTTGTTTTGTCGACCTATTTAATCTCATTTGTAACCCTAAATTGCAAACACTTTAGAATGCTCTGATATTCGTATTGAACGCTTACGGGTCCCATCTATATATGTGGTGGACTTTTTATATATAATCGAGGTATCGTACTTACACGTTTACATCTCTGTAGGTGGGGTCCCTGCCAGGCATTCCCTGCGATTGCATATTAACGGAACTCCACTAGCTCCAGACCACCCGAGAAACCCCGGTAGAGGTATCCTGGTCAACTCCGTCAACCGCTGTGATGCACTCCTCTACCATAATTCAATACAGATCCTACAACATGCCATGCAATGGTCAAGGTTATATCCCTACTTATACACAACGACACAACTAAGCAAATCGAACGCTTGGTACAAAACACAAAAATTCAGAATCACAGATCACCCACTGTCCCCTACAGGAACATGGTTAGAATCTTGACTCAATGGGATTTCCATAGAGTTCAAGAACACCAGAAATGGATTTCGGACGAAGAAGTTATGACCTACCGAAATTTGAGGTCATACGTAGTCAAATCCTGAAATGGCCGGGCTGACCTGACCTGGCCGAGCTTGTTTTAACACCTCGTTCTAACACTTTCTATGCTCCTTAGGAATATGAATGGATTCTTGACTCAATGGTCTTTCCATAGAGTCCAAGAACTAAAAACCCGGAGTTCGAACGGCTGAGCAGTGACCTCTCAAGTCGAGGTCATGTACGGTAGTCAAACCCGATGACACCAGAATTATCGAAATGACATGAATTAGATGAGCTCGGTCTAACACCTCCGTCCGACACTTACTATGCTCCTCAGGCATATGAATGATTCTCACTAACGGGTTTTCCATGTAGTCCAAGAACACCAAACGGAAGTTCGTGACGAAGGAGTTATGACCTTCCGGGTCGGGCATCGGCACGTGAGTCAAACCAAAATGAGCCGACTTCAGAATCGCCTTCGAGGTGTCCCGAATCACCGAAGCCGAAATGACCGGGCCGAACAGAATTCTTCAGCTCGACCTCCTCGTCAGCCGACTCTAGCCGCCGAATCTACAAACACTTCACTCGACTCTCTACAAAGCTGACCTCATGCCTGCCTTTACAGCCGACTCTCTACAAATGATTCTACATACCGACCTCGCCCATTAGGACTGCGAGTAAAAAGACCATAACTCGTCTACAAGGTCCCAACGAGAAATTCAAAAGCCTAACATCGTTCACTGATGTTACACATCGTATGCACATCACAAATTTCTTCTTCCCAATTCAAACCAAGCCCTAGCAAGTCCAAGCACGCGCCCTATCACAATATGGCAAATCTCTCCATGGTTCAAAACGAACCAAACATTCCCCTTAGGGCAATACAAACTACCACAGCAACCCTTGGGGTAGAAAGTAACCAAATTGTATAAAGAACTACCTCTGAGTTTACCGAACTCCCCTAACTCCGCCTCTATGCTAAACCCCTACGTGAGGATGAACTCTTCCTTGTTCCCTCGAACCGCCATACCGACAAATTTAGAGAGAAGTGTGAGTCTCTCTAAAACTCTTTCAACCGGCTTGCCTTTTTTCCTTCTCCCTCTCCCCAACCGGTCGGGAGAAGATAAAAGTCAAGGAGATCTCCTTTCACTCTGGCCCACCATCCGAAATCCAAAGTGGTTCTCGATTACCCTTTTCACCTTATCCATCTACCTGGGATTTCCCCTCAAAATCATGTGTTGCCACATGTCCATGTGGGTCCCACTTGAGCTCAAGTCGATTCAAGACTGACACGGGCACATACACCCAAACAGCCAAGTGTCCCCACTCGCCAAGCAAAGGGCTCTCGAAAAACGTAAATTCTCACCGCTCTTAATATGACGAAATTCGACGGAGTAGTTAGATTTCGCGAGACGAATTCTGAAATCTAGTAGTCTGCTTTCACATCCATGATCTAGAAAATTCGATTTTTGACCGGGAAATTACCATTCTTCCATCACTTTTCCAAAAAATTAGATTTTCTCTCGGTTTCAAAAGTAATGAAAGTCAATGAAGGTGAGAAAGGCGAAGAGTAGTTAACTGGCCGGGAACGACGGTGTACGAGAGTCGAAGGACCACTTAGATCCACGCTGGGGTAAGATTTCGCTGGGCATGTCGATGATCTACAGAAGCTCATTAGATGCATGAGAAGGAACATCGGCAATAAGGGGAGACTCACACAGAGGTGAGACCTCAGAAAAGGTCAGGGAGAGGATCGATAGAGGGAATAAGGGAAACATGAACATGAGGTAGTTGGTAAAACATTTTGTGTTCCCAAAAGACCACATGCCGAGAAACATGAAGACGTTTTCTAATGGGATCATAACACGATAACCCCGACCAATTCCATACCCAAGAACAACACAAACGAGAATGAGATCAAGTTGTTTTGCTCATGATCATGAAGAAGAATTAAAAATGATACTGATCCAAAGACTCCAAGTAAGTCATAAGAGGCAGAAGAACCAAACAACAGATCATATGAGTTTTTTATTCTAATGAATGGGAGATGACATTGATGGTAAATACAGAAGAGCAAACTTCAAAACCGAGAAGGGAGGAAGTGTTGTATCAAGAGGAAGACGAACAACATCAAGAACAGTGACGAAGCTCGCGCTTTAGCCTTACCATTTTACCGGAAGTGCCACGCGGGAATGAGTAGAACAATGTAACAAATTGATGTAGAATGAGAAAAATCTACAAGCTATATTCTCAAGATTATCCGATAAGTGAAAACTTTCATAGGTTTAAAATCAAGCCAACTATTTTGGTAAAGTCATGATATATTTGGATAAAGTTCCGTAATTATTTAAGATAATCCAAGGGGGAAAATCATCCACAAAAATAACAAAGTAACGTGACTCCACCTCGAGGCAGAAATGGGAGAGGGGTCCCACAAGATCTGTACCTGAACAAGATCAAAAGAAGAAAAAGAGAACAGAAACAAGATAATGGTGCAGCTTGTCTTCACAAACTGACATGGCATACAATCAAAACTCTTATTTGAAACTAACCTAACAAACCCCTAGAAACTAGTTGTTTAACCCTTTCTAGAGATAGATGTACTGACCACGAGAATGCCACAGCAAGAGAATAAGGCTCTATCCCGAGATGGTAGGCAGAGAGACGAGAAGACTAGAATGAAGTTAAAGACGAAGCCAAACAATCTTTCGACCTACGGCGGTCCCAGAATCTAATCATTCCGGTCTGAACCCTACAACCACACCCGCAGAAAAGGTTGAGAAAAAACAAGTTCACGAGTTGCCCAACGTAAAGAAGATTACGAGCGAATTGGGAATCGTAAACACTGGAAATGCATAAGAGACAATAAGATGACATGCATGGAGAACCATTTGCAAAGCAAAGTATGGTAGTGAGAGAAGCAGAAGTGTGTGAAGGTACAACATCGGAGAAGAAGTCATATGATCAGAGTGCGTAATCAAGAAGCCATGTATGAGAAGTACCCGACATCGCAGAAAGAGCAAAGGTCGGGATGCACCCAGCACGGAAGATGAACCCATTAACCATATTTATGTATCCGCTATAGAGATATGAGGCAGTAATCTCGCACTGGGAATGAGAGTCCATACCGATAATCGTGGACCGGTCAAAGCAAATGCTATTCAAGAATACGCACGAGTGTAACATACTCTTTGTTCTTGCAGAATCAAATAAGAGGAGACTTCTATTGTTACTTGCTCGACATTATTCTTGCCTTTGAATCGTGAGAGGTAGTAACCGCAGAGCGAAAAACAGAGTAATCAGGTCTCGCACAATGATTTGAAAGGCAAGAACCATTTGCCTGATAGAAAATGGGTTCACCAAGACTGGTCTCATTATCAACTAACTTATGAATAGGTCAGAGATCGTTGCAAGGATCCCGATGGAGAATATGACTCAAGCACTCCAAACTCATCACGGCTCTGGCCAAAACTCAAACGCTGTCCCGTTCACAAAAGGAACATAAACCACCAAGTCACAGACCGGAGAGAACTGCTCGATGCAATAACGATCCCAAATAGATTCTAAACAAAAACTATGAGATACAAAGGATCCCCATCTGGTCCTTGATGAATCTGATAAAGTTTGCTTGTGATCTTAAATAGTGAAAGCACTACTCCTACCTCAAATATACCAGTAATAAGTAAGTCCCAAACTTCTTTGGCAATATCACTGCTGCTTTCAAACTCATCAATGGATTTAGAATAGATGTATTATGAAAACCGATGATGATCTAATGATTAGCACTTTCCCATCCTCAATCCAAATGGCATAGGCGTGATTTACTTTTGTCCACTTGTTCTGGAATGTCACTCAGAGATATAAAGCCACAACTTGCGGCCTTTAAAATAAATTCACGATGGCTGAGACCACCGAAAGAAAATTATCTCCATTAAAAATAATATGAATCGGATGAGACCTCATCACCGCATATCAAAAAATTCTGAATCGAAAAACAAACAATAAAAAGGAATCGACGAAATAAGTCGAAGGCACCAGGCTGGGCCGTCAATGATCACTATTGACGGGCAAAGCCAAACGCCCGATGACGGGCAAAGCTAACGTGGCACGGACGCTAGGCAACATGCACAGCATCGGCAACGGATCAACTGCGGTTTTCGACGGAAAAAACAAGTCAGGCGATGGCAAACGGCAGTTCACACCAAAAAAGAAGCTATACGATGGCTATAATGCCTAGACCGCGGAGAGCGCGAGAAAAAAATCGCAGAACCCGGCCTGATACCATGAAAGAAGAAAAGACTCAGTCTTTATATTAAAAATCAGAATTACAAAGACAATAGGGGAGGCCTTATATAGGCTAAATAACCCTAGGTACACTTACAATCCTAGGACAATACAAATTATAATCCTAGAAAAATACTAAATAAATATAACAATATAATAATCTAATAGGTACTAAAGCCTGACGTCCTTATGAATAGCTACAAACACAAGAATTTGCCAATAACACTTGTCGATTAAGGGTAGTTGGGTCATGCCTTGCCCACAACACCTCAAGTAATGTCTCATACGCTTCCTTTGATCATACTAAACCTAAACGCACCCTAAGTGGCTCGCCCCAAGATCAGAGGAAACTTTAATCTGCACCCCACCGTCTTCATCACAATCGCTGAACTTGGGTCAAAGGCAAGCTCACTATGAGACCCCGGAAAATCCAAATTTCCTTAGGAAGGATGAAATGGTAATTTAGGTCAAAATCCAAAATTTCATCTTGATGACAACTACCACCGTTGAATCGCTCGGCGAAATCTAGCTACCACGTCGACTGGGAGAATTCGAGACAACAATTTCATGTTTTTCGAGGCACCCAGAGGACAGAGTGACACTTTCGCATGTTTTCAGGTGGCCAAGAGGCACCACATGCCTAAGCAGGATGCAACAACTTGAGGTCAATGGGGCTCACTTCAGACACATGGCATCGTGTCATTGGGTGAAAATCCCTATAGTAGATGGATATGATATGGTACCCGGTTAATGGAAGCTTGACACTGGCAAGTGAGATGACAATTTCTTGACTACTTACCCAAATCATTAGAGAGGGAAAGAAAGTATAGGAGGCCAATCTGAGAAGGAAGAGGAGAGTCTGTAGCGGTAGTTCTCCTACTCTCTCTCTCTCTAGATTTTTCTATGAACCGTCCATGAAACTCCCATGAGGCAAGAAGAAGCTGCCCCACTGCGCTACGCAGTGGGTACCGCCCTCAGGAGTTTCGACAACTCCTGAAAGGTAGGCCTTCCACTTGCTTTACTTTTGCCAAGGTCACTAGAATGATGGGGATTTGTCAGGCCTGATGGCCGGGTTTCCTGCCCAAAGATCTGACCTGTTTAAACTTTAGAGTGGTTCTCGACAATCCACGTCAAGCCACAGGATTCGGTGATGTTGTGTTATTGCCATGAGGAATAACACTTGCGGGGCGCTCCATTAACTACTGACAAAGTTCTTAGCCCATGTGAGCCAACTGTACATGGAGCAAATTGAATAACATGATTTATGGAATTAATTTTGTTAATATATGCATGAGTGATATATTAGCATGTGTTAAATTTTTGGTGTGCCATTGCATCGCACTTAGGTGGGGAGTAACCCAAGTAGGGAAATTCCACTATTAGGCATTGCTCACTCGCTTGGCAAATACTATTTCGTGCAATCGGAGACGACTTGGGGATGGGACTACATCCAAGGCCTTAGAGGCGAAGAATGGGCTAAGTCACTTTATCTGTATTTTTTGTAATTAGCAAGGACCCACTTTGTATAATTTTGTAATTAAATACAATTGTAAAACAAATTCTTTTGTATAAAATATATAGTTGTTAAATGGTAGGATGTACTGCCCTATCGGGCTGTTTTATTACATGTATGGGTCTCATGATGTGGAGATATGTAGATTTCATGATTGATGGATAGTCAATGGACACTCTGCTGGGCACACACTCACACCCTAAGAAGCGATCCTCCCCATCACTGTCTAGGCAAATGCTACCTCATGGATGACAAATGTGGGTCGTAAGAGAAAATGAAGAAAGAAAGAAGAAGATAAGGGAGAGTTGGTGATGGCTATGAACTGGGAGTTAAAATTTATTCTGTTAGGGTTCCTTTGAAATGATTGGTTCGAGGTTATTTCAAATGAATGGTCTGTGATTTCACTAACATTAATCTCAGGGGGCCAAAAACTAAATTCCTATTTTAAACTATATTCAATTGTATGAAAATTTATTTATGAAATATATCTAAATAATTTATAATGTCAATCTATCATAACTAATTATTTCAATAAAATCATTTTTTTCAATACCCAAATTTGTATGTTAATCCTCTAAAATGTAAAAGGTAAGTTCTACAGTTCTTTATAATATGCATATAAATTTATGAATTAAAATTTTTATTGTCTTAATTTTCTAGCTTATACATATGAATTAATTATTTTAATTCAAATGCAAGTTAATTCTATTTTTTTTTTGACAACTGAACACTATTACAATGTAGTAAATTGTTTCCACAGATCTTAACCCAGACTCTTCCCTAAAATCGTTCTACCCTTAAACCTTCTAAAGTCTCTATTAATTGAACTAAGCGCCACTAATTAGTTTTTTAATTCTATTTAATATATGTAATAAAGAAAATAGTATATAAAAATTGGTTATTAATGAAAACTTAAAAATAATTAAATTCATTAATATCAATGAATAAGAAGATATAGTTTATTCTTTACTAAAAGAATGTTTTATCGACTACAAGAAAATAGTTTACTGCTAATTATTTATTTAGATCTAATTAATTCTATATATCAAACAAACTACTTTCAGTTATTTCTTTCTATTTAAGCGTATCTTGGACGTAAATACTGACTTCATACTCCCTTGACCCCATTAATTATTTGCAGAATTTAAGGTTCTATTATAAGCTCAGAATAACTCAATGATTTTATATGTTATTATTGCTATAAAAGTTGTATGTGTTATAACTTTTCATTTTTTAAAATATGCAGTACATTTAAGTCAACAGAATATATGTCCACTATCACCCTTTTTTCTATTATGAAACAATAATTACCCAACGACTGGGTATTATACTTTATTTGAGGTTATTCCATTTTATAAGGTCACATGTATTTATGGTTGTTACATATTTGATTAATAGAATAAAGATTTATTATAATTCTTTCCTATTACTATTATATTCTTTCCTAGTTTAGAGAATTTTCTCTATTAGGCAAATAACTTAATTATAGAAATAGCTTGATTGTAGGATCTAATTATAGGAATAGCTTGATTGTAGGATTCTGTTTATATCATAAATATAAAGCAAGATTCAGATTGAGCTATGAAGAAAATATCTCTTTCTGGGCTTTATGTTGGTATCGAGCCACTTAAACTCTAAATCATTCTTCTTGAATCCTTAAACCATGAGTGCCGGATTCCTCAAAACGCGCCTGCTACCAAATTCATCCATCATTATTCAACATGAAGGTTCATCATTCAATTCAAGAATTGTATTGAATGAGACCAACTATGATATGTGGTCTCAAATGATAGAGATGCAAATTGATGAGAAGGAGAAACTCTCCTTCATTTGTGGCACATCGCCGACACCTAAGGAGAAAGATGAAGGCTATGAAAAGTGGTATTTAGACAATCAGAAGGTCAAAAGATGGTTGTTGATGTCTATGTCCCCGAAGATTATGAAGCGATACATTCGCTTACCCACCTCACGATATATCTCGAAAGCCTCGCTCAAAGCCTTATGACGTGAGTGGATGAATTACAGATTTTTACCTTGAACCAAAGGGCTTTCTCTGCTAAACAAAATGGCAGACCACTCTCTATATATTATGGAGAACTGACTGAAATCTTTAGTGAGTTGGATCATCATGATAAGGTGGTCATGGTGGATGAAACAGATATTACATCCTATCATAAATTGCTTCAGCGACAAAGGGTGCATATCTTTCTCGTTGGATTAGAGGGTGATTTTGAGCAAGTGTGCGGCAAAATCTTGAGGAAGGATCTTATCCCTGAATTAGAAGAGTGTTATGCCCTAGTTCATCGCGAAGATGTTCAACGCGGGGTGATGAACATTAATCGAAAATTCTCAAGCTTCAAACTACAGACTTGAACTCGGTTTAATCAAAATTGGTCTTCCTAACAACAACAAAGACCAAAAGGCCCATCCATCCTAAGACTACTTAATGGTGGCGATAAATCATACAAATGCACTTCACTGTGGATCAAACTTATCATACAAAAGTCGATGCCATGAACTCGTGCGGAACCAGAATGGTGGGTTCATAGCCGTGATTCCCTAAGAAGAATTTAATAAATTTACTCATACAATTGTTGAAACAAAGACAGTGAGGATGATAGCGATGAAAACCTTGCATTATGCAAAGAAGAAGAAAGTAATGGTGGTAAGGTTTAAATATTTCTACACCGCTAATAGTGTGCATGGATAATTGACTTCGCGCTAGGATCATATGACATTTGATTCTCTAGATGTTTCACCTCTTAAATCTTTCTCACAACATTCGCTTTCCACCGCCACGGTACCTCAATTTTGATTATTCCTGAAGGATCTCGTCTCCTCACTAACACCTGAATTTAGATTTTGTTTTGGTTGCTCCTCAATTATAATCTTTTTTCGCTTCTCAAATAATCACCGCCTTATTTGTCGTCATTTTTCGCCTAAATTTTGTGTATTTAAGGACATTCCTGACAAGGCAAACGACACGTGGGTGTTAGCGAGTAAGCCGTATTACTTGGACTTATCACCTAAAAGTTCGCATGAAATACAATGTTTAAAAAGATCGGGGCCCAAAAAAGAAAAAAAAGGAACTGAGATATGGTCAGGCATCGACTGGCCATGCTTTCTTTCGTTGCTGAAGAAATTATTTCTAGTTTATTTGTAAACTTTGATGTCTCTAGGTTTCCAATGTGATGTTGCAACTGCAAAGCCATCGTGCTTCATTTCCATTAACTTCAACAAAGTCCAGCCTTTTATGAGATCATATATTCTGATAAATTAAACATTCAATTTGCTACTTTCATGGATCACAAGGTTTGTTACTTTTTTATTTATGATTGTACCAGATTACTTTGCATGCTTTGATGAAGTCCAAAAGCCGGCAAACTTGTAATTTTTAAAATTTCTTATAAATTATTAGAAGACAATGATGTGTTCATGTTCTTCAAGTAGGATTAATGAGGTGAATATTTCGAAGCTTTAATTGAAGCTTTATTTGGAAGCCTATGGAACCATTCATCAAACTATTTGTTCCCGATACACCCTAACATAACGGGAGGCGGAGAGGAAAAATCGGTTTACCTGTTGAGATTATCCGTGCTTTATCGATAAGCACATATGCCTTATCCATTGCATTACCACTGTCCCTCTCCTCGCAAAGATATTTATTCAATCGAGTACCTTCCAAAGACTATTGATTCAAGACACCATCTCTAGGCTCATTGAAGCAATCAAGGTTCCATTTGGCCCAAATTTACCATCTCATGTCTTTGGTCAGCTAGGCATTTGTACATCTTCTTCGCAAGCGCTAGTGCACAAGTCGACACCGGAAACAATTGCGATGTCTTTTTGTATACGATCAAAAGGCACCATAGCACACCCGCAAAACGAATGTTTGTTATGGTAATGGATGTAGTTTTTCTCATGAAGACTCCTGATGTATTTTTTCCTCCAAGCTCGAACTTCATGGCACCTGAAGAAGTCTGCTCTAGATTATGATTTTCTCGATCTCTATATGGGAACACTCGAACTCTGCAATGAGAATGCTAGTGAATTGGATTTGAGGGCATAAATTTGGACTACAAGGGTGATGAACGGATGAAGACCTATGAAAATGAAGTTGTGGATCAACTCCATCTGAATCTCTTGCACCACATGCAACTGATACACCAAACCAATCGCCTGCTGAGGATGGTCCTGTTGTAATGTCTGAACCACCAAGAAAACAACTACCACCGCGTCAAACCAAAGGTATTCCGAAACCCACATATGAACCCGAACTTTCTAGTAAAGTTAAATATCCCATGAGTCACTATGTGTCTAATCATCTGCTTGAAACAACAAGTCATTTGTAAATCAATACCCATCAGATCTATTCCTAACAAAGCAAAGGAAGCCTGCGGTCGACCCAAGGTGGAAAGCTGCTATGAATGAGGAGATTAAATCCTTGCAGAAGAATGAAACATGGGAACTTGTTGATCATCCTCCAGGGAAGAAACTAATTGGATGTCGTTGGGTTTATACTGTGAAGCACAAAGCAGATGGTACAATTGAACGTTTTAAAGCAAGACTGGTAGGAAAAGGGTACACCCAAACCTATGGAATTGATTATACAGATACATTTGCACTTGTAGCTGTAAATCATCACAAATAAGTCTACGTCATTTCTAGTCGCTAACCCGGATTTTCGCCATTGCAACAATTGATGAAAACGCCTCTTTCTTTCATGGCGCAGTTGTCCAAGAAGTGTACATGGATTTTCCACCAGGTGCATGATACCGTAAGTACATTGGCCTGAAAAGTGTGCAAATTAAAGAAATCGCTAGGCGCTAAAACACCCGAGCATGGTTTGGAAGGTTCACGTCCACAGGTCTTTTGGCTACCATTAGAGTAATCTGCATCACACTTTATTCTCAAAAAATGCCATGGTAAGATCATCATTTTATCGTAGTATGTTGATGACATGGTGGTTACTGAAAATGACCCAAATGAAAGGAAGGCTCTACAGTTACTCTTGTCGTTTAATTCCGAATGAAAGATCTCGATCACTTGAAATATTTTTTCAAAGGATCTAAGTGTCTGATCTATCAGCCGGGATTTTCGCTTCAAAGAAAATATGCTTAGATTTGTCAGAGTAAACCGGTATGTCGCATGCCAACCAAATTCGATACACCAAAGAGAAGAAGGATTGAAGTTATGTGTTGAGACTAATCGCGCCCGTTGATAAAGGGAGATATCGGGAGGCTCACTGAATATTGATGTACTAGCCCACACTCAGCCGTGATCTTGCCTATGCATTGAGTATTGTTAGCCACGGCGCATGTAACCCGGGAGAACAACATATGATCGCGAAGTATGCGCATTTAAGGTATCTAAAGTCCATTCCCGAAAGTGCATTTTGTTCACTAAAAATGTAGATTGTCAAAGTGTGGATGCATATGCTGATGCCGGGACTGGTCGGAGTAATAGATGACAGATTTATCTACGGATATTTCACCTTTGTAGTGTGGTAATCTCATTACACGGAGAAGCAAGTGCTTTAATGT
The DNA here is from genome assembly GCA_016808115.1 of Tetrastigma voinierianum. NCBI lineage: Eukaryota > Viridiplantae > Streptophyta > Magnoliopsida > Vitales > Vitaceae > Tetrastigma > Tetrastigma voinierianum. Next base: position 76,771 of record JAEQBH010004936.1, on the reverse strand, counting down.
TGTTGCACGTTCAAGCCGCAAAGGTCGAATTCTAGGGTATGGCACTCTGAATATGAAGCATTGTGGCTAAGACTTTACTGATGGATTCGCCATCCGCCAGTAACCGATTCTGGCTTTATTGTGACACAAAGCAAGATGTGATATTGCTAATAATCCTAAGACATAACATGATCGCATGCAAGCATATGGAGGTAGATAGATTCTTCATTAAGGAGAAATTGGAGCTGAGAAATTGTCGAAGCTCAAGATTCATCCACAAGATCGATCATCATATCCTCACCAAGTTACCAAGTCGAGTGTTCTCAAGTTTAGCAAGTCAAGTGTGACATCTATGCACCAACTCGAGGGGGGAGTGTTGCGTATATTGGATTTATAGTCAAAGATTTTCTATTATAATTCTTTCCTATTACTATTATATTCTTTCTCAGTTTAGAGATTTTTCTCTATTGGGCAAATAACTTAATTATAGAAATAGCTTGATTGTAGGATCTAATTATAGGAATAACTTGATTGTAGGATCTCTAATATCTCTATAAATATGTGCATGTAAAGATACAAATTTATTATGAATAAAAATATTCTTCTCTGTTTTACAAGTATGGTATGTTTTAAATAAAGATGTTACCATGGTCCAATATTATATGATTTTGATAGCTTTTAAAATATTTTCAGAAGGGCATATCTGTAACTCTATGTGTTGAATAAATGCTTATGTGAATGCAAGTCGATAATTAATATGTATAAAATTGTAAGAAGATCCAATTAATCAAAAATTTTCATTTCCAAATTTATACCCATTTACCTAATAAAAACTCGTTATATTTCAAATTTGGCATGATTAACACCCCAAATTTATGCCCTTTAACGAAGAAATTGTATCTAAAGCGAACAGATATGACCTAATTTCACCCGTTGGTTACACTTTTAAAACAATGGTGAATACAATTTGTTTGTTGGTAGCTTGTGAAATTCAAAATAAAATAAAATTAAGTATTAAGAAAATTCATATCCATCCTAATTTAAATGTCAGTACTAAAATTTATGGTAAATTCATTATTTATTCATGATAGCTAAACATAGCCTCTGGCGCTTGTAACTACCTAACCTGTCAGCCGATCTAACAAAACCTCTCTAATCGATCATCTTTACTAAATTTCATATTGCACTCTTCTTCTGTAATTCAACAACACTTAGAATAATGAAAATCATCTTCAATTACTTTAGAAAGCGGAGGGAGTGGAGAAATGAAAACTTGGGCAGCAAGCCTTTTACATCTATAAAAGGAATAGAGAAGGACATACCAATCAACCAATCAATCGACCATTTAACAACTCAATTAACTAACTTATTGTCAATCTACTTTAGCAAATCCAAGCTTTTCAACAAGCTTTCAGCAAATCCAAGTTTTTCAACAAGCTTTTAGCAAAGCCAAGCTTTTAGCAAAGCCAAGCTTTTAGCAAAGCCAAGCTTTTAGCAAAGCCAAGCTTTTCAACAAGCTTTCAGCAATTTTAGAACTCTATTTCTTGGCTTTAGCCAAGTTTATGGCAAATTTCTAATAGTTTTACTTCATTTATTCATAAGTGAAATCAAACATTTTCTCTAGCAATTTCAATATTCTCGTTGAAAGTTCAATTCAAGTTTTCAAACACAACACTGCTTGGGCCAAAGCAATCCAATGTTTACTCAAGAATTTCGACATTCCCAAGGTAAGTATTATTCAAGTTCATCAATTTTTAACATCGTATTATTTTATTCATTCATAAGGAAATATAACAATTCTCCTTTCTTCAAACAAATCACTCCCTCAAGTAATATTTCATCCGGCATATTTTCCACTTTGATTCTAGGAAATTGTTAAGATAATTTAGTGGTCACACATAACCCGATTAAAAGTGTGGGATCTACTGAGTCATTCCGGGCTTGAAAACACTTTAATTTCTCGCATGCCCGACTGGGTGTGCCACTGCAGGTGAGCGGAATCAACAAAATTTGTTTCCTATAGCCTCTCTCCCATCACAGAAATGTCATCAAAAGATAGCCATTCGTAATTCAACGACTTGCACGGCTTCATCCCACGAATGATTTGCATCGTTGTTCTGAAAGCACATGAGGTTTTGCTTTCTGATTTCTGATTTTGTTAAAAAATAGGGAGGTTGGTTGTTCACCGGTCGACCGTAATGGCTTAAACAGTGTGAATGGCAACCTTCAAGGCTCGTGGTCACTAACTCGACAACACTTCGGTAATACAAAGGTCCTCGGTTCTTCTCGCATTAGTGGGCAAAATGACACATAGTCAAAGCCAAAATCGGTTCTTTGTTTTAGCTATAAAACCTAACCCTAAAAACCACCCATTTGAGTCAACCCAAGTACTAAACATTCAAAGTCCCATTTGGAAACCCTAGCATTTAACCTCATTTCAAAGTGGTCTTTCCGGTGAATGGCATTTCCAGAAGGATGTCAAGCATCTAACCTAAGAATGCATCAACCCCTAAAGCATGACAAGCATGGACTAAAGGAAAGACATTAAATGCATTAAACCTAGTTTGGAAAGTCGGGAACCATAAATGCAAGACTGGGTGAATATTCAAAGCATGAGACAACCTGCAAAGGACCCTGTGCCAGAGTTAGCAACCCTCCTCTTCAAGGCTATGAGGCTTAGGCCAAGCATCCTCGAGTCTGCCATCCCTGGGCAAGCTCTATAAATTTCTAGAAAATGAAAGAAAGAGAGAGAGAAGAGAGCAAATGAAACCCTAAAATGAAAGCCGCGAAACCGTTATAAATGAAAAGCCCTGCTGTGGTTGATGCTTGTGGAGTTTATATAGTACAAACCCAAAGTGAAACTGCTAAATACCTAAAATTATGAGATTACACAGGGCTAAATGGTAATACATCAAAACGTAACGTTTAGGATCAAATATACAAAATCACAGGCGCACTTCACGTTATGTAGGATTTCATGAAGAGCATGAAATTTCAAAGATAGCGGAAAATTTCGCTAGCATAGCCAAATTTCGCTAATATACGTAAAATTTCGCTAGTCTAGCTTAAATTTCGCTAGCCTAGCGAAATCTCTGAAGGAGATAGCGAATTGAGAATTGAGAAATCCGCGTCAAGCGGAGCAAGAGGAAGAGTTCATCCTCACCAAGGGCTTTGCATGAGACGTAACTGGTGGAGTTTCGATTGAACTCCAAGAAGCAGTCTTCTACTTTGGTTACTTTCACCCTAAGGGTTGTGTGGTTGTATTGTCCTAAGGGGAATGTTCAAGGCGTTTGAACCATAGGAAGCCGCCTATGCGTGATAGTACTTATTTCTCAACCAGACCTTAGAACCACTTTCTGGTAGGAAGTAAAGGAAATTTGGTAGTGCCCTCTCGGTAAATTGTAGCCATATCGCTGAATCCCGATGTTGCAGCTTTGAATTCTCCAATCCATGATCCCCAGAGGACCAAGTTATGGCCATTTTACTCAAACAACCAAACGGGTTTTTGAGGTCACCATAGAAAGCTCGCGTGCAAGAGAGGTCCATAGAGTCATGTACAGAGGTCAACAGGACTGAGGCAAAGAGAGAGGTCGCCAGACTCGCCTAGCAGAGTTACGTATTCGCTCAGCGCAGCAGGGTCGCCAGACCATGCGTCAGCACACTGCCCACTCAGGCAGCGTCACAGACTCATGCGCCAGAGGTAAGCAGACTCATGCAAAGAGGTCAAACAGACCGCTTAAGAGCTTCATCTCGCCATCACTGTCTCGAGTTGACTACGTATGACCTCCAACTTCTGGCGTCGGTAACTCCTCTCGTCTGAACTCCGCTTCGGTGTTCTCGACTCTGGCGGTTTCCACTGAGTCAAGAATCCATTCATATTCCTGAGGTGGATAGTAGGCGTCATACTGAGGTGTTAGACCGAGCCCAACCAGGTCACCAGCTCATCCGGGGCCGGTCATTGTCTGAAGTTTGATCGCGTATGACGCAACTTTGGTCATATACCTGTCCTAACCCGTTGCGTTCTCGACTCTATGGAAAGCCCACTGAGTCAAGAATCCACCATATGCCTATGGATAGTAGGCATCGATTCCAGGTGTTGCATCGAGCCCTACCAGTCACTTCACCTCATCCAAACGTCACTCGTCTGAAGCTGACTCATGATGACTTCCAACTTTAAGGTCATAACTCTTCATCCAACCTCGCTTAGGTGTTCTTAGACTCTATGGAAAGAAAATTGAGTCAAGATTCCATCCATGTGACTGTGAAGGGCGCAGTGATCATAACTCGTCGAAACTTATGTTTTCAACCTAGTACGTGTGCTGTTTGTTGGTTGTGTCAAAGTAAATGGTAAAGGTTTTAACATGACCACACCTATGATGTCAGAGGTCACTGTAATGGGCCTGAATTATCATGAGTTAGCCTAAGGAAAGACGCCATATTACGTTTAGTCATTGATCGATGAATGCTAATGTGTTGATATGATGTGAGAGACAGATGATGTATGGAATTTATATGCTGTGATGTGGCTAAAATTATATAAATAACCAAATAATGGCGGATGAACATGCATGAGTAAGTGTGCACATATAGTTCTCATTTGTATGTAGCACTCCATATATATACAATTGGTATAATAGCACAGACGCGGGGTACTAAAACATCGTGGATGGCATGGTGTGAGTTCATGGTCGATCGCACGCAGTTAGGGTGTTCACATAGTACAAGTCAGCGGTACATGGTTAGATCAACACCGCGTATGGTGTTGATTAGCGGGTCAAGAAGGACAAAGTCCAAATGAGTCACACCCGCTTTGAAAGTTTGTTCGAAAATAATATACGTGTTCATGAAAGATGGGGTAGTAGATCCTCTCAAAGAAAGACTCCAAATGTTATTCATGGTTAGACATGAATCCCGACGGATGTGTGTTCGCGGAAAATGTTGGAACTGCAAGATATGGCATGTGAAAACCAAAAACTGCGGGTCTACAACATGTGAACAGACAAAAGAAATTTGATCGAATCAAATGAACATTGGAGGTTTTCCTCCTAATGGGTTACAAACTTTTAAACAAAAAACTCTGTTTTGAAAATGGTCATTTGTGGAACAAAATGACTCGCTTGGTTTTCACACTCTGGCATAGGTAGTGTGGAGGAGCCCCAGTGAGACTCTATGATATAGGCATGAGGACATTTCACGCATCGAATATCCTACGTAGACATTTTACTGAATGTGTGTATGTCGATCAACGCATGAGCACTTAGGTAGGAGTAATCCCTTGTAGGGAGATTATTACTACTCAGCTCACCCCGCCGGGATCCTCGTGCACACAAGAAGATGCTGTCTCGAGGCCGCGTGGAGTATGAAGGCCGGTCAGTGGCCTGAGAAACACTTTTGTAAAATATATTAGAACAATGCAGTTCATATATTCGGTATGCAAAAGATTTGTAATGCTAAGCTTCAACAATGAGAAAAAAAATGACCCCCTAAATTTGGGGCGCATTGCATCGAGCACAGGTATACGAATACCTGGGCTTGGTGGGGGCATGGGTCTAGGACATGCCGTTGGATGTGTAGGAACATCACAACTTGGTATATAGTCGGGTGTTTGAGCTGAAAGTTATGCTTTTATACTTGTTTCGAGATTGATATCCAAATCATAGTTGGGTATCAAGGTCTAGGTAGGAGGTTACTTAGGAGTCCATGGGACAGGATTAGATCACAGCATGCATTGTGTGTTTGTGTGTTTGCGTGTGTACAAGTTTTGGATTGTATGTGCGTGATCAGGTTTCTGTTACAAATCGCATAATTAGTATACGTGGTAGGACGTGATGTGGAAACAAGGAACACTAAGGGTTCAAAAAATGTAATGAACATGGAAATTTAATAACTCGCCATTCGACATGTAAGGCAAGCCGAATGGCGAGGTCGCCATCGGGGTGCCGCGAAAGCACCATTCTGCCTTTGATCGTGAGGTCATAGAGGCTACACGCCGCGATACCACCGCTACCTGCCGATGCACAGAGGTCGGAGGTGCCAGAACCTCCGTGAGGTTCAAGGCACATCATCCCTCCCGACGCTCACGGAAGAGGGACCGATGGTAGCCGACCATTGGTTCCGCCAGACGAGGATTCTCAGTGCCACGAGATCACCCCAATACTACTTCCCTGACACGCACTGCTTCATTCCAAACAGGATCCAGATCAGTGGGGAGGTTACTTAATTTCAGGACTCGAGACTATGACACGGATGATTTTCGCAGACTATTCATGGGGAAGTGGCTTTCCGCCGCTTAGACATGCAGCGCCCGGAGTTCCTTTGAGCCGAGACAGGGACACACCGTACCAGCATGTAACCGATTCACGAGCTGGCATCGCCGGATGATTATGTGGCCACTGACGCGGCCAAAGTCAAGATAGTCTGAGGATGGCTGAAATCATCCGATCCGGCGTTGCGCATCGTGTCATAATCTACAAGACACGGATCTGATGGTCAAGATGCCTTGCCTATTGAGTAGAGATGGAGAACGACGGAGCGCTCGAGATGCTGCACCGGGTGGCAAGAGGAGGGAGAGCAGGTCTTCTTAACAGAGCCAGCCAAAGGCTTTGGCCACGAGGGTTTTGCAGTCACAATTATCAAAAAGGCGACAAGCAGCAATTCTAACTCCAGAGGGCTACCAGACTACGCGACATGTTTCTATTGCCATCAGCCTGGGCATATGAAACGGGATTGCCCGAGGAGGCATGGATCTCTGGCGAGCCAGTCGGAAAGCAGCCTCCCAACCATCGTGACACGGACACATTTTTAATTCTCCGCCCAGAGGTCGAGGAACCGCAGACGCCCAGAAATAGATGAAGGCCTTACCGCATGCATAAAAGCCGAGGAGTTAAGGCATGGGTCGAGGTCATGGCTAAGGCCCACAGTTAGGACATCGTGTACAGACGGTTTACGCCATCATACCAATCGCCGAAAGCCACGACCGCCATCTATACGTGGTACATGTTTCTCTGCTTATCTCGCCTATGGGTAAGAGTGTTATTTGATTATGGTGCTTATCATTCATTCATCATTGAGATCGGGCAGATCGAAGGTAGCTTGAGGTTGAGACCATAGAGGAGCCTTCCTTGTATATGAGTTCTCCCCAGGAATAAAAGTGGCGAGGATAAGGATGATATGTCATGGTTATGGAAGTCGTAGATCTCGGGACTCTACTCATAGTGGACTTGAGGATCATGGATACGCCGAGTTCGATGTCATCCCCAGATGGATCGGGTCAAAGCTTACGAGTCGCTATCGATTGTGAGCGTAGAGGTTTACCGCCACACGCAGGACGCACTCGCGGTGGGTATTTCAAGGGGACAAGCATGACATTTTCACGATAAGGCTTATGAGTCCAAAGCTATGACATGAAGGGTTGGCTAGCAAGCCTTACCCTAGAGGACGATGTGTGACCAGACTTAGATCTACCTCAGTAGTGTGCGAATATGGGATGTTTTTCCGCATGAGCTACCCGGGACTACCTCCACGTGCGAGGGTCGTAGAGACTGCGTATCGGAAGTCAGCGACCTCTGTATTTCACCATCTCTATGACTCGCAGATAGGATGGGCACCAGCTTGAGTTGCAGTGAACTCGTAGTCTAAACAAGTGAGTTACCGATAGGGTTCATTAGACCGAAAGTACCTCCACCATGTGGGGCCTACTCCATTCCTGCTTTTCAAGAAGAAAGACAAGACCCTTCAATCAGGCATCGACAATGGCTGTAGCTGAACAGTGGTTATAATCAAGAATTCCAGATCTTTACCGAGGATCGATGACTTTGTCGATCGCTTGAGAGGAGCGCCGAATCTTACTCCAAGATGCATCTTCGCACTAGTTACCTTCATCGCCTGAGGGTTGTGACATTTATATCCTTAAGACATATTTAGATTTATACGTAATTTCTTTAAGTTTACAAGGATGCCCTTTGATTTGACGAATGCACAAAAGAAGATTCACGGACTATGCATAGGGTATTCCAACCTATCTAGATCGCTTGTCGTAGTTGTTCGTGGATGATATTTAGATCTACACCCTACCGAGCGAGTACGAGTATCATCAAGAGGATCAAGCTACAGCGGTCGAGAGACCACCGCTTTACGCCAAGTTCGCAAGTGCCACAAATCGAGGTGAGGTTTTTAGTGACACGTGAGCCGCATCCCTGGCTGGTCCATTGATCCCGAGAAGGTCGAGAGGCTGTGATGAGTCGAGAGTCGGTCGCCTTCGAGATACAGCTTTCTCGATCGGGTCATACAACAGAGATTCATTTGAGGACTTCTCCCAATTAGTGAAGACCTATGACGAGATTGGACCCGGAAGGGAGGTCAAGTTCTATCGGGATGACCGATGAGAGGCATTCTCAAGAGTTGAAGAGGGAGACTTACTATCGGTCCTATCTTGGTTAGTCCCGCATGCAGGGATGTGGGTACACAATGTATCAGGATGCCCTCGAGGGCCTGGACTGGGTGTGTTTTGATGCGCCTCAGATGTAGTAGCTGTGGTTCCCCATTTTGCACAGCTGAATCATGAGCTAAAATCTCAATCCAATAACGACATGGAGTCGGGCAAACTTAGTGCCTGCCTCAAGATCGGTACACGCCACTACCACACATGGTGAGGAGTTCGAGGTACCTGCACCACAAAAGTCCTAAGTATTACTAGCAAATCCTCAATACGAGGCAACCCAGGATGGAGTTCCTAGAGATTATGACTTCACTTTGCATTACCATCCCGGTGCAAATGCGGTGGTCGGCTGCGCCGGTACGCCTAAGTCACGTGACATTAGCTAGTATAGCTTCCCGAGGGGCTGGATGCCGAGGCTACGACAGCCAGTCTACGCATCGTGAGATGGCCTGGGAAAGGCCAGAGTCTAAGGCAGCACCGTCTCACACTGGGTAGAGGATCGTATGACCCGAGAAAATCACTCTCTGAAAAGGGAAAAATTGTACTTGCTAAACCGTAATTTATTCTCTGCATCTCTGATAAAAAATGATCACCGCTGAATCAGTTTCGCCAAATCTAGCTAAGCACAAAAAATTCGGCCGACCTAAGATGTTTAATTTACATCGCCGGTGGCATCGTTGCCGTGTGTCAGAACGATTTTCTATTAATACCGAAAAGTCAAGATATAAATATGCACTCATGTGTCAAGTGGTACGAAAGTAAATAACGGCGGCACCGAAGATAGTGCCGAATGTTAAAACTGGGAAATGAAAGGACATAATGGTCATTATAGGAATTGTTTAAGTCACAAAATGCCAAAATAGTGTGGCAGCAGGAATCTTCTCCTACAAACCAAGGCAAAACGTGAAATGAGTGGAGGGAAGCTTACAAGAAGTCAAAATGGTGATTCTGTAGAGAGGTATCCGACTTCTCTCTAGATTTCCAAGAATCCAACGGCCGCCAGCTTCCTCGACAAGAAGGAAAGTCGCCTTACGCCAAGAGGGCTTCCACGTGGTAACTGTGATGGCACGAAGAACCCTGAGGTAGGGTTTCTCCTACTTGCTTTGCACTTTATTTAAGTGTTTTTCAATGTTTTTAGCTTAAGTCCTTGAATTGTGCCGCTGACGGCCCCAAACTGGGACCGAATTATAATTTTTGAAACTAAAAATGGAGCAAGCCGTGACTGCCCATGGTCGTTGGGTATTAAATTCATAAATTTATGCTATAAATCATGTAGACATTGAATGAGGTCGAAATGTCGCTAAACAGATAGAGAGGCCAACACTGATGGACCTTCGAGGAGCACCAGTGCATTTTAAATAATGGATCGTGCTTTATGGACACAAGATCGTGAGGCTAGTGTTGTTATGGCGCTACTATGGAGTGGAGGAGTCAACGCGAGCGCGCACGATGCCAACCCTTCCTTCGCTTAGGACGTGTGGCTGCACGCGGCTTCCGCCGCTTAAGACGCACCCATCGCTTACATGTATGGTGAGTGCACTGCATATGCATGTGAGTGGCCAGTAATTGTCCCCGACTTCAAGATCGAAATCTTTTAAGGAGGGGAGAATGTAAGACCCGAGAAATTCCACTCTCGAAAAAGGGCAAAATTGTAATTTTGCTATGAAATTGTAATTTCGTTAAAATCCACTCTATTCTCTAGATCTCGACAAAAACTGATTTCACCATTGAACTGCCTTGCAAATCTAGCTTTAGCACTGGTGGTTTCGCCAAATTCGAGACAGCCTAATTTATTAAGCGAGGCATCGCTAAGCTTCGGTGTCAAAAACGACGATATCACCGAAGTCACATATAACATGTACCATGTGCCATAAGTGGTATGAGTAGAGAAGAAATAATGAATGGACGGCCAGACATGTCAACGTCAAACTCAGAATGAAGGGACATAATCATCAATATAGACCGTTAAAGTCACAAATGCCAAAATAATGATGTGACCTTTCCCTTCATTAAAACCACAAAACGTGAAATGAGTGATGGCTTACGCGAAGTCAAAACGGTGATTCTGCAGAGAGAGATCCGACTTCTCAGATTTCCTGGGCAGATCCAACTGCCTACAAATGACAAAAAGGAAAGCCGCTTCACGCTGAGAGGGCTTCATACGGTACCTGGATGGCAGACGGCAGACAAACCCCTTTTATGTAGGGTTTCTCCTCTACGGGGTTTGCACTTTATTAAGTGTTTTTCAATATTTCGTTAGCTTCGAGGCCTTGAACGTAAACACAGCGATCGCTATCCCAAAACTCGGGGACCTCAATTGATATAATTTTTGAAACCAAAAATGGAGCAGTTGTGACTGTCCATGGCTGTTTGGGTATTAAATTCATAAATTTATGCTATAAATCATGTATTGATTGGAATGAGGCCGAAAATGGCCGCGAAACCCGGGTTCACTAAGTGAATCGATGATTTGTGATTTTCCGAGAATAGTAATCGAGGGTTTCACTATTCCCGAAATAGTGTTCTCAAAATTAATTTTTGTGAATTAATATGTTTGGTTGAGTAATTCAAGTAGAATTGCTCGTGTTTGATCATTAGCCCACGTGAGCTAATTTTGATGTGATGAAATGAGAAATTACATAAATACGATCATAATGGATGCACTTTTATGTGAATATATGTAATGTTTATATATTTACAATGTGACATGACTCGTAATGGAATTGGTATCATAAATTCCATATGCACTACACCCTAGGACAATAGAGGAGTGCATGAGATGAGTCTGTGAGAAATGGTCTTGAGGGTCAGTTTGGCAAATGTTAATTACTCCGAGGGTAGTCCAAACTAAAATATCAATCGCCTGAGACGGCCCAATTGATATACACTCCACAGTAGTCCATGCTAATACTGTAATCTCTGAGACTCACCAATTGATATATACACATCTGAGGGTCAGTCTACAAACTAACAAAACAATGATTCTCATACGAGGCTTAGGCTTAAAGTGTGAGATGAGCCTATGAGGACTCGATCTGAGTTGGTCATGTAGACATTCAAGTAGGACTTCTTACTTGCTTGAATGTATGTTTATTTTTAACACGCACGCACTTAGGTAAGAGAGGCAGAGCCCACTTAGGGCGATTCCAGACCATCGGGAAAGATTAAACACCTCGTCGTGGCGATACTATTTTGCTGCGACAAGTGAGCTGCTGAGCATTTTCTATCCTAGAGATTGAGTGATTTTCAGAAAAAAGCCTGCCGTGGCTCGTTTATGATATATACATGTATCAAACGCCTAATTTTAATATACGTATCGTATGTTGTTGAAAACATTGTAACTCTGAGCAATCTGATTTTCCATTGATAGTCGAATCATTGTTAGCGCAAAGTGAATGAGTATCGCTAAGGGCCCAAGTGGCCAGATATCATGTGATTGGATATATTGATATATTGGATCTATTGCACTGCTTCGGGACGTATATGCAGTGTTTTATTCGGGCGTAGCCCTTACAAAGGAGACTCTACCCGATTCGTGGATAAATGCTCCGGGTCACCCGACATTCACGCAGTGCTTCACGGTCGACTCGTGCAGGTCACCAGACTTCGGGTTTTTGGGGCGCCATGCCGAGTCCTGTGGACAGGACGCAGTAGATTTGTCCATCAGTGGACCGAGTACAATGCACAGTGACGAGGGTCGACCGTCCATGCATGGTAGTCTGCATAGAGGCACTGCAATGGTTCTCAATTGACCGGGATTTGAGAGAGGAGACTTCGAAGGAGTTTCACCGCTTCCGATTCTTCCGTGCATCCGTGGCACGGCGAGATGTACCCGTGATCTTCGTCGCCGCACTATCGAGTGGGATGAAGAGACACGTAGATCGCCCGACGATGTCCACGCGTCGTGCAGGTTATGCTGCCACCGCCGGCAAGAGGTAGTCATTTCCAGCCATCGAGGTGGCCGAAAGTGGAAGGAGCACGTCACGATGGATTTTGTGACCCACTTACCACCCGACACCGCGTGCGACATGACGCGTATGGGTGATAAGGACCGCACACGGTCGCATTACTGTTCCGCAGTTGGATTCACCTTCACATTAGAGATTCTACCGGTTGTACATTCGAGAGATAGTCTGACTACATGGAGTACCGTGATCCATAGTGCTCCGGAGCAGGACCCTAGCTTACTGGGCAAGACTCGGAAGAGCTCTAAAGGTTATGGGCACACAACCTGACCATGAGACAATCTTTTCCACCCACAGATGATGGGTCGGGTTAGAGAGGACCCATACAGTGTGTTAGAAGACATGTCGCGAGCATGCATCTGGATCATATGGTACTGGGAGTGAGCACTTCGCCTAGTACTCACATAACAACAATTATCAAAGGAGTATACGTATGGCACCATATGAGGTATCAGACGGGGAGGCCATGCAGATCAATGATATGTTTGGACCGAGACGGGAGAGAGCTCCATCACCGGGTCCCTCGACTGGGCCAGAGAGACACCTCCGAGAAGGTGAGCTTGATACGACAATAGCTCTTTCTCACGCCGCAGTCATGTAGCTACGCGATGTTCGACGCCGAATTTGCTAGAGTTCTGAGGTCAGCGTGATCACGCCTTAAAGGTGATGCCTAAGAGAGGATGGTCGTGTTCTAAGAGAGAAGCATCGCTGAGATATCGTCTGAGATACTCGAGGGCAGGCACCGAAGGCACCTGCTAGCCTTTTACCGCCCAAAGACGTCCAGTGTCCACGAGGTATTTCACGCCTCACGCCCGGAGTACACCCGATCCAGCCATGTTGGATCGGGGAGATCGGTGTCGGCTACCTGACGGGACCTTCTTCGAGGAGGGACCACAGCACGGGAGGCCGACTGCGTTTTGCGACGTTAAGACCGTGAGGCTGCCAGGTGCCACGCGCAACTTTCCTCGGCGGCGAGTCAACGTAATACCAGACACTACGCGGTCCACCTATCTCTTCTCGCTTAGGATCTAAGGTAAGCAATTTAGTCGCTTAACAATTAAACGACTAATTTACATGCATGACATGGTAACGCTACATACGCATGTGATTTTTGTGATTGTTGAATTTCGGGCCGAAATTCTTTTAAGGAGGAAGATAAACAGAAAATTCTAATTTAAATGGTAAAATAGTAATTTCGTTTCAAAATCCAGGAATTTTCTAGATCTCGGATGATGAAACGGACTTAGTTGGAATTGTCTGTGAAATCCGGCTACCATGAGAATTTAGTCGAATTCGAATAATGAATTTCACGTTTTCTGGGCAGGGTGAGTCGCGGGACATTTGGCCCTTGAATTAATTGGCTCAAGATGAGAATAGTGTCAGAGTGGAAATTTAGTGACAAATAGCTGAGTGGGAGCCAGGAAGAGACATGGCAACACATGATTGGAGGAAATCTAAGGTAGATGGATAAGGTGATAAGGGTAATCCAAGAAGCCACTTAGAATTGGACAGAAGTGGCAGAGTGGGAGGACATCTCAGCCCAGATTGATCTTCTCCCAGCGGGTTGGGAGAGGAAGACGGGGAAAGAAGCAGTTTGCTTGAAAGAGGAGTTTTAGAGAGAGAGACTCACTTCTCTAGAGATTTCTCGACATAATCGGAAGCAGTGGTTCAGCGGAGCGAAGAGGAAGAGTTCATCCTCACGGCAAGGGGCTTCGCATAAAGACGGAATCAGGGAGTTTACGACAGACTCAAGAAGTAGTCTTCTCCTACTTTAGTTACTTTCTACCCCAGGGTGTGTGGTGGTTGTATTGCCCTAAGGGGAATGTTTGGTTGTGTTTTGAACCATAGGAAGCTGCCATAGTGTGATAGTATGCATTAACCGGACCTTAGAATTGGTTTTTGGGTGGTAAGGAAAAGAAATTTGGTAGTGTGCCCTCTGGTAAATTGTAGCCACATCAGTGAACTTGATGTTAGGCTTTTTGAATTTCGGTCGGACCTATCGCGAAGTTATGGTCATTTTACTCACGAGCAGTGGTCAGTGGGCGTGAGGCCTGGCCCATAGGAGTCATGCAGCGAGAGGGATCCATGGGGTCATGCAACGGTCGGCGGACCTCATGCACGGCGAGGTCAGTGGAGCCTGCCGTCCAGCGAGTCACCCGGACCCTGCGTGCGGGCGAGATTGGCCACCTCAGTCGACGGTCGTTGAGACCTCGTCTACGGCCAGTCGGCATACCTCGTGCGGCGGAGAGGTCGACCAGACCTGCGTCCAGTGAGGTCGGCCCGGACCTCATGCAGCGGAAGGTCGACATATCTCATGCGGTGAGGTCAGCATACCTCATGCGTGGGAGTGAGTGGACCTCATGCAGAAGAACTCATCCAGTTCTGGTCAGCTCGTCTGAGTTGACTACGAATGACCTCGACTTGAGTCATAACTCCTTCGATCGAACTCCGTTTGGTGTTCTTGAACTCTATGGAAAGCCCACTTTGAGTCAAGAATCCATTCATATGCCTGAGGTGGATAGTAGGCGTCAGACTGAGGTGTTAGACCGAGCTCAGCCAGGTCAGCTCAGCTCATCCAGTTCGGGTCAGCTCGTCTGAGTTTGATTGCGTATGACCTCCAACTTCGGAAGGTCATAACTCCTTCGTCCGAACTCCGTTTCGAGTGTTCTTGGACTCTATGGAAAGCCCATTGAGTCAAGAATCCATTCATGTTGGATAGTAGGCATCGGGCCGAGGTGTTAGGTAGAGGCTCGGCCCGGTCATTTCATTTCGTCGATTCGGGTCGGCTCGTGCGAGTTTGACTAGTATGACTGACTTCGGAAGGGTGCTAACTCCTTCGTCCGAACTCCGTAGAGTGCACATTGCATATGCATGTGAGTGATTGTGATTGTCTAGAATTTCGGGACGAAATTCCTTTTAAGGAGGGGAGAATGTAAGACCCGAGAAATTCCAATTTCTGGAAAAATGGCAAATAATGTTTGATTTACAAATTGTAATTTCGATTTAAAATCTGAAATCTATTCTCTGGATCTCAGATGATGAAAGCAGTTTCTTACAGTTAGAATGCTCTGCTGAAATCTAGTATACGTCGAATTTTGTGGTCGAGGCAGTGTGAAAATTTACAATTTTCGAGGGCATCGCGTTGCGGGTGTAGTGAAAACGATTTCGTGCAACAAAAGTCACACATATAACATGTACTCATGTTCCATAAGTGGCATGATTAGAGGAAATGATGAAAAATGGGCCCAGTGAGATAAGTGCAGAATGTCAGCAGGGAAAAGAAAGGAATAAATGGTCATTTGAATTTGATTAAATAGGGAAAATGGCAAAATAAGGAGTCTTCTCCAAATTAAAAGAAGCAAAAACGTGAAAAGGGTAAGTAGCTGCAGAAATGGAGAAAAATGAAGGTTTTAGAGAGAGAAGGACCTTCTTCTCTCTAGAATATCGGGCTATCCGACCATCGGCGGTCTTCGGGACAAGAAGGAAAGCTACTCTACGCGGAGAGGGCTTCGCGTGGGTACCGGATTTGAGGAGTTTTGAAAAACTCCGAGAGGTAGGGGTTTCTCCTTACTTGGGTTTTACACACACACTTTTTATTTAAGTGTTTTTCAGTATTTAGTTGGTTTGAGGCCTTAAATGAGCCGTTTCATCAGTCCCAAAACTTCAGGACGAATTGTTGATTTATTAAAACCAATTTGTGCAGTCCGTGATTTGTGAGGGGCTGATTGGGTCATTGGTTGTGCAATTATGTGATAAATTATGCTTTGGTGTGTATAAGACCGGAAATGGCTGTGAAATTCGGGTTCACAAAGTGAACCGACGATTGGTGATTTTTCGGGAATAGTAACCGAGGGTTTCACTATTCAGGAATAGTGTTCTAAAATAATTTTGTGAAATAATGTGTTTAGTTGAGTAATTCAAATCGAATTAACAGTGTTTGATCATTAGCCCACATTGAAATTTAATTTGATGTGATTGATGGTGAAATTACATGACATGTTTGTGTGATTAAATTATGTGAATATATGCGTGATTATATATTTTACATGTCATTATTAGAATTGAAATGGAATTGGCATCATGCATTCCATATGCACTGGGGCACCCTAGGAAGATAGGAGTGAGTGCATGAGGTAATTCTTGAGAGAATGGTTCGGAGGGTTGTCTAAAAATATTAAATATTGGAGGGTAGTCCAAACATAATATCAATTGTCGGAGACGACCCAATTGATATACATCGGAGTGATCGTACATAATATCAATCGTATTCGGAGACGGACCAAGATTGATATATACATCGGAGGGTTGTCGCAGACAATAAACATAATAATTCTCATCGAGGCTTGGCGAGTGTGAGGGGAGGCTCGGGAGGACTCGGGATATGAGATGATCAGTTAGACATTGAGAGTAGGATGTGCATTTGCTTGAATGTGTGTTTATTTTGGAGCATTGCATATGCACTTAGGTGAAAAGTAGCCCACTTAGGGTGATTCCACTCTTGAGCATTGCTTCGCCTGTCGAGGATACTATTTCAGAATGCGGGAGGCGTGCGAGACGGCTCGATCTAGGGGCGAGTTTTAGAAGAGGCTAGAAATGTGGCTTTGATGGTTCTACATGTATTAAATTGTTTTTTAATGTTAATATATTTATATAAATAAAAACAAATGAACTAAAACTATTGGATATAGTTGGATATATATATATATATATATATATATATATATATATATATATATATATATATACTTCTTTGCT
This sequence comes from Tetrastigma voinierianum, assembly GCA_016808115.1. Taxonomy (NCBI): domain Eukaryota; kingdom Viridiplantae; phylum Streptophyta; class Magnoliopsida; order Vitales; family Vitaceae; genus Tetrastigma; species Tetrastigma voinierianum. The sequence continues at coordinate 59,635 of JAEQBH010004936.1, read as the reverse complement.
ATATATATATATATATTGATGAGTAGTGTTGTATTGGGCCCCGAGTGGGCTGTTTGTACTCATGATATTGATGTTTGGGACCGGAGTTATATCACGAGGTTTGTATTTGGGTAAAGCTCCGTGCAAAGGCTGCGCCGATTTTCTTGAAAAATGTCAGGTTCTGGAGCATTCCACGTGTCCATGAGGTTGGCGGGCGTGACGGACCCCAGAGATTTTAGGCGTCACAGCTTGGTATCAGAGCTTAGGTATACGAATACCTAGGGAGCTCGGGTTTAGGTATCCACCACCACTTGGGTGGTTTGATGTAGAGTTTAGGTATATGGAAACCTAGAGATTGAGGATTTGGGCTTAGGCCATAGTCGGGTAAGAACATCACCACTAGGTGTGGTTTGATGTTGAGTTTAGGTATGAGATTACCTAGGAAATCACGGGACAAAACTAGGACACGGCATGCATGTGTTTGATGTGTTTTGTGTGATTTGATAAATTTGTTGTGTGAAAAATATTCATAACATGAATGATGTGTGATCATGTATTGTGTATGATTTGTGTGCTTAATGATTAGCACCTAGGAAAACCATGATGTGTTTGGAAGTTTTTAGAAGTTTTTATCGTATGTGAAAACTGAAGCCAAGATGAGAAATAAAATAAATTTGAATAAATTCATTTGGTTTAATGGATGATAAACTAAAATTTAAAATTTTTTTTTTTTAAGGTTGAACACTAGGTTTAGTGTTGGATCAAGAGGTTTGAGGAGATTTTAGACAAAATGTCCAAATGAAAAAAAAAATGAGGCAAAGAATATAATTTTCTAAGGTTTTACACGTTGTAAGATGGAAGAAAATTTAAGAAAATAAATTTTTATAAATTTATTTGAGTATCCTGGAAAATGAAAAAAATAGGTGTATATTTTTTTGGTATTTTCCAATAAATTTGGAAATAAATGAAAAAAAAAGGGGTGCGAGAACTTTAAAATGGGCTCACCCGTTTGAGTAGGAAGCCCAGGCACTGTTGCGGCGGGCCGGGCGACGCGGGCGCAGCGGGCGCTCGAGCTGGGCGTGTTGGGCCGGCGGGTGTGCTTAGAGTGCACTCGGCTTTGTTTTGACCCGGTTTGACTGATCTTGTTCTTGGGTGAATTTTAGACATTGTTAAATGGCTTAGGTTCATGATCACTGTTCATCACAAAAATTTTCAAAAAAAAAAAAAAAATTATTAAATTAAATAAAATCAAATAAAATTAGATAAAATTTTCGAAAAATAAAATTTACTTCAAAAAATGAAATTTCGAGAAAATAAAATTACTGTTAGCTTGATATTTTTAAATGCAAAATTTATTGCCTTGCATTACGTAAATGCAAGGACAATGTGTCTAGCGATTTATGTGTATGAGTAGTGTCTCATTTTGTGTTTATACCTTAGAATCTTGTATTGAGAGTCTTGCCATTGAGCTGTGGGTAATTTGAGTCGAGGGCGAGGGCGTAGAGGGGCGTCGAGAGTGTAGTCGGACACCACCGGTGTTTGATTAGCGGAGGCTTTCTGCGGGTCTGGGGTATTCACGAAGGCTGTATCGCACGTTTGGTATAGCCGGGTAGACGGGAAGATCATAAGTAACCTCGAGGTTTAGGGCGCATCATCCTCAGGCCAATTCAGGGAGGAGAGTCCCGATGGTGGCAAACCATTGGTTCATCTGAATCGAGAAAGGTGTTAAGCGGTATGATTACTACGACACTCTGGGGATTAATTTGGCCAGGTGTTCAAAATTTAGAGAGTGAGGCTGAGTATGGTGTGGAAATGGGCGAGGACCTCTACGGACCTTGGAGGAGCCTTTGTATGTGAGTTCTCACAGGGATTAGGGCGAATATGGGCCCGATATGTCGGTTCTTGGCCCAGAGATCTCGGGGACTCTACTCATAGTGGACCTAAGGATCATGGACATGTCAGAGTTCGATGTCATCCTGGGGATGGATTGGTTGACAGCTTACAGGGTCGTTATCGATTGTGAGCGTAGGAGGGTTACCGCCTACACGCAGGACGGTACTCGTGTGGTATTTCAGGGGGGACAAGCATGATATTTTGCCCCAGATAGTATACGAGTCCAGGTGTCAGGGACAGTTAGCGGGTTGGCTAGCGAGCCTTACCTTAGAGGACGAGGAGAGACCAGACTTAGATCTACCTCGGGTAGTGTGCGAGTATGTGGATGTTTTCCAGATGAGCTACCTGGACTGCCTCCACGAAGGGTTGTAGACTTCGGTATCGAGTTACACCCTGGTACTTCACCCCCGTCTTTATGACTCATAGGATGACACGGTTAATTGCGGTAACTCGAGTCCGATTAAGCAAGACTCTTGGACAAGGGGTTCATTAGTTCGAGCACTTCACCATGGGGCACTTCGGTTCTAGTTGCGAAGAGAAAGAGTGAGCCCTTAGACTTTGTATTGACTACGAGGCCGGTTAGACAGGGTTACGATCGAGAATCGGTACCCATTCTGCAGGATTGATGATTTATTTGATTAGTTGAGAGGGCCCGAGTCTACTCAAGATGAACCTTAGCCTTCCGGTTACCATCAGGCGGGGTTAGGGAGACGGATATCCCTAGACCCAACATTTGGGACGTTATGGGCACTTTGAGTTTGCGATTGATGCCCTTTGGATTGGCGAATGCGCCGACATTCATGGATCTCATGCATAGAGGGTATTCCCTGACCCTATCTAGGTCGGTTGTCGTGGTCTTCATGGATGACATTTTGATCTACTCGGTCGGAGTAGAACATGAGTATCCGCGAGGATCGTTCTACGATTGTTGAGAGACCATGTTTATCTGCTTGAGTTAAAGTAAGTGCGGGTTTGGCTAACGGTGAGTTTTGGGACACGTGGTGTCAGCATCAGAAGTGTCAGTCGACCTAGAGAAGGTTGAGGCCGTGATGAGTTGGGAGAGACAAAATTTCAATCTTCGAGATACGTAGTTTCTTAGGATTGGCTGGGTATTATAGGAGATTCGAAAATGGGCTGAAGTTGTCCATTCGGGGCAGGATCATGGGACTTCGCCTATGGGACGTGGACTCCATGGTTGGGACGACCCTGACCATAGAGAGAGATCGAGGATGCTCGAAACACTCAGGATACAGGTGTTGGTAGTAAGAGGGAGGATCAACCTTCTTCTGGATTCGGGGAAAGAGCGAGAGAAGACCTGCTTCACACAAGTTCAGGGACCGGTCCGAGATTGGGGCGGGTGGGACGGGATTCCCAGACGGGGATCCCGGGACTTTGGGACAATGCGATCCGGTTCTTGTAGACGGGAGAGTATACGGTTCATTCCTCCACACCCTAGTATGGGTCAGAGGAACTGGTTTTGGTTCGGGGTGCTATCACGAGCACTTCAATGACCTTGGATAGGCAAGAGTGGCAAGAGTGCGGTCGAGATTAGAGTCTGAATCGAGTTGCATATGCATGTGAGTGATTGTGATTGTGATTGTCCAAAATTTTGGGATGAAATTCCTTTTAAGGAGGGGAGAATGCAAGACCCGAGAAATTCCAATTTCTAGAAAAATGGCAAAATCGTAATTTCGGTTACAAAATTGTAATTTCGGTTAAAAATCCAAAATTTATTCTCTGGATCTCGGATGATGAAATAAATTTCACCGTTGGAATCGTCTCGCGAAATCTAGCTAGCACGTCGAATTTTGTCGAATTTTGAGACAGTCGGAATTTACACGTTTTTTAAGGCATCGCGTTTCGGGTGCAGTAAAATGATTTCCGATGCAACAAAAGTCACATATAACAACGTCTTTCATGTCATAGTAAGTGTGAGTGATAAATGATGAAATGGACCGGCGAATGGTCTTGGAATGTCACTTGGGAAAGAAGGGACAAAATGGTCATTTTGAATTTGATTAAATGAGGAAAATGCCAAAATAAGGAATAGTGCTTCTTCTCCAAATTAAAAGAAGCAAAAATGTGAAAAGGGGCAGTAGCTGCATAAATGGAGAAAAATGGAGGTTTTAGAGAGAAGGACCTCGTCTCCTGCAGAATATATGGCGATGGCCAGTCGGCGGTGCTTCGAGGGACAGAAGGAAAGGCTGGCTGCGGAGAGGGGCTTCGACGTGGTGGGATTTGAGGAGTTTTGACAAACTCCGAGATGTAGGGGTTTCTCCCTACTTGGGTTTTACACTTTATTTAAATGTTTTTCAATGTTTCGGTTGGTTTGAGGCCTTGAATGACCGTTTGATCGGTCCCAAAACTTGGGACCGAATTGTTTGAATTTATTAAAACCAATTTGTGCAGTTCGTGATTTGTGAGGGGCTGATTTGGGTCATTGGTTGTGCAATTATGTGATAAATTATGCTTTGGTGTGTATAAGACCGGAAATGGCTGTGAAATTCGGGTTCTAAAGTGAGCTAGACGATTGGTGATTTTTAGAATAATGCTTAGGAATTTACTATTCAGAGAATAGTGTTCTGAGTAATTTTTTTGTGAAATAATGTGTTTGGTTGAGTAATTCAGTCGAATTGCTCGTGTTTGATCATTAGCCGCGTGAGCTAATTTTGATGTGATTGATGGTGAGAAATTACATGACATGTTTGTGTGATTTAAATTATGTGAATATATGCACGATTATATATTTGCGTGTGTTATTGAATTGAAATGGAATTGGCGTCGTCACGTTCGCGTATCTTATTTAGGCGTACAGGAAGATAGGGTAGTGCGTGAAGGGTAATTAACTTTGAGAGAATGGTTCGGAGGGTTGTCTAAAAATATTAAATATTGGAGGTAGTCAGACATAATATCGATCGTCGGAGCGACCCCAGTTAAATATACATCGGAGGGTCAGTCATGCATGTAATATCAATGCGTCGGAGCCGAATGATTGATATACATCGGAGGGGTTGTCCACAGACAATAAACATAATAATTCTCATACGCGAGGCTTGGCGAGTGTGAGGGAGTCGGGAAGGACTCGGGATATGTGATGATTGGTTAGACATTCAAGTAGGATCATGCATTTGCTTGAATGTGTGTTTATTTTGGAGCGTGCATATGCATAGGTGGAGTAGCCCGCAGGGATTCCACTGCGAGCATTAGCTCACCTGTCGAGGAATCTTATTTTGGGTACGGGAGCGTGCGAGACGGCTCGATCCTGAGGCGAGTTTTAGAAGAGGCCAGAAATGTGGCTTTGATGGTTCTACATGTATTAGAATTGTTTAATTTTAATATATGTTGTATGAAGTAAAAACAAATGAACTCTGGAAACTATTGGATATATATATATATATATATATATTGATGAGAATAGTGTTGTATTGGGCTGGCGGTATTTGTACTCATGATATTGATGTTTAAGGACGTGATATTGAGTGTCGCATGCGAGAGGCTACACTTTAATTTTAAGTGAAAAATGTCGGGTTACAGGACATTCCGCAGAGTATTCAGCGGGGTTGACGGGTAGTCAACAGACCCCCGGATTTTGGGGCGTCATAGTTCTTGGACTATATGGAAAGCCCATTGAGTCAAGATTCCATCCATGTGCCTGTGAAGGGCAGTAGGTGATCATAACCTTGCTGAAACTTATGTTTTGAACCTAGTACGCAGGTTGCTTGGTTGTGTCAAAGTAAATGGTTAGGTTTTAACATGACCATTACACGGTATGTTGTAGGCTGTTGTAATGGGTAGGAATTATCATGAGTTAGCCTAAGGAAAGGATGTATGATATTATGGTTTAGTCATGGATTGATGAATGCTAATGTGTTGATATGATGTATATATATATTGGCATGAAGTGTATGGAATTTATATGCTTGTGATGTATGCACTTTCATATAAATGTCCAAATAATGCATGGATGAACATGCATGAGTAAGTGTGCACATATAGTTCTCATTTGTATGTAGCACTCATATATATACAATTGGCATAATAGCATTGCACGTGCACGAAAACATCGTATGACATGGGTGTGAGTGCATGGTTGGGATCGGCACGGTGTTAGGTGTTCGATGGAATGTCATGGGTACATGGTTGTGGATCAACACTGCTTATGGTGTTGATTAGTGGGCTCAGTTAGTGGGACAAAGTCCAAATGAGTCACACGGTTTTGAAAGAAATGAAAATAAATATACGTGTTTTGGGCGTAGCAAGATGGGGTAGATCCCCCCAGGGTGAAAGACCCAAATGTTATTCGCGAGTTGGAACTTGAATCAGAAGCGATGTAAGTTCGTGAAAATGTTAGGTGGCGTGCGGCGTGCGGTGAAAGCCCAGAAAAATCCATGGCCCACAAATATGTGAACACAAGAAATTTGATCGAATCAAATGAACATTGGAGGAGTTTTCAATGGAGTTTACAAACTTTTAAAAACAAAAACTCTTGTTTTGGAAAATGGTCATTTGTGGAACAAAATGGCGGTTGGTTTTTCACACTTAGCATAGGTAGGTGTGAGGGAGTCGGTGAGTGACTCGGGATATGGGCATGAGGACCTTGTTTGTACATTGACATTCATTGTAGACATTTTACTTGAATGTGTGTATATTATCAGTGCGTGAAAATGACTTAGGTGGGAATGTCAGCAGGAGATTATTACTGCGAGGGGGCTTTGCTCACCGTCGTAGGACCCCCTTTCGAGGTACCTGAGAGACGAGCGCTCCCTCGGGTCGTGAGTATGAAGAAGGCAGGTTGTGGCCTTGAGAAGCAGCTTTTGTAAAATATATTAGAACAATGTAGTTTCATATATTTTTGGTATGTAAAAGAGTTGTACGTTAAGCTCTTGAATGAAAAAAAAGAAATGACCCCTGAAATTTGGGGCGTCACATGTTTCGTGTGAGATTGAAAAATCATCCCAACTAAAGGCAAAGTTTCTTACTTATTTTGAAAATTTCTTTGTGGCAACTCTCATATTTTCATAAAATAATTTAAAAAAAATATTTAATACTATTGATGATGACTATAGGTATAATTCCAGCCTCCATCGGAAATTTTTGCAACTTAAAACTTTTGGATGTGAGTTTCAATGGCTTGGCGAGTCTACTTGAATTTCTCAAGAGATACCAAAAACTACAATTACGAAGGTGTTTTGCCATTTGAGGAATTGCTGTACTTGTACAGAATCATGTGGGCATGAAAATTGAATGGTTGAGTCGACTAGAAAAATTACTATTCTGATCTCTCTAACAAGAAGTTTCCTTGATGGGTTTTGGAGCGATGTCATGAGCTTCCTGCCCATGGAATGAGCTAAATGAGAGTCTCGAGTTAGTTTTGGACATTCTGAACAATATTTTTCCAAATGTAGTATGGCTTATTGTAGTATGGTTGCAATCTTTAGTTTAATTTAAAGACAGATATTATGATCTACCTTGTGGAAAGTATCTCAAATGTGTATGCAATAAACTTATAAATATTCTTCAAACCTTTTCTCAGAAATAAACCTTTTGATTATTAATTAACATTTATATAAATGAAAATTAACTTAAAAATAAATATAAACAATAAATGTCATCAAATTTCGACACAATTTCTATTTATCTAGTTTTTCAAAAAATTTCCTAGCAAGCAGAAAGGAAGAAATAAGGCAGATTCAAATTTAGTGGACAACGGATCACCGATCACCGAGCTACATACAGAGTGGACAGGACATCAATTTGAGCAGCTAGTCATTTTTAAAACGATATGTATACAATTTGTTTCAAAACATGAATTTAAAATACTGGATAAAATTGAAATTCATCTATTTATTTGATACAGAATTTGTTAATATAGAACATATGGTAAAATTTTATTTTTATGATTTTGAAATTTCTGAATTCTTTTATATGGTTACTGTCATTTTTGAGTTATCATTAATTCATTTAAGAGAAAAATAGATGAAAATGAAAAAGAAAGTAGTAGTCATTATTTATATAGAAATTTCTTTTCAATGACAACTTTGTTAATTTACAGTAGATTAATTGCTTCTTTTTATTTTTTCAAATTATATCATATTAAGATAGTTTAATGTAACATAAATTTTCTTATATTACATTAGTTCTTTTCATTTTTAACACTTCTATAAACTAAAATAGGAAAAACTAGAATTTTCATGACTTTTTTAATCTAAAGAAAATTTTCCTTTTAAATATAATAACTTTTATGAATTTTTGTTTTATATCTTTAAACTTCATTTAGTGTAGTTCATAGCATCAAACGAGGTCGTTTAAATCGTGTCGACGGTGAAACGGGTGCTTGTTGAGATCTTAAATAAAATTCAAGAAAGTTGTTATATTTAAAAAAAACAAACTTTTTGTTTAGGATTTAAATACAGAAGTCATGAAAATTCAGGATTTTGTAATAATTTCCCACTGAATATATATATATATATATATATATATATATATATATATATATATATATATATATATATATATATATATATAGACATATCAGAAATTAATTGTTGAGAGCGTATGTATTAGAAGAGAAATTTTCTATGAAATGGTCAAATTTCCTTGGAAAATTGAAGTCAAAAACGAAGCCCACATCCCTACTTGGAAAAATATGTCATATGGTACATCAGCAACTTTGAATAAGAGTGGAAACTCCTCTACTTTGGAAATTGTATTTGGACATAGAAAATCTTTTGAATGGAAATGGAAATGGAAATGGAAATGAGAAGATAACAAATGGGCCACCTAAATTTCCAGGGAGTTTATGAGTTTACCACCAAGGATCTGGTCAAATGAAAGGAAATGGTGATAAAAATAGGGAAGGAAATGGAAACAAGAAAACATTAATAAAAAGCATAGGAGATCTGTTGTTACATTATCTTGATTATTCCCATGTACTCCTATGAAATTTGGAAAGTTCGAGGAAATTTAAATATTTTTAACCAAATAAACTTAAAAATTAAACCTTATCAACAAAAAAAAACCCCTTAAAAATGAATAATAAAATTTAAAACATTTAGGGATGAGTTAATTTAAAAATTATGGACATTTATCCTTCAATTACTATTAAGGTATTTTGAATTAATTTGATCCAAGTTCTTGTTTTTTTTTTTTTCATTTTCTTCTTTAGTTTCATTAAAAAAAACTATCACTTTTATGTTTAATTTCGTTTGGAGTTCTCTTATCCAAAAAGGAAAACATTTGGAAAAGTATATTTGTGAGTAAAATAGAAATTCATTTTTGAATTAAAACTTTTATTTAAAAACTCCCAAACTCGATAATAATTTTATTAATACATCAAGTCTCATTTGACTTGAAGTCTTTGAGGAAAAGTATGTATACATTGATACAAAAATAATGAGTATGATGCCCAATTATTTTTGTATCAGGATACTCATACATACTTTTTCCAAGTCTTTGAGGAGTCGACTCCAAATGTAGGTGTAAAACAATAACTTTCCTAAAAGAAAAGTCTAAAGCGACAACTTGCCTAAAAAAAATTTCTTTCCTAAAAGAAAAGTAAAGTGAAAACTTGACCAAAAGAAAAGATGAAAGTGAAAACTTGATTAGAAGATTTTTTTTTTTTGGGTAATGGAGGTAGTTTAGCTAAATATATTCTGTAACATGCATACATGAATGTCAAGGTCTTCTAAATTAATTATTTTGAATTTAACATTTTTTTTCCTTCCCAATACTTGGTTAATTTTTTATTCTTTATGAAAAAAACTAATTTTATGATAAAAAAAAATGAAATCCCGTTAAAACTTAATTAAATAAATTGTGAAACAATAAAATGTCATTTACCTAAATATTATCCTATATTTAGATGGGTAATTTGGTAGATGGAGGAATTTTTTTTTGAAAGCTTAAAAAAAAAAGTTACAGTGGAGTAAATTATTTTCTTATTATAATGTGATACAAGAAACAAGAAGATTGTAGTGCATGACAAAACCATAATGGAGAAATGAAATATTGACTTTAAAAAAATTTGATTCTAAGGTAGAGATTATAAGGAAACTGTATCTCCAACTTCCAATGGGAATATATTTTTTTATAGAAAGATATTATATCTAATATTTGCATGCTAAGGTACTTTCAAAATATAATGCATGAGAATATGAAAAATACAAAATGAATTAAAACTTCAATAAATAAATAAAACTAATATGATAAATACAAAAAAAAAAATTGTATATTAAGGTGTGGTTTGCTAAAATTAATTTGTTGACATGAACTTGAATTTTAGGTTTTGTTGGGTTCATGTTTTTGAAAACAATGTTTTAGAAATAATTTTGAAAACGTAAGAAAATACATTTGTTGTGTCACTTTTAATATATCATTTTAACAATTTAGTTTTTTGTTTTTGTGTTTTGGATAAAAGGGGAACTAAAACTATTTTCATTTTAATTCTCATTGTTTTAGAACAGCTGCATTTTTCAAACAGACTCATTTGGTTCTACCATTTTTTAAGGAATTCTTTTTGTTTTAAAGGAGTAAAGAAGTGAAAGGAAAGCAGAAAGAACAGCATGGTTCCTTTCTTGTTCAGAAAAAAAACAGAAAACATAGAACAAGAATAGTGTTCTTTGTGTTTTTCAAAAAAGCCCATTCTCTAGAACAGTTTTCAAAAAACTTTTAACAAATAGATCATGATTTTATATGCTTTTTTAGACTAGCCAAGTATAAATGGCCTAAACATGGAGTCAAAGTCAAGTGAATGAAAATTTTCTTGATAAAGTAACAAGATATGACCAAAAGATATGTCTTCAAATGGTTGACGACAATATGCTTTGGTAGACCTGGAGCTTAGCATCTTTTCCTGACATGACATGACATTATGATAGCTATTTTACCATGACACGTGATGTATCGCTGGGTAAAGCTTTCTTTTTCCTTAGAAATATATCAATTTGGAAGACATTCAATAATCTGATTTTTCTTCATATATGATATCTATTCATTTTGAGGAAATTGGGTAGAGCTTTACCGTCTTTTCGAAGCAACTTGGTTCATGGCCCATGACGCATCAAGACCAAGACCCATAATTTATTTGTTTCCATCAATAATTGATGCTTCATACAAGATTGTGGAGTTTAATATCAAAATGATTCATTTAAAAAAATACATAATTTAACCTTAAAACCACAGTCTGTAAATATGGTTTTAAAATTAACCTTTAAATCGTAAATAGTGAATATTGTTCTAAGATTAATTTTTGCAGTTGATGAATGCAGTTTTCAAAATACAAAAGACTAGTTTGATAATTATTTAAATTTTTTTTTAAAAAAAATGAATTATTTTGATATTAAACTCAAGATTGTGAGTCAAGTCCTTGGTTAAAAGTTTACATGATTCTAACTTGAGATGGCGACAAGTGCTAAAAAAAATTTAAGAATTTTCCACACCAGAGTGTAACAATAACAAGCAAACTGTAGCAGAATTTAGTTTTCCAAAGCAACAAAATGATCTTTCTTTTTCTTTTTCATTTGTTACTTAATAACAATTAATTCAAAATATAATTAATAGAAAGAACATTGCCGTCAGGTAATAAATTTTTTTTTTTTTACTTATAGTGATCGGTAATAAAGTTCAAATAAAGGTAATTGACACACTAAACTTGAACTAAAGTGATGTATTGTAGTTAGACTAAGTACCTTTAGATTACATTATACTCTCAATTACAAATTATATTTTCACATCTGCATTAAAATATTAATTAATTTTTAGTCAAATATAAATAAGATCAATAACTATTTTGGAGTTGCCTAACAATGTAGATAAAATGTGGAAGCATTAAAGATCATTAATGTGAACTCTCTTATAAATTAAGGTATTTTATGTTATTTAAGTAGAGATAATGAGATGGATTGAGTATAATTGAAAGGTAATTACTTTTTTATAAGATTACTAATTAATTATCATTAAATGAACAAGGTAATTCAAAGGTTCAAACACTATCTAGGAGGTTTTTGAAGTTCCAACACTATATTTCTTTTATGAATGAGAAGATGTAGTTGTTGCTCACTTCTTCACAATATGAGCCAATTCTAATTTCATCGTATTGAAACAAGGAGTAGAGTTTGTATTTAGAGAAGATATATACATAATAGAATTCAAAAGTGAAGTTTAAAGTGTTGTGATTTAGTGCTTTCTTGGAATATAATTGATCTATTAATGCCCAACTACAAAGAAAAGAAGGTTGTCACTATTATTGATGTGATTTCTACTTTTTCATGTATAAATATTCCTTTGCAACCAAAGGAGTGATCACAACTACAAAGAAGAGATAATAGGTAAGATCTTACTCAACCAATAATGCCCAATTTCCCCTAGTATTTTCCTTTATCTAATGCTTCTTACTTTTATTTGTATTTTATTCTATTTTTTTGGGTGATTTCTATAGTTTTAATAGATAACAATCAATCACGCAAATTTGATATTGGTTTAAAGGTCACAATTATCTTTCTTGATATGTAAAAGTAGGTCATATTTAACATATCTTTAATCTTTTTATTTTTGAGAAATAACATATCTTTAATCTTATTCAACTTATGATTGATTAAAGTAAATGTGTTATTTATGATCCAATATCTTGATATTTTGATTACTAATTGAATTTCATCATTAATATTTTGATTATACTATAGAAACTTAATATTAATTATTTGTTTTTATAGGTGTTTTTAGATGGAGAAAATTTCAGCCCTGGTTTTGGTCATTTTATGTTTAACAACAAGAGATCTAGCTTGTCAAGGTAAAACCCTCTAGGAGATTGGCAATCCGCTGAACGAGAAGCTCTTTTCTGACTTCAAAATGGTCTCAAAGGTTCTAACACCCGACTTTCATCTCGGGATGTGAGATAATTGTTGTCAATGGGAGGGGATTAGTTGTGAAAACAACACAAACGTTGTAATTTCAATCAATCTTCGTAACCCATATCCTCAATCTCCTTTTGAGGAAATTTATGAGAAATGGAGGCTAATGGATTTAAGTGGGGAGATTCGACCTTCTTTACTAGAACTCAAATCCTTGAGATATTTAGATTTCAGCAGCAACACGTTTGAGGACATCCTAATTCCGAATTTTTCTACTTTTCAAGAATTTACAATATTTGAATTTATCAAATGGTGGATTCAGTGGTGTAGTTCCTCCAACCTTGGGAAACCTTTCTAATTTGTAATTTCTTGATCTTTCTAATGAATTTACTCCACTTTCAGTTATGAAGGATCTTGAATGGATGACTAGTCTTGTTTCCTTAAAGAAACTCAAGATGGATGGGGTAGACTTTTCAATGGTAGGATCTCAGTCGATGGAGGCATTAAACAGTTTCATTGATGGAGCTGCAACTCACAATATCAGAGCTCTCCGTCCAATTTCATCTCCGAGCCTCATTAATTTTACTTCACTATCAATCCTAAATATCAGGTGGTAACTACCATTTGCAAATGGGTTCTAATATGGCTTCTAAACATTAGTAGCATTACATTCATTGATTTTAAGTTCTAACGATTTATGGGCAAATTTCAATTCTGCCTCGGGAACTACCTAACTTGGCAAAGACTTAGATTTATCTTGGAACATAAATCTCACAGGTAGTTGCTCTCAACTACTAAGTGGAAGCTGGAAGAAGATAGAACTTTTGGATTTGACATACAATAACTTTCTTAGTATGTGGCTTGCTTACTTGTTATTCCTTGTTGATGATGATACATCATAACAATGTAGAGGTACATCAGTATAACCCTTATTTTTCAAAAAACGTTTTTATTAAATTATTCCGACTTTCCAATAATTTATTACTTATATCATTGAACCATCAAAGGAACATTTTAGGCTTTTTGACTCGTATACTCTTCCTTGGCTTTTGATGGATTTGAAAGCTTACACTGCAAAGTCTAGGTTTTGGTTGTAAACAGTTTTTAAAATTATATTTTAAAGTTTTCCATAATAGTTTTACATATATTATAATATAATTTGTTCCATGTGTATATTTTTTAAAATAAAATTATGAGTTTTTCTAATAATTATTTTTACAAATATTATATTTTTTTTCTGAAACAAAATTTGTATTGGAAACTTTAATTTCTAAAAACATATTATCATGTTATTCCATGTAGAGACTTGTTCTTAAACAATATTTTAAATTATCTTTTCTCCACTCATTTGGTTTATTGTACTAATAATTGGTTTAGAAAGCAAAATTTCTTACTTTTTCTGAGAATTTCTTTGTTGGCCACTTTCCCATTTTTCATAAAATAATTATTTAATACTGTTGATGATGACTGTAGGTACAATTCCAGCCTCCATCGAAAATTTTTGCAACTTAAAACATTTGGATGTGAGTAGAAATGGCTTGACGGGAAGTCTACCTGAATTTCTCAAAGGGATCAAAAACCGCAGCTTCAAGGTGTTTTACTGTGAGCCGAGGGAATTGTTTGCATAAGAATCAACCTACGGGCGATGTCTGAATGGTTGAGTCGGGGCCGGAAAACTTAATATTCTCGATCTAGATGACAACAAGTTTCAAGGCACTATCCCTTCTATTTGACATTCTCAGAAACCCTTTGAGAAAATTCAATTTTTCTGAAAAAGGGTAAAACAGTAATTTCGGTTGAAAACCGAAAATTCTCTAGATCTCGGATGACGAAACGGACTGTGTTGTTAAATTCGTCTCGCGAAATCTAGTGACCCAGAAAATTTTCGTCGAATTCTGAGACAAGCATAATATTTTACGATTTTCTGGGTGATAAACCGTCAGTGACTTCAAGGACAAGATTTTTACGAAAATCTCAGTCAAATTGGCCAGCTTAAAGTTCATTTAAAAGAATTGAACTCGAAAAGAAATAAAATTTTCAGATAAAAACCGAATTCGAATGAGGTAATATAAGTTATGTATCCAGATAATAATAATAATAATAATAATAATAATAATAATATAATATTATAATATGGAAAAAATCATCAAAAGGGCCTAGAGGCCATTTCGTTTCGGAGGAGAGGACTCGTGGATGAGAGAAATTTTATTTATTTTTTCTTCTTTACTTCTTTCGATCTAATAAAATCTGACCGTAGGTTTTTATCAGGGCCGTTAAGCAATTGATCTACGCGACGAGAGCTACGCGTGGACACCAAAAAGTTGGAGTTTAGACAAACTCCGTGAGGTAGGGGTTTTATCTTACATGTTTTACCCCTTGTTTAAGTGTTTTGTAACTGTTTGAGGTCGTGAGGGGTCATTTGATGGGTCCCAAATCTTGGAACTGAAGTGTGGAAATTCTTGAGAATTTTAAGTTCATTGACAGTCCGTGATCATAGTGGGTCATTGGGTGTTTGTTTAATAATTTATATAATAAATGTAAGCTTGGGTGTATAGGCCATTGAGATAAAATTATGATTTGCACAATTATAATGAATATAATTAAAACACAGCCATCGAGATAAATCAGATTTACTCCAATTATATGGAATATATTTGTGAGTATAGGTCATTGGAGATGAGATTGTGAATTGCCTAAATGAGCTAATTGGGTGATGTTCGATGAATATCGAATAGCCCAAGTAAGAGCTAGTTTGGGTGATGGTTAATCCATGTTAAATTACATGTGGTGTACTTCCAGAATATATGCATAATTGATATATTGTATAAAAATGATTGAAATGGCATAATGCATTTCATATGCACCGGGTAACCTAGAATTTAGGTGTGAGTGCATGACATGAATTTTCTGAAAAACGAACATGGTTGCGAGTCAATTTCACAAGTGACGATTCTGAGAATCGGGTTGGGAGATGGGCCATCATTTCTGATGAGGACCATGACTGCTTCTGAAAGCTCACCAACCAATTTCTGAGGGTAGTCCCATATTTTTACCGACACTTTTGTAGTGTATTTTCAAAAACAACAAGTTTTGTTTTTTGAAAATCAAATTTTTCATGCATGGCTTAGGTAAGTGCGAGTGAGTCGATGAGGAATTCGAGACATGGGAATGGGCATGTAGACATTCAAGCAGATCACGTATTTACTTGAGTGTGTTTAAATCGAGCATTGCATGGTGCACTTAAAGCGAGTAACCTATTTAGTGGTGATTCCACCACTGGCGATAGCTCACCCACGAGGGAACATTTTTCTGTGCAATGTGGTACTGGTAGCGCCTTCTGTGAGACTGATTTTGAAGAAAGCCAAGTTGTGGCTTTGATGTTTTTGATAATATGTATTAGAATTATAGATTTTAATATGTATTTGTATTAAGAGAAATGTTATAACTCTTGAACCATGTAATATATCTGTCAGATATAGATTTCATGGAGTCAACTATTGGAATATAGTTGGGTATATTTGATGAGTGTTGATGCAGGGGCCCAAGTGGCCATTTTTACTCAGGTATGCGTCTTGTGATACGAGACGTATAGATTTTCCGCAGTTGACGTAGTAAATTAATCCACCCTGGCTTTGGGGCGCCACAAATTTGCATCGTGAGCTAAGGTAAACGACACTGGGAGCTCCTGGTGTTTATAAGTATGGTTCTAATACCAGCCTTCACGCCTTATATCGTGAGCCCAGGCATAAGGCTTACCTAGGGACCTGAGGGGATTTGGGCTTAGGCCATAGTCTTTGAGGTGTAAGAACATCACCACTAAGTGTGGTTCGATGTTGAGTTTAGGTATGAGATTACCTAGGAAATCATGGGGCAAAACTAGGACACTGCATGCATGTGTTTGGTGTGTTTTGTGTGATTTGATAAATTTGTTGTGTGAAAAATATGCATAACATGAATGATGTGTCATGGATCGCCCCCAAACCCCGGTCCGCTGACTAATTCATCCTCGCGAGGGTCTATACATCTCTGGGGGATCACGAGATGCATACTGAAAGTAAAATGCCTCGGGCCCATAAACCAATACTCAAAATAAATATCCCAACTATATTCCAATAGTCCAAGAGTTATACATTTCTTCTTATCACACACATACATATTAAAATTTACAAATTTAATACATATTATCCAAAAAAAACCATAAAGCCACAACCCGGCTTTCTTCAAAATTCCGCCTTCTCTGCAAGAGCCAGTTTTTCCCTGAAACAACCCCCGCACCGAAAAAAAAAAATGTTCCTCGGGACAGTGGGTGAGCTATCGCCCAAGAGGAATCACCCTAAATGGGTTACTTCCTCCACCTAAGTGCATATGTAATGCTCCACTTATGAACACACTCAAGAAAATACGTGATCCTACTTGAATGTCTAAATGCCCGTTCCCATGTCTCGAGTCCTCACCGATTCCCTTACACTTACCTAAGCCATGTATGAGAAAAATATCATTTTCAAAACAAAACTTGTTGTTCTTGAAAATATACTACCGAACGTGCCTGCAAAATACGGGACTACCTCGAGGCTAATGTGTTTGAGAACTTCGAACAAATATGGTCTCATCGTAAATGATATGGGTTGGACTGTCTCAACCCCATTCTCCGAAAATCATCCTCGTGAAATTCCTTTTCGCAACCATGCTCAAGTTTAAAATTCATGTCATGCAATCACACCTAAATTTAGGTTACCTAGTGCATATGAAAATGATTATGCCATTTCCAAAACCATTTATACAATATATATATACTCATAGTATTAATTATGCAACATTCTCAAATTTCCAGAATTCACACCATGTAATTCAACAATATGGATCAAATAACATCCAAATTAGCTCATTTGAGCAATTCACAATTTCATCTCCAATGGCCTATACTCACAATTATATTCCATATAATTGAGTAAATCACAATTTTATCTCCAATGGCCTATACACAATTATATTTCATATAATCGAAAGTAAATCATAATTTTATCTCCAATGGCCTATACACCAAAACACAATTCTATTATATAAATTATGATACAAACACTCTAAACAGTTCCCTACACAGCTACTCTGATCGTCTAAATGGGCTCCAAAATTCCCTCCAAAATTTACACTTCGGGCCCCAAGATTTGGGACCGATCAAATCCGCCTCATGGCCTCAAACCAACACAAGCATTTACAAACACTTAAACAGTGGGCAAAATAAGTAGGATAAACCCTACCTCATGTAGTTTGTCTAAACTCCAACTTTTGGTGTCCACGGCGTAGCTCCTATCAAGGTAGGATCATCTCGCTTTGTACTCGACGAACCGACTATCCGATTTTCGTAGATCTAAGAAAGAAGTGAAGAGAGAAAAATAAAAACTAAAAATCTCTCCCTCACCGACCTCCAAAAAAATCTGCCTCCTCATTTTTGAATTCCGTTTTTATCTTATTATTATTATTTTATTATTATTATTATTATTATTATTATTATTATTATTATTATTATTATTATTATTATTATTATTATTTGGATAAATCCATTTCTATCATCCCATCTCTGATCCATTTCAAGTCTCCAAAATTTTATTTCTTTTCAGTTCACTTTATTGTAAATGAACTTAAATCAAGCCACTTCCTGACTTCCGAGATTTTCGTAAAAATCTCGCCCCTGAAGTCACTGACGATTTATCACCCAGAAATTCGTAAAATATCTCCGACCGGCCCTGCACTGACGAAACTTTTCCCGGGTCACTAGATTTCACAGACGAATTTAACTAGCGCAATCCATTTCATCCAAGATCTGTGAGAATTTCGCCAACCGTACCACTGCTTTATCTCTTCGTAAAACTGAATTTTCTGGGTTTTACATGTGTGATCATGTATTGTGTATGGTGTGCTTAGTAGATAGCACATGGAAAAATTTTTGGGAGTTTTTACAATGTGTAAAAACTGGAACAAAGAGAAGAAAGAAAATAAATTGAATAAATTCTATTTAGTTTAAAGGAAAAAATGAAAAAATGAGGTGAAGAAAATAATTTTCTAAGGTTTTACAAGTAGTAAATGGAATTGCGTCTTCAGATTACCGTGGGATGGCATGGAAGCAGGTATAAAATCTTTTTGTCAGATATGAATAGTGTCTCGGGCCGTGTTTATGCCTGTAGATACCGTAAGATTGAAATTAACTCGCCATTCGACCGTAGATGGTTATCGGCACAGGATCTAGGGTCGCCCACCCAGTTAACGGGTCAGGCACCGTCGCCACTGGGCAGCCTTTGCCGAGGCCATAGAGATTTCACAGCCGCCATCGCACGCATGTGTAATAGTGAGCCGTATGGGTCGCACGACCTACAACGCCTGAAGCACCTCATCCTCCAAGAAAGAGAGGTGATGACATAAAGTAGGCATCCTGAGATATGGGTGTTGGTACTAAGAGGAAGGAAGATCCATCTTCTTCCAACCCGAGAAAAAGCGTAAGACTTCAGCCAAGTAAGGATATTCAGGACAAGACCGCGCCGTGGATCGACATGTAATCGGGCAGGCGTATGACGTGGTTATTGCCAACCGACATCAAGAGATCATTCAGTGAGGCAGGGGATCCCAAGGTTGCGATACTACCCCAAGCATCGCTGAGACGAAAGGTGGCTGCCGCCAGACGGGCAAGATGGTGTGCTACCACGTGCCCCTCGACATATGAGGAGGAGCCCCTGTGAGACAAGGATCCCGAGGTTCGGGGATGGTGCGCCCCGCTAGTCGAGGGACAGGAGCAGGCGGCTTTTGTTTCTCCATACCCTAGTGGGTCGAGGGACCCGTAGATCGTCCCGAGGGTGCCGCACCAAGATCTAGTACTTCGCTAACACACATAGCCGTAGTCAGCCGCAGCTCCAGGGGGCTCGACCAGCCAGGATTCGCAGCCGCAGTTCGTCGCCGCGATGACGCAGGTTACCATTGCCGCCAAACATGAGGCGCTAGATCGCCCCCAGAGGCGAGATCTCATGGTATAGAGACCGAGCCGCCTGTAGATTAATGATATGCGAAGAAATTTTCACTCGCATTTGTCGACTAGGAGTAGTGGTTTAAATTGGATGACTTAATCATTCATTGTTGCATCTTATGTGATAGTCAGCTTAAAGGTCGAGGCTTTTAGAGGAGATGAAGATGGGAAATTCTTCCCTAGATTAGGGCAGAGTTGTCGATGTCGCAGATCAGAGTCGTGGATCTCAAAGATTCTCGTCTCACGCGGACCTGTGGCTGTAGACATATTGGAGCGCTTCATGTCATTCTTGACATGAATGAGCTCGATACCCACTCCAAGCTGTCAATAATCGGGACCTTAATCGGGTTAATGCACCTCATACCGCATTGGAGTTGTAGAAGGTAGCATATGCATGTGGAGTAATGGGGATGTGCGTGAATTTCGTGACCTAAATTTCGTGTGTGGAGAATGTAAAACCCGAGAAAAAATTCAATTCTTTTCAAAAGTGGTAAAATAAAGTAATTTCTGGCTGAAACCGAAATTCTTCTAGAGAGATCTTGATGACGAAACGGATCGCGCCTGTTAAATTGCCTCGCGAGCCCAGTGACCAAGAAGTTTCACACTCGAGACAAGCGTAAATATTTTACGATTGGTGATAAACCAACAATGATCAGTGACTAGATTTTTACGAAAACTTTCGAAAGCCTAAATGGCTTCATTAAAGTTCATTTAAAAGAATTGAACCGAAAAGAAATAAAAGCTGACAAAACTGACCGAATGAGGTAATAGGTTATGTATTCAAATAATAATAATAATAATAATAATAATAATAATATAATATTATAATATGGAAAAAAATCATCAAAAGGGCCTAGAGGCCATTTTCGTATGGAGGAGAGGACGGTGATGAGAGAAATTTTTTTTTTTTTTCTCTTTATTTCTTTCTTAGATCTACGAAAATCAGACCGTAGGTTTTTATCGGTCGGTTAAGGCGAATGATCTAATGCGACGAGAGCTGTACGCGTGACACCTCAAAAAGTTGGAGTTTAGACAAACTCCGTGAGGTGGGCTTTATCCTGCTTGTTTTTACCCCTGTTTGGAAGTGTTTTGTAAATGTTGTGCTTGGTTTGAGGTCGTGAGGGGCATTTGACTCTGGCCCCAAATTGAACCGGCGTGGAAATTCTTTGAGAATCTGAGCCCATTCGACAAATCGCGGATCGTAGGGTCAGATTGTTTAATAATTTATATAATAAATTTGTGCTTTGCAAGTATAGGCCATTGGAGATGCTAAAATTAGGTGATTTGCAATAATATATGGAATATAATTGTGTGAATAGGCCATCGAGATAAAATTGTGATTTACTCAATTATTTGAATATATTTCAAGGAAGATAAAAGTGCCATCGAGATAGACGTTAATCGCCTAAATGAGCCACCTGGGGTGATGTCTGATGAATATCGAATAGCCCAAGTGAGCTATTCGCGATGGTTGATCCATGTTAAATTACTACGTGGTGTGAATGTAATTTGTGAATATATGCATAATTTTGATATATTGTATAAAAACGATCGAACGACATACGTATCATATGCACCGGGTAACCTAGAAGCATGCATATGAATTTTCCAAACAAACATGGTTTATGTAAAGGAATTTCACGGTGACGATTCCCGAGAACCCACGAGACGGGCCAATGCATCACTTTACGAGGACTATGACTGCTTCGAAAGCTCAACAACCAATTCGCCCGAGGGTAGTCCCATATTTTTACCGACATCTCTCGTAGTTTATTTTCAAGAACAACAAGTTTTGTTTTGAAAAATGATATTTTCCTTGCATGTACGAAGTAAGTGCGAAACAGTCGGCCGGCGACTCGGCATACTGAATCTTAAGATGCATATCTCAAGAGATCACGTATTTACTTGAGCGTGTGTTTAAATCGGAGTATCGCATATGCACTTAGGTGGAGAGTAACCTACTAGTGATTCCACTTAATGGCGATAGCTCACCCCTGGCCGAGGGAACATTTTTCTCAAAAAAAAGTACAGGGTGAAGTCTTCGAGAAGACTAGCTTCTAGAGACCGATTAAGAAAGCCTGTTGTGGCTTTGATGTTTTTAGATCATATGTATTAGAATTCATAGATTTTAATATGTATTTGTATTAAGAGAAATATTATAACTTTAAACCATGTAATATATTTGTTGGGATATAGATTTTGTGAGTTGAACTATTGGAATATAGTCAGTATGGCTTTGATGAGTGTTTATGCAGGGGCCTGCGGCCATATTTTTAATTGTGTATAAGGTCTCAGGATACGAGACGATAGATTTTCCAGTTGACGGGTAGTCAATGGACCCTCGGCTTTGGGCGCTCACACATTCTAAACTTGAGCGATGGCTATTAATGAAACCCCAATGGGAGTCTCCTAGTTAGTGTCAGACAACTTTCTCGACCGTTGATTCGATGTTTTCGAATCGCTTGACCTGAATTCTTTCGTAACAAATATTTTTCAAAGTTAAGTAAGTCGGACGACGGAGGATGGAAGGAAATTCGTGTCTTGTTTGAATGTTATTCCACATGGATCCCCCCATTCCAACTCCGTTATCCTCGACATGGTCACTGCAATTTAGGTCCATTTCCAACCTGGCTCAAGTTTCAAAAGAACCTCTTCTATCTCGATATGTCAAATGCTAACATCTCAGGTTCCATACCCAATTTGTTTTGGAATATATCTTCTAGGTTAGAGAATTTAAATCTTTCGTCCAATCAGTTACAAGGTCCTCTTTGGTTACCCAAACAGTTAAATATGACCTCTTTGGTATCTATTGATTTTAGCTAAAACCTCTTTAAAGGTCCAGTTCCACTCCCAAATAGTGATTGTCGCTTACTCAATCTATCAAACAATACATTATCTGGCTCTATCCCACCCAACATAGGTGAATCCAACCTAGATTTGGCATTCCTTTATCTTCTTCGTACAATCAACAATGTGAAACATCCCTGTAAGTCTATAGGATATAGCTTGGTGCAATCTTAAAACATCAGATCTGAATAGTTTGACATGAAGCATTCCTTCTTCCATAAGCAATTGCTCTCGCCTATACGCTCTAAACCTTGGACATAACAATTTATCCGGGGGTATTCCAAATTCTTTTGCTCAATTGAATTGGCTTCAAGTGCTTCACCTAAACAAGAACATGCTGGGAACTTCCTTATCTTTCCAAACCCAAGCCAAGTTTGGAAATTCTGATCTCGCTTATAACAATTTTTCCCTCTCAGTGATATTCCATCATGGAGTGGAACTGCATTTTCATCTCTCATAATTCTTAAGTTGAGGACGAATGCATTTTCTAGAGTTGGAGGGCTTCTTTTTGGGTTGTCAAATTTAACTTCATTGCAAATCTTAGATCTCGCTGAAAACAATTTGAGTGGTAGCATTCCCTCCACTTTGGGTGATCTTATGGCAATGTCTGGTAAGCATAATATAAGACACAAACATAAACCATCAATATCATTATATGAACGCTATGAAGAAGACTACTTCGATCTGGACAAATTGATCGTGAAAGCAAAAGGCCAAGATCTTGAATATGCTAAGTTTCTTTATCTTGTTTGCCGCATGTATTTATCCGAAGAATAACTTATCGAGAGTTTCCTAAAGAAATAACAAAATTACATGGTTTGATATTTCAACTTGTCATAAAACTACATTAATGGCTCGATTCCACAAGAAATCTCGACAGCCACATGAATTGCGCCATCTATCATGCAACAATATCTACTAGATTATTCCTCTCCCTTCGAGCATGTCTTCATTAACATTTTGAGCCATTTTGATCTATCAAACAACAACTTCTTCTGGGTAAGATCCCCTTCACAGACAAATGAACTTTTAATGCCGCATCCTCGCATTTGTTGGAAACCTCAACTTTGTGGATTCACTTGTCGTCTACCGCCAAGGTGATGATTTAGATCAAGTGGAAACTAGCAAGGCAGAGCAACGTTGAGGATGAAAATGATGATGGATTCATTGATCAGTGGTTCTATTTGAGCATCGGATTAGGCTTTGCAGTGGGCATTTTAGGTCCATTTTTTGTTTTAGTAATCAAGAAGCCTTGGTGTGTGGCATATTTCAATTTGGTAGATAAAATTGTTAACAAATCATTGTACGTGGCTGAAAAGATGAAGAAACACAGTCGGTAGAAACCATAAATGATGGTTATGGTATTGTTTGTAATTATATATATTTAAATGAAATTAATCATATTTAAAAAGAACTAGTAGTTAAAAATTTAGAAGAACATGAACCTTGAATCTTATTCAAAGACAAGTACTCCGTTTTATGCTCATTGAAAAGTGCTTGAAAACAAGTTGCAAACCCAATTGGTGCCTAAAGCGAGCCAGCTAGTTACACTTTTAAAACAATGTGAATACAATTTGTTTCTTGGCAGCTTGTGAAATTCAAAATAAAATAAAGTCCTTTCAGAAATTGAGAGGAAAGTGCTTGTGGGAAGGAATTTTCTATAGCTTGTCAATTTCCTAGGAAAAGTGAAGTCCACAAAACTCATCTACGAAAAATTTATATGTGACATAGGAAGCATCTAATCACTAACTCGAAAAGAGACACAAATTTCTAACAAATGGACCATCTAAATTTCCTGGAAAACTCATCTAAGTTTAAGAGTTTATCAAAGATTTTATGAAATGCATATAAATGGAAATAAAAACACATTAATAAAAGGGCATAGAAGATATGTTATTACAATTTTCTCAAATAATTATGTATAATCCCATGAAATTTTAAAGTTCCATAGAAATTTAACTTAGGTTTAATTCCAAAACTTGTCACATTTGGAAATCCTTGTTCTCAGGAAAACAAATTGTCAGGTGATTTACCAGTATGGATCCGAACCGCTTTTTCATATCTAAGAATTCTTAAGTTACGGTCGAATGCATTTTCTGGAGGGCTTCTTTTTGCATTGTCAAATTTAACTTCATTGCACATCTTAGATCTTGCTGATAACAATTAAAGTGTGTTGCATGCCATCAACTTTCGGTGATCTTATAGCAATGTCTCAAAAGCGGAATACAAGCTAAATATCTTTCTCTCGTTGTCAACATAGATCTTTCCAGCAACGACTTCAGTGAGGGGTTTCCAAAAGAAATAACAAATTTACATGGTTTGATGTTTCTGAACTTGTCAAGAAACCACATTAATCGCTCAAATTTTCAAGACATCTCGGGAGACATATGAATTGCAATCTCTTGATCTATCAAGTAATAATCTCTACGGCTTAATCCCTTCAAGCATGTCTTCATTAACATTTTTGAGCTATTTGAATCTATCAAACAACTTCTTCAGCAAAATCCCCTTCACAGGACAAATGACAACTTTTAATGCATCTGCATTTGATGGAATCCCTCAACTTTGTGGACGTCCACTTGTTACTAAATGCCAAGGTGATGATTTAGAACAAGGCAAAAGGCAAGGGCAAAGAAAGGTTGAGGATGAAAATGATGATGGATTCATTGATCAGTGGTTCTATTTGAGCATCGGGTTAGGCTTTGCAGTGGGCATTTTAGGTCCATTTTTTTGCTTTAGTAATCAAGAAGCCTTGGTGTGTGGCATATTTCAATTTGGTAGATAAAATTGTTGATAAATCATTGTACGTGGCTGAAAAGATGAAGAAGCACAATCGGTAGAAACCATAAATGATGGTTATGGTTTTGTTTGTAATTCTATATATGATCAATTGTAGTATGGTTGCAAGCTTTAGAAATGAAATTAATCATATTTAAAAAGAACTAGTAGTTAAAAATTTAGAAGAACATGAACCTTGAATCTTATTCAAAGACAAGTACTTTGTTTTATGCTTATTGAAAAGTGCCTGAAGACAAGTTCCAAACCCAATTGGCGCCTAAAGCGAACAAAGATGACCAATTTGACTAGCTAGTTACACTTTTAAAACAATGTGAATACAATTTGTTTCTGGCAGCTTTAATTCAGAATAAAATAAAATTAAGGATCAAGAAAATTCATTTCTTTTCCTAATTTAGAATTTGTCAAGCAATAGTAGTTAAAATTTACGCAGAAATTCATTATTATGATAACCAAACATACTCTACGATTGTAACCACTAACTGATCTTAACATAACCTCTCTAACCGATCATCTTCTTTCTCTCAGCTTCTATATACTGTACTCTTCTTCTGTAATTCAACAACACTTGAATAATGAAATCATCTTCGGTTTAGTTTCTCTTGTGTTTATGTTAAACATTTCCCTACAAAAGTTTAATAGCTTTCAATTCAAAATATATTACATTATGTTAGTTCTAACACAAAGGTTAAGTAAAATTTTTAAAACTAGATTTAGTTTAATTATGTAAAAATTTAGATTTGATTATTAAAGTTTAATATTGAAAAGAAAAAGGAGAAAAAGGTGACTTTTTCATTACAAGAGTATAAAAGAAAAATGTTGAAATCAATGGCATGTTAAATTTGGTGTGTAACCTTAAAGATCGTGTACACACTATAAAAAACTCATCTTGATAACCAAAACTAATCATCTCTCCAATAAGGAGGCAATGTTGGAATTTTTTAATAATTATTGTGGGGTCATATATGTAAATATTAAATATGTTCATGCTATCAATTTTAATTAAGCCTAACTAAAGTGATCTAATTGGGAATTAAGTAATTGGCTTAAGGGTATAACTTCATGAAATTAATGTGTGGATACATAAGAGATATTTCTAATTTGATGAGGGGCCAAATTAGAAATATCTAACCTAATATGACTAGTATAAATATTAGGGTTATGATCCCCAATTCATATGGTGAAAGAACCCTAGTTCTTCTTCTATACATCCTATCACTAGAGGAGAGACAAATTCTTGTCATTAAGGCCGTATCGAATTTGGAAGATCTAACCCGTACATTCGACAACTTTCGACAATGGATACAGGTACGCTTTCGCTATGCAAACTTTATATATCTTGAATTAAATGGGTAGAAGCATGATTATTTAGGGTTTGCCTATTATGCATGATTCAAGTCTAATGTTTTAAGATTCATAGTATGTTCATGATGTTGTTAGACTATAAACATGTGTGGGTTAACACGCATCAAAATTCCCATTAACGAGCACTATAACCTTCAACTTGGTTGCCTAAAGTTAAGAACAAATTAGATATGAACAAAGCATCTAATGCACATAAGGCATGTATAATGCAAAATATGCATGCAAAAGTACTTTCAAAATATAATGCATAAGAAATGGTAAATACAAAATGAATTAAAACTTCATTAAATAAATAAAAACTAATATGATAAATACAAAAATTTTGTATATCATGGTGTGGTTTGCTAAGATTAATTTGTTGACATGACTGATTTTTGCTATGTTTTGGTTCCGCTTTTGAAAAATACTGAGAACAAAAAAAAAAACTACTATTGTTCTTTGAAAACTTTATTGTTATCTGAATTTAGAAGTTTTTTCATTTTTTTTTTTTTTTAAAACTAGGAACTAAAGCATGTTTTCTGTTTTTCCCTTGTTTTCCTTAATTTTCAGAAAAAAAAATTTCAAAATTTTTAAACAAACATCACCTTAGCCATATACTTTTTAAGATAGGCAATTATAAATGGCCCAAACATGGAGTCAAAGTCAAAATGAATGTAACAAGATATGACATAAGATATATTACAAATGGTTGACACAAATTGGCTGCCTTGGTAGACTTGGCATAGACTTTGAATTCAATGAACCATGAAAATAATGTCATTAAATTTCCACACATCTTATTCAAAAGCCACTTAATAGCTTTAATCGAAACCCGAAAAATCAATTTTTTCTTAAAATGGTAAAATGGTAAATTTCACTGAAAACAAGAAATTTCTAGATCTCGACATTTAAAACTGACCACCGTCAATTCATCTCACGAAATATTGTTACCCCATGAAATTTCATTAAATTCCGGTACGCCGAAATTCCACGCTGGCAGATCGCCACGGCACAAGACTTAGAAAGTGACACATGACATGAGTCATGTGGTGCACTTGTGTGAATGGCTCACATGGAGCCAAGTGTCAATGACAAGACCCGACCCGGATACCCTTCTAGGATTCCCCGGATGGTCCCGCCTAGTGAAGTCCCACAGTACAATCCCTAGGAAATATCCAATGGAATCCCACTTTAAGAAAGAAAGTAAACACATGCATTAATATAATACCTCAAATATATAAAAAGATCCACAACAGCTCAAATCCACGACTGACCTATCTTACTGTAGGTCATAACCACAAACACACATAATAAAGACTCATATGAGTTCAATACTAAGATCAAAGCATTCTAAGAGTGTTTACAAATTTAGGGGTACAAATGAAAATAAATAAGTCCAATAAAATAAAGACAGATAGATAAGATAGAAAGACTACATCCGTCGCAGTGAAGAGTGATGGAAGCTCGGCACTCCAGGTAGGTCTCTACAGACCCGCCTCGACCCAGAGAATCGATTTAAAAACAATAAAACGCGGAGATAATAAATCTTTAAACAGTCAGTATAATTTATAAGAAAATAAGGTTTTGCCAAACATTCCTTCGCCATTCCTCACGCCCACTCTTTTGCAAGGTTCCCCGTTTAAAATCATTTCACAAACCCAAGCTTATACCTAAGTCAATAATATGAAATTCATGCTCAAAAAATTTAACCGAAATTATTATTAAGAAAATTATAACCTGTATTTATTCACAACATAAAAATTTAGCATAAAATATATCAACATCATGTCGTAAGAAAATCATGAAATACACACCATAAATATCAAATTGTTATACCTACTTTAAACCAAGAATGCATCGCACCATGTACCCATCATGTCGCGGATTCACCACGACCCTCAACACGAAAGGTGCCGCGGTAATAATATGGTTACTAAATCGCTTCGTAAACCCTTTCGACCACAGCCGTGGAAATAATATACGACCGTTGGATGAACCAACCTCACGACACTCGCGTGGCAAACCCCGTAAACCGCCTAAACCTATGGACGCCCTAAACTCGGGGTCCGCTTGACCACCACAACCCGCGAATACAAGTGATGTCGAATTACCCAATGTCACTCAGTAGTAACCCGCGCAGTCTCCTTTCAGACTCCAGGAGCTCCACCTTAAATACAACACCCGGGGCATTTAAACCCGGGTCCCAAGCAAATTCAATATAATCACAAACATGAGAAACCCGCCACTCGGGCCCATAAACAATACTCATCATAATACAACAACTATATCCAATAGTTTCAAAGAGTTAATCACCCTCTTTTATACAACACATATATTAAAATTTAAAATCTAATACAAGTATTATCACTTAAACCAAAGCCAATAATCCTATTTTCTTCTAAACTCACCACTAAGACGAGCCGTCTCGTGCTCTCCCTTGCATTCGAAAAATATGTTCCTCGACAGGTGAGCTAATGCTCGCAGTGGAATCACCCCTAAGCGGGCTACTCCACCTGCAAAAGGTAATGTCTAAATAAAACACACATTCAAGTAAATGCATGATCCTACTTTGAATGTCTAACTCCGTCAACTCATATCCCGAGTCCTCACGACTCTCCTCACACCCGCTCTAAGCTACGTATATGAGAAAATCCAGTTTCAAAACAAAGTTATTTGTTTATATTTGTGGTCTACCCTCCGATCTAAGTAATGGACTGTCTCCGATGTTATATTTAGTGGAATACCCTCCGAGATATATCAATTGGGCCGTCTCCGACGATTGATATTTTTAGTATGGACTACCCTCCGATCATTATTATTATTTTTTTAACCAACCCTCTGAGGTATTTTACGTTTACTAGTCTATCCTCCGAACAATTCTTAAGAAACCACCCTACGCACTCACCTCTATCTCTCTAAAAATACCTGAAGGCATACGGAACGCACGTATGCCAATTCCAATGACGCCTAATTCACATGTAAATATATAAACATGCATATATTTACAAAACATTCAAGTCACACAATCATGTCATGTGTAAATTCTCATTTCATACATCAAATTAGCTCACTCAGCTATCGATCAAACACGAGCAATTCAACTTGAATCACTGGACAAACACATTTTCACAATAAAAATATATTTTCGTGTCAATTATGTTCCTATGGAACGCGAAACCTGGGGTTTACCGTCTCTCACTCATCAACTAATTCCGCTCACCTTTGTGAATCAAGATTTCACCTACCATTCCCTACCTTTTCCAAAACCAATACACGATTTAATACCAAATTGAAAACTTTAACAACCCAACCCGCCGTGGCACTACCTACCGGCCTAATGGGTGTTCGTAAATTCATATCAATTCTGGTCCCAAGGCTCAGGGATCGATCAAACGGCCCCCACGGTTCATCTCGACCAAACATTTACAATGTTCTTAAACAAAGAGTAAAACGCAAGTAGGAGAAATTTCTAATCTCCTGAGTTTGAAGCACTCTAAATCCTGCATTCACGTCAGTCTCTCCTCCTCGTACAGCCTCCTTCTCGGGTCCCGAAGACTCCGACCTCGCCTGGACGTCCGCATTTCAAAACAGGCAAGACTCTCCTCACTAAACTCAAAATCAACCTACCGTGATCTCCATCCCCTTCACGTTTTCTTTGTGGTTATTTAGCTGTGCCACAAACACTCATTTAGTGTTTTCGCCTTATTATCATTTAAATCAAACTCCAAATGACCATTATGTTCCTTCTTTCCTCAGCTTTGACATTCACACTATTTTCAACCATCCATTTTCTATCATTTCACTCATACCAATTTACGCACACGAAGACGCTGCATGCGACTCTCGTCGATGGAATCGCTTTTACTTCAAGACTCCAAACCGCGATGCCTCGAAAAACGTGTCAATTCCGATTGTCTCTGAATTTAACGAAATTTTACATGCTAGCTAGATTTCGCGAGACGATTCCAACGGTACAATATGTTAAGTCATCCGAGATCTAGAGAATAAATTTCGGATTTTTAACCGAAATTACGATTTTGCCCTTTTTCATAAATTGAAATTTCTCGGTTCTTACAAAACCCGACCTCACGACCGTTGAAATAATATATAACCGTTGGATGAAACCAACCTCACGACACCGTGGCAAACCCAAAGGTAATCGTGATATTATAAATATTGAATCGAACCTCTGGTACTATATGATACATCAATTTATAACAACCAACACAATATCCTTACTCACATATACTTTTCCAACGATACTGTATTCTTAAATCAATAAAATTTTAAAGTGGTTTAAAACCTCAATCCATGTACAAAAATACTTAAATACCACAAATTTATCCATGAACTCAGTAAAATTTCCAAATATTTAAAATGTTGACAAAATTCACATGAAATGATAACTTATTTATATAAAAACGGATAATTATATTTATGCATAACCAACCATTCGATCAAATAAATACTTATATATATAGAAACACTGCATCACCATTTTACATCACAATAATATTCCGTGCACAGTTATATAAATCATCCGCTATACTCACATGTGATAAGCTTAGTCCTCGTCTCCCTCATAGATCGCCTCTGTGTTCACTTATGCCTATAATATAATAAAAAATATCATTTAGTTCCATTCAAACCAAAGACATCGGGGATCTACCCAAATGTCTTAGAATACCTCCTTTAGAACTATGAAACAATCTAAATTGACTCGACATGTCCACCATTATACAAAGGTGCCCTTACATACCCTAAGATCCAAAATTGGGGCTCTTTACCCTGAGAGGTATTAATTTTTGAAATCAATCCCTTCCAATAACCTATAAAATATCCACCTCACTAATCCAACTTCAATTTTGCCTTAATCTACCTCAATCGGGTGTCCAATTTCTACCAAACCCTTTCTATGAATTACCCTAAATGACCCAAAATGGAAAACTAACCAAACGACGCCCAAAATTTACAAATCCCCTTATATCAATGGAAATCCCAAGAGACCAGGAACACAAGAAGCATTCTTTACCTTGGTCCAAAAGTTCTCGCGTCTAAACTGGACCCCAATCTCACCAAACTGGTCATCGTATCAACCCAGTGAGACTTAGTGGTGACTGATCGCATTGAGCTGGTCTGTAAATCAGAGAGGTATGGTTTGGAATGGCCAAACATGAAGAAAAACCCTACGTAATCTAAGGTGGTCGTCGTCGCCTGTCACGGTTCGATCCCGTAGCATTCTGGGCGGCTGGCCAGTCGCGGAACCTGTCGACGAGGCTCGCCCCACCCGCCCTCTTCCTCCCGCCTGGGTGGTCCCCAATCGTCTCCCACTGAAACCCGATCACTTGAAAACTGGCCGAAACGACCCGCCGGTCCACTAGCCCTCGGAATTTTTCTGGTGGTTTCAAGTCGGGAAAATGAGTGTTTTGGGGCTGGGGTTCTATTTGGCACCAAAACTAAGTTTATATAGAGCCTAGGGGTCGTTGTGTGCAAAAACCGAGGACAAATTTCGACATTGATAAAATATCATTGTTTCAACTTCTCAGGCTATAACTTTATCCGTAGTCTGATTATGTTCAATCTGGGCTCTCATGAACTCAGACACGATGTGGCCTACGAGATGGTGTCTTAGTCAAACCAAAATTATTCATCCTTGAAAAAGTCAACTTGGTCCCACATACTAATTGTTGGTCAAACTTGCTCAACCGTGTTAAAAACTTGTATTATTTGGTACAGGTCGTTACAACCTACCCCCCTTAAAGAAAAATTTCTCGTCCACCTAAATCTGCACTGTGTCATGGAAGAGACAAGGGCACCGGCTCCACATTCGTCCTCCCCGTCCCAAGTCGCCCGACTAGGGTAGGAGCCCAAAGGACCTTCACTAAGGGATATTGCTCTTGTTGCGAAGCTCCTTCTCTCTCTACCCGACCTCGCACTGGCCGCTCCTCATAGGATAAGTCATCCCCACCAATCTCCATGTCTCCAACACAGGAGGGATCCGAGATATACTCGTAGCACGAGATGTGGGAGAGAAACACAAGTGGACTCGAAAGCTCCTCCCCAAGAAGTCTAATCTATAAGCCACCGACCTTATCCTCTCAACAATCTCAAAAGGTCCAATGTGGCGAGGGACTTAGCTTCCTCGCTTCCCAAAGCCGACCACGCCCTCCAAGGGAGCTTCAAGAATATTCGATCTTCAACCTCAAACTCAAGATCCTTTCACGCTTGTCCGCATAAATTTTCGCTTATCCTGAAGCCAAGCCAACCTAAAGCACGAGTAACATTAACCTTGTCCATTGTCGTTTGTACAAATTAGGACCTAGTAATTTCCTTTCGCCAGTCTCATTCCAACATAATGGAGTGCAACATTGTTTCCCATACAATGCCTCATAAGGTGACATCTCAATGCTTAAGTCATAGCTGTTGTTATAAGTGAACTCTGCCAAAGGTAGATATTCATTCCAATGACCTTTGAATTGCAGTACACATGACCTCAAGCCAATTCGAGGAACACTGCGACCCCTCAGCCTAATCAAATAGTATCATCGATTCGAGGTAAAAGTGATATTTGTTTCGAATGGCAATCTTATTCAACCTGCTCTAGTCTATACACAACCTCCAAGTACCATCCTTCTTCACAAATAACACCCCAAGGCTCCCAAGGTGAAATATCGAGCCTAATAAACCCCCATCCACAACTCTTATAGCTAAGTCTTCAACTCTTCAACTCCAAATTCGTGCCATTCTATAAGGTGGTAAAGAAATAGGAGTCGTACTAGGACTAAACTCAATGGGAAAATCTATTTCCCATTCCTCGGAGGTAAACCCCGGGAAGATCGCCAGTGAAACACATCCGTAAAGTCCCCTCACCACCGGTACATCCTCTAATCCACTTCGCTTACTACGAGTGTTGAATCTCACATGAGCTAGATACCCCACAACCTTTCAAGTAAACATCTGGGGCTAGAATGGCGTAAATCAAACCCGAAGGTGCTCAAGTCCGCTCTCCATAAGACTACTAATGGTAGTCCCGGGTCGTCTAAATATCACCTCCTCGCGAAAAACAATCCATCAAGCATAGTTCAAGCAAGCCGCCCATCCTAAGAATCACATCCAACCCTTGAGATCTATTAATATCAAATCGCCTCCATAACTCGGGCCCTTAATAGAAAACAAGCTACCCTTAAGCATCTGACTAGGCCATAGAGACTCTCCCGTGGGTGGAAACTTAAACCACATCCCAGCGAACCTGAGTCATCCCGAGACTGTGCAACACATACCACCGACGAAACTACAACTACGTGTATGTCCACCTTCTCTCGAAACCCGCGCTACCGCCGGCACCACGCCCGTCTCCCATCGATTCCCATCGCCCAAGATCTAGAGATGAAATTACCCCTCTTAGATGATCCCCCTCGACTGGGGACCCATGACAATCCATCGTATGATCGACGCTTAGTCCCGGGCGACGTGGTCTGCCTCTCCACCCTATAGCAAACAAGTTTCGTGACGCCCAAACATTGGGGTCCGTTGACTACCCACACCTCGGACAGCAGGTGGATGTCGGGTTACCCGACTCCACTTCAGAAGAAATCGGGCAGAGTCTCCTTTGTACGGGGAGCTCTACCAAAA
This sequence comes from Tetrastigma voinierianum, assembly GCA_016808115.1. Taxonomy (NCBI): domain Eukaryota; kingdom Viridiplantae; phylum Streptophyta; class Magnoliopsida; order Vitales; family Vitaceae; genus Tetrastigma; species Tetrastigma voinierianum. The sequence goes on along the minus strand of JAEQBH010004936.1, from coordinate 25,285 downwards.
TACAACACTTGTAGGAAACCTGTCCCAAGCAATCCAATATAATCACAACATGAGTAAAACGGCCACTTGGGCCCATAAACAAAACCCATAAAAACATACCAACTATGAATCCAACTATATCCAATAGTCCTAAGAGTTCAAATGTTTTACTCTTATACAACACATATATTAAAATTAGAGAATTCTAATACATGTATAAAATCATCAAAGCCACAACCCGGCTTTCTTCACAAACCCTGGCCTAGACGAGCCGTCCCTCGCACGCTCCTCGTGACCAGAAATAATATCCTCGACAGGTGAGCTAATGCCCGCAGGAATCAATTCTATGGGCTACTCCACCTATGCAAAGGTAATGTCTAAAATAAACACTATTCAAGCAAATGCATGATCCTACTTGAATGTCTAACTTATCAACTCATACCCGAGTCCTCACCGACTCCCTCACACTCGCCTAAGCCTCGTATGAGAATTCTTATATTTATTTGTTTATGGACAACCCTCCGATGTGTATATATATCAATTGGGCCGTCTCCGACGATTGATATTATTTATGGACTATCCTCCATGTATACATCAATCAATGCCTCCGACGCATTGATATTTTTGTGGATGGACTACCCTCCGATCATTTTTAGTTTGCACAACCCTCCGAAACCATTTTCTGCACTCACCTCATGCACTCACTCCTATCATCCTCAAGTGCTCCCAAGGCATATGGAATGCATGTGATGCCAATTCCATTACGTTTATGTCACATGTGTAAATATATAAACATGCATATATTCACATAAAATCTAATCACACAATCATATGTTATGTAATTACGCATTTCATCACATCAAAATTAGCTCACGGGCTAATGATCAAACACGAAAGCAATTCTACTTGAATTACTGAACAACATATTAATCTCACAAAAATTATTTTGTGAACACTATTCCCGAATATGAAACCCTGCTACTATTCCCCCAAAAAATCATTAAATCATTGGTTCACTAGTGAACCCTAGTTTCACTCGCCATTTCCGACCTCATTCCAATCAATACATGCATCAACACAATTGCACAATTAATCCACCCAAATCGGGCCGTGGACAATATGGCTGCCTCCATTTTTGGTTTCAAAATTATATCAATTCTGGCCCCAAATTTTGGACCGACCAAATGTGCCCATTCAAGGCCTCAAGCTAACTAAACATTGAAAACACTTAAATAAAGTAAACCCAAAGGTGCGAGTAAAACCCCTACTCCTCAGGCTCTATAAACTCCTAAATCAAAATTCACGAGAACCCCTCTCCGTTGCAGAGCCAGCCTTTCCTTCTTGTCCCTCGTTAAGATCGCGATCGTCTGATCGCGATATTTTAGAGAGAAGGAGGTCATTCTCTCTCTTAAAACCTCCATTTCCGTCTTCCCCCATCTACTGGACCTCCCTTTCACGTTTTTTGCTTCTTTGAATTTGTGGGAGACAACACTATTGAGTGTTTTGTCTTTTTCCCACTTAAACAATTCCATTACACACCGCTATGTCCCCTTTTCCCGCCACATTCTAAGACTATCTCTACATCCATTTTTATCATTTCTCTACTCATGCCACTTATGGCACATGAGTACGTGTTATATGTAACTTTCGTCGTATCGAAAATCGTTTTACGGCACCCAAAACGCGATGCCTCGAAAAATGTGTAAATTCCGACTGTCTCAAAATTTGACAAAATTTAATGAGCTAGCTAGATTTCGCGATACGATTCCAACGGTGAAATCTGTTTCGTCATCCGAGATCCAGAGAATAAATTTCAGATTTTTTAACCAAAATTACAATTTTGTAACCGAAATTACGATTTTGCCCTTTTCCAGAAATTGGAATTTCTGCCCACATTCTTCTCCTTGTAATGAATTTCTGGTCCCGAAATTCAGATCGATCACAATCACTCACATGCATATGCAACGTGTACTCTACCATGCATGTAAAATGGGCCATTTAAATCTTAAACGACATTAAACTACGACCTTCATCCCTAAACAAGAAGCGGATGTGTGGCCCGCATCGTGTCCTCGCACCCCACGCGTGGGACTCCTCCACCCATAGTGCCTCTATAGTACCCTCACTAGCCTCACGGTCTCGCTCACAAAACCGATCACGCTTATCAACAATGCACACCCGCCCTCCTCGAAGGTCCCGTCCGTGTCAACTCAATTCGTCCTCAATCCACCACATGAGTCGGATCCGGCATATTTTCTGAGCATGGAGACGTTGAAACACCTCGTGGGACACCTTGACATGTCGGGCGTAATACTCAACCGGGTAAGCAATCTGCTCACCCTCTCGAGTATCTCGAATGGTCCAATGACCCTAGCGATAAGCTCCCACGTCGTCGAACCCGACCACTTCCTCTCAGCATCACCTTCAAGAAAAAGCGATCCCAACCTCAACTCCTGCTGGCCGACGCCGTACATCCGCAGATAGCCTCCCACCGGCCCGAGCCGTGAGGAAGACGTTGTCGCATCAAGCCTCACCTCTCAAAGGTGTCTCTACCGATCAGACCTGCATGAAGCTCTTCCACCCTGGCCCAATCATAATGGTAATCTTACATGGCCTCCCCATACAATGCCCATATGGTGCCATCCTCAGATACTGATAACTATTGTTGTAGGCGACTCCACTAAGGGCAATTGTTCCTCTACCGTTAAGACCCAGATCGTACGTCAGCCGTGTCCCCACTGTAGATATAAATCCACACAACGTAGCCCCACACCACCCTTTACTTTTAATGTGTAAACGCCGACCTTCTCAAGGTCACACCGCCGACAATCCAATGGACCGGCCAACTTAGTCCATGTCATGTACGTGACATCCATATACCGAGCCCTTTGCCGACTAACAACACCCAATGCGATTTCAGTAAGATCCAAATCTCAGTCACCCCAAATTCTATCAATCACTCAACTCTAAGTCTACTTTATAACCCGACCGCGTTGTTTTCATCTCGATTAACATAACTCTGGCCGCTTACACTTTGAGCCTCTCGCAGATTCACAGCTAGAAATGTGGACATTCCTGCCCTTACACCCTAACTCTAGATTCTCACCTTAGGGATTAACGACCCCTCGCTTCGCTCTAACACTTTAATTACTCTTCAATTCCCTAACTCCACCATGAGTCTTCACTGACGAGTTCTAAAGACAAACCCAACCCACACTCCACCAAGAGCCTGAATGACCTGCATTCGTGCACCCACACCCGACTCGACGATGTTACCGCACCCGAACGCGCACGTGCCATACCGTGACACCCAATCCCGGTCCACCAAGAGCGTAATCTCGGCGATCTCTCACTTCATAATCCCACTCATCAGTCAACTCACTCTACATCCTAGGAAGAACATCTTATTCCTCGCTTTCTAAAGGCCTTAACCAAGCCCAAACCAAGGCTTGCTCGTATGCTAACCCCGCTATGTCCCACTATCGACAACCCACGGCCGTCAACTCATCCATGTTAAGCCCGACAACTGAACAATCAATAGTTCAACACCCTAAGGTCCACTTACACTCATCGTGCAACTCTAACTGGTCCCTCGACTTCGACCTCACCGCCCCTACGGCTCTGTCAGGCCGGAGTGCTTCAGCGAAGACTCGAATCGAATCGGGTTCCTCTAACCCCCAGACAGGTGTAGAGGAATAAACCGTATACTCCCCTCGCTCTCATTTAATCGGGACCATACTGTCCCAGTAAAGCCTTAGGATCCCCTGGCCCCTCGGGGGAAATTCCGTCCCACATGCCCAATCCCGTCCTAGTCCCGCAAACTCGTGTGTAGCGTAAGCCTCGCCCTCTTCCCCAACTGTACATCGTCGATCCTCCCTCTGGCCACAAAGACCCGCATCCGCAGTGTTCCAAGCATCCTCGACTCTCTTCCCCATGGTCGTGCCGTCCCAACCACGGAAACCCCGTCCCGTAGGACGAAGTCCCACGATCCCGCCCGAATGCACAACTCACCCATTCTCGAATCTCCCGAATACCCAAAATTAATCCCAAGAAACCACGATCTCAAAGATCGACATTCGGTCTCTCCTAATCCCACATACCTCGACCTCTCAGTCGACCGACACTCGATGCCGACACCACGTGTCCTGCAAATCCACCCCGCAGTTTCAAACTCACACTTACCGAACTTCTTAGCGCATAACCGATGGCATATCTCTTAACACCGTGAAACAATCCTCGTTGATACCATGCTCCCACTTCCGGGATCGAGTAGATCAAGATGTCATTCACGAAGACTACGACAAACTCGACGATAAGGTCGAAATCAATTTATGCATGAGATCCATGAAATGCCACCGGGGCGCATTCGCCAATCCAAAGGGCATCACCGCAAACCCAAAGTGCCCATAACGCGCTCCTAAACGCCGCCTTGGGCGATATCTGCCTCCTAACCCTCAACCGATGGTAACCAAGTAAAGGTCTATTCGAGTGTACCTCGCACTTCCCTCTCAACTAATCAAACAAATCATCAATCCTCGGTAATGGGTACCGATTCTTGATTGTAACCCTGTTCAACTACCTGTAGTCAATGCATAGTCGAAGGGTCTTGTCCTTCTTCTTCACAATAACCTGAGAGCCCCATGCGTAAGTGCTCGCCTAATAAATCCCTCATCTCAAAGAGCTCCCCAGGAGCCGGACTCAGTTCCTCGTAACTCAACCGGCGCCATCCTACGCTGAGTCATAGAGACGGGTGATATACCGTGGTAACCTAATACCAAGTCTACATCCCTTGCAGGCAACTGTAAATTTCATCTGGGAAAACATCCACATACTTCGCACACCCGCCCGAGGTAGATCTAAGTCCTGTCTCTCCTCCTCCCTTCTGTGTGGTAAGGCTCACTACCCAACCCGCTAACTCGTCTCGACACTGGAATCGTGATACTTCGGGGGGGCAAAATGTCATGCAGCTTGTCCCTTGAAATGTACTCACACGAGTACTGGCCCCGCTGTGACAGCGTGAACACTCCTACGCTCACAATCGATAACAACCCTATAAGCTATCAGTCAATCCACCCCCAGGATGACATCGAACTCTGACATGTCCATGATCCTCAGGTCCACTGTGAGTAGAGTCCCCGAGATCTCCAGCTCGCAACCTCGACATATCATCCTATTCTCACCCTAATCCCTAGGGGAGAACTCACATACAAAGGCTCCTCTAAGGTCTCTAGAGGTCCTTACCCTTTTCCACCATATTGTCTCACTTCACTGAACACGTTTAGTCTAATCCTGGTAGTGTCAGAGGTAATCTTCATAGCCGCTAACACCTTCTCGATCTGTATGAACCAATGGTCTCGCTAAATTATCGGTCTCCTCTCCCAAAGGAATGCCTGGCGACGATGCCCCCTAAACTTCCTGGAGGCAGACCTCCCTCGACCACCGCTTATACCATCTCGTGGCTATAGCCGCCGCAACACCTACAAACCCTCAACAAAGGCCCGCTTTATCAATACTTGGGTGGTGCCCGACCAAGACTCGTGGACGCCCTCTACGTCCCGTCCCTCGACTAGCCATCCGGCATATTTCCAACGGCAACAAGAATCATTTAATTTTCATTTCAAATTAACTAGCAAATGCACATGCCAATTACTACTGGGACTCGACAAACTACGACATCCATCTCATTTCCTAAGTGGCTTAAATCTAACCACTCAATTCATTTATTTCAATAAATTCTAAGCTTTTCTTGCTCATTTCAAGATGTCCAAACCCTGGGCGCCATGGCTCCTAACCTTGCATTCACCCCTTTCCTATACACATTACACCACGTGATATGTTTCCTAATACGCTGAACAATCACAAGCAATCACAATTTCAATTGGTAGTTAGATACAATATAGTATCTCTAAGGCATAAGCACTCGAGACACTATCCATACACCGAAATAAGCCATATATATCGTTCCCAGATTTATAAGCAATGCAGCGTAGAATCAATCGCAAGTAATTAAAATATTTTATCAACAAATTTTTTTATTTAAAATTTCATTTTTTTCAAAATTTCATTCATTTTGTTTTATTTCTTATTTTATTTAATTAAATATTTAAATTTTTTTCCAATTATTTCCAAATTTCATTGAAACACCTAAAAAACATATCCATGTTTTTTTTTTTCACCTTTCTCGCTTCGAGACAAAATTTACTTAAAATATATATATAAAATTATATATATATATATATATATATATATATATATATATATATATATATATATATATATATATATATATATATATATATATCTATTATTTCATCCAATGCAAATAAACTTAGTAAAGTTTATTTATTTGATTTTTTTTTTCATTCTCCTGGGCATAATCTCAAAATAAACTTATAAAAATTTATTTTCTTCTACTTTTCTTCGCTTTACAATCGTAAAATCTTTGAAAACCATTTTCTTCATTTTTTTCAAATACTGAAGACACACACACAAAATATACCTATATATATATATATATATATATATATATATATAGTATATATATATATATATATATATATATATATATATATATATATATATATATATATATATATATATATATTTTCATTTTCTCTGTATCACTCAAATAAATTTATAAAATTTATTTTTTAATCACTTCTCTTTTCTTCGCCTTTACACACTGTAAAACCTTAGAAAATTATTTTCTTCACCTCATTTTTTTTTCCTTTAATTTGGGACACTTTGTCTAAAATCTCCTCAAACTTCTTGAACCAACACTAAACCTAGTGTTCAACCGTAAAATTTATTAAAATTTTAGTTTATTTGTGACACCCCGATCCTGGTGTCCGTCACTACTCATTAATCCTCGCGAATAATTTCGTGGAGTGCTCTGATGACCCGACATTTTTTCACGAAAAATCTGGGCAGAAGTCTCCTTTGTACTCCGGGAAGCTCTACCCAACACATGTAACCTGCATAAACCCGTCCCAAATCCAATATAACGCTTATGATTTAAACCGCCACTGGGGCCCATAAACAATACTGAGTATACATGCCAACTATGAGTCCAACTATATACCCAATAGTTACAAGAATTAATATGTTTTTATTTTTATACAATACATATATATGGAACTTAAAAGTTCTAATACATGTATACACCAAAGCCTGTAATGCACCTCAACTTCCTTCTAATCCTTCATTCCTGACGAGCCGTCCCCTCGCACACTCCCTGTACCTGTAAAATAATATCCTCGACAAGGCGAATGAACGTCCGTGAAATGTTAATCACCCTAAGTGGGCTACTCACCACCTAAGTGCAATGTTCCAAATTAAACACACATCCAAGCAAATGCATGATCTTACTTGAATGTCTACATGACCACCCGATCCCGAGTCCACTCGACCCTCACACCTCACCTAAGCCTCGTATGAGAATTTCTATTTTTGCGGTGTTTCCAGGGACAACCGATGTGTATATCACCAGCCGCCCGACGCTTTCTGATATATTATTTGTTCGCTTGTGGACAACCCTCCGATGTGTGTATATATCAATCGGGCCGCTCGACGATTGATATATTATTCGTTTTTGTTCGCTTCGCTGACAACCTCGATGTGTATATATCAATCAAGTACCGACGATTGATATATATTATTTGTTCAGGACTACCCTCCGATGAATATCAATTGGGCAACCCGACGCATTGATATTTTTAACTCTGACTACTCCTCCGATAATTAATATTTTTAGGACAACCCGAACCATTTTCTAGACTCATCTCTGCACTCACTCCCTATAGTTCTGGGGGTGTTCCAAAGGCATATGGGAATGCATGTGATGCCAATTCCAATACAAGCCTAATTCACATGTAAATATATAAACATGCATATATTTACAAAACAATAAATTCACACAATCATGTCATAAATTCTCATTTCATACATCAAAATTAAATTTCACTTCGGCTATCGATCAAACACGAGCAATTTAATTTAAATCTCACTCGACCAAACACATATTTTCACAAAAATATTTTTTGAGAACACTATTTCGAGAATAAGTGAAACCTCAAGCATTATTCCCGAAAAATCATTAATTCACGGCTCAATTGTGAACTCAAGAGATTTCGCCCACCCGCCTCATTCCAACCCATTACATAATTCTATCACAAAAGCACAATTAAATCAACCTAAACAGCCGTGGAGCGCTACGGCCGTTCCATTTTGGTTTCAAAAATTTATATCACCCGGTCCCAAGGCCTGGGATCGATCAAACCCGCCTCACTACTCATTTAACTCAAACATTCGAGAAGTACTTAAAGAGGGAATAAAACCCAAGTAGGGAGAAACCCTACCCTGGAAGGCCTCGAGGAAACCCCCAACCGGCACCCACGCGAAGCCCCTCCTCCGCGTGAAAGCAGCCTTCCTCCTCTTATCCCGACCGACCGACTCGCTGAATCACAGACAAATCTAGAGAGAAGTGTTCTCTCTCTCTAAAAACCTCTCAAACGAATGGCTACTGGTTCTCCAAAATCCTCCCCCACGTTTTTTCTTTTTGGCTTAATGAAGGAGAAGACACTATTTAGTGTTTTGTCCTTTTCTAACTTAAATCAATTTCAAAAATGACCATTTTGTCATTCTTTCCCAGCCATGCATTCGCCTATCTCGACCAGCCCATTTTCATCATTTACTCATGCCACTCATGGCACATGAGTACAAGTTATATGACTTTCGTCAGATCGGCACCTGCTACACCAAACGCAACGCCTCAAAAACGCAAATTCAACCGTCTCTCGACCCGACGAATTTTACGCGGCAACTAGATTTGGGCCGAGACAATTCCAACCTGAAACTGCTTCGCCATCCGAGATTCAGAGAATAAATTACTTGATTTTTAACCCGAAATTAATAATTTTGTAATCGAATACGATTTTACCATTTTTCCAAAATTAAATTTCTGGGTCTTACATTCTCCCCCCTCCTTAATCCCCTTCTCCTTAAAAGGAATTTCGTCTCGAAATCTCAGGATTTATCACAATCACTCACATGCATATGCAACGTGCACTCTAACATGCATGTAAACAGCTATTTAAATCTAACGAATTAAACTACGTACCTTCATCCCTAAACAAGAAGGATGGGGTCTCGGCATCGTGTCCTCGCGCTCCCACGTGGACTCCTCCACCATGCCTCCATACACCCCCTCACTAGCTCACTTGGCCTTGCGCTGCAAAACCCGATCACTGGGCTATCAACACGCACACCTGGCCCCTCCGGCGCCCCTGGTCCGCTGCTAACCTCAACTGGCCCCAATCCACCACATGAGCCGGATCTCGAGTATATTTTCTCGAGCATGGAGACGTGAAACACCTCGTGGGACACCGACATGTCATGGTGAATGTTAATCGGTACGCAACGGTGCCTTTACCTCCTCTCGAGTATCTCGAATGGTCCAATGAACCCTAGCGATAGCTTCCCACGTCACGAACCCGACCACCTCCTCTTAAACATCACCTTCAAGAAGACGTGATCCCCAACTCCAACTCTAAGGGTCGACGTCAAACATCAGCATAGCTCTTCCCGCCGGCCTCTCGAGCCGTGAGAAGACGCTGCCGTATTAAACTCACCTTCTCCGAGGTGTCTCTAATCAAATTAGGACCAGTGACGGAGCCTCTCCCCACCTCTGGCCCAACATAATGGTGACCTCGTACGGCCTCCCACAAGGCCTCATACGGCAATATTTGTATACTCGCCGATAACTGCCAAGGTCAGAGGCGACCCACTAAGGGCAATTGCTCCCTCCCAACCCGCCCCTTATGATCCAGACGATGCTCGTAGCATGTCCTCTAACACCTCGTATAGTCCTCTCGGGATCGACCATCCGTCTGGTGGTGGAACGCTGTATCAAGGAATGGGCCAGCAGGCCCATACTCTTTGTAAACTCTTCCAAAAGTGCGCCAAACCTCAGTCCCTATCCGACACTATGTGTGGATACCGGTACTCCATGTAGCGTAACTATCTCACGAATGTACAACCCGCGTAATCTCTCCAAGGCAAAGGTCATCCGTACCGGCCAGAAAAATGTGCCGACTTCGTGGAGCGGCCTACTATCACCCATACCGCGTCATGCTTCACGCTGGCCCATGGCAAGCGGTCACAAAGTCCATCGCGGACGTGCTCCCACTTCCTGGCCACCTCCAATGGTCGGCGAGTCCCGCCGGCCAAAAGCTCAAATTTCTTAACCTATCGACATGTGAGACATCATATAACAAAGTCCCCTACGTGTCTCTTCATCCCACTCCAATAGTACTGGCGACGAAGATCCTGGTACATCTTCGTGCCACTTGGATGCACGGCAAATCGAGAGCAATGAAACTCCCTGAGAATCTCCTCTCTCAAATCGGTCAACTGGGGAACCACTACCCGTCCCCTATATCGAAGACTACCATCTATGGAACTTGGCCCAAACTCGTCACCCATCCCCGACCGTACTTCTGGCCCCCGACGGACACCACCCCGCCCCGCCATCGGACTCAATCACCGCTTAGCGTAGAGACTCGGCGGTAGCCACTAAACTCCCAAGGTACCTTGAGTCCAAGCCATTGCATCAGAACCCAAACTCGGTCCCACTCGCCTCGAGCATCCCGCCACTCCCGAGAAGTTATACTAGCCAACGATCCTCGTGACTTCCTCGACCGAAAGTGCATCAGCCACCACATTCGCTTTATCAGATGGTAATGCAAAAAGTGTGAAGTCATAATCCTCTAGAAACTCCATCCATCTCCGCGCTGTCTCATATTGAGGTCCCGCTGCGTGAAAATACATTTCTCGACTTCTATGGTCCGAGTACACCTCAACTCCTTGTCGTATAGCAGTGGCGCCCAAATCTCACACAAGACTACGCCGCTAACTCTATGTCGTGTGTGGGGTAGTTCTGCTCGTGATTCTTTAACCGACGAGAACCATAAGCTACTACCCTCCTGACCGCACGTGTAACACATCCCAGTCCGGCCCCCAAGGCATCACAATACACTGTACCCCTCGGTCTCTATCCGATTCACGCATGGGGAGCCGGCGGCCCTCTTCAACTCCGCTGGAACGCTCCTCGTGACGGCCATCCCGCACCTCAAACCCGACCTCCTTCCGGTCAATCCCAGTCATAGGTTTCGCTATTCCGAGAAATCCTCAATGAATCTCCGTAATACCCAGCCAATCCCAAGAAACTCATGTATCTCAAAGACTCCACTCTGGCCTCTCCCAACTCCATCACCGCCGACCTCTCCGTCGACCGACACTCCGATGTCGACACCACGTGTCCCAAAACTTCACCCCGCAGTTTGAACTCTCGCACCACCGAACTCGCATACAAATCTTGGATGGCCCCTCAACAATCAAATGATCCTCATGATACTCATGCTCCCACTGGATCGAGTGTATCAAGATGTCATCCACCTAATACCACGACAAACTCGATCTAAATAGGGTCGAATATTCTACGCATGAGATCCATGAATGCCACCGCGCATTCTCGTCAATCCGAAAGGCATCACCGTAAACTCAAAGTGCCCATAACGCTGCCCTAAATGTCGCCTTAGGGATATTCGTATCCCTAACCCTCAGCTGATGGTAACCAATGCGAAGGTCTATCTCGTGAAAGTAGACTCGTTCTCCCCAATCGGGATCAAACAAATCGTCAATCCCCAGTAATGGGTACGTATCCCGATCGTAACCCCGTTCAACCCGTTCAGTCACGTACGCCGAAGGGTCTTGTCCTCTCTCGGGCAAACAAAACTCCGAGCGCCCATGGTGAAGTGCCTCTGGCCTAATGAACCCCTTGCTCCAAGAGAGCCCCTGGTGAGGCCTGGACTCGAGTTCCCGTAACTCAACCCAAGTGCCATCCTATGAGTCATAGAGATGGGTGAAGTACCAGGTGTAACCTCGACACCGAAGTCTACTACCCTCCGCTGAGGCATCTGTAACCTTATCCGGAAAAACACCCATATACTCGCACACTACTCGAGGTAGACATGGCCTCGTCTCTCCTTCGCCCTCTTAGTGTGCGCCTTCCGCCAGCCAACCCGCTTAATCAGTCTCCTCGACACTGACTCCCGGTGATACCGGGGGGCAAAGCCCTGTCAGCGCTCGTCTCCCGAAATACCACACGAGTACCGTCCCGCGCATGCAACCTCATACGCTCACAATCGATAACGATCCTATAAGCCGTCACCCAATCCACCCCTGGGGATGACATCGAACTCTTGACATGTCCATGATCCCGGTCCACCGTGGAGTGGGGAGTCCCTCGAGATCTCTAACTCACAACCCTCGACATATCATCCTTATTCTCGCCTCTAATCCCTGTGTGGAGAACCTACGTACAAAGGCTCCTTCCAAGGTCTCAACTCTAAGCCCAACTCTCTCTCTACATCGTGGTCATTCCAACCATAGAACTGCGTATCTGTAGGGCGAAGTCCCAGCTAATCCTCGCCCTAATGGACAACTTCTCACCCCATTCTCAAATCTCTTAACCTTGCAAAGCCTCGGCCACGTAATCATCAACAACCCAGGCTAGCTCTGAACCTAGTCACACAATCCATCACGCGCCCGCCCGCCCGCCCAGGAACCCTAAGCCTTCGCAATCTCCTGAAAGTACTTACCCACGATCAGCCTCCCGAAATCTCGCCCATGTCATCGCTCTAGGTCTTTAGAGGTCCTTGCCCATAATATCCACCATACTGGCCTCACCCTCTAGCCGGAACGCCAGCCTAGTCTCCAATCCGCCGGCCGGGAGGTAATCTCCATAGCCTTTAACACCTTCTCGACTGCATAAGCCATCAATGGAGCCGCCACCATCGGTTCTCCAAGTGAATGTCGAGGATGATGCGCCTCTAAACCCTCGGAGGTTACTCGACCTCCCCGCCCACCGCTATGCTAGCCCCCTGCGGCGATAGCAAATTACGTAACACCTACAAATTCTCAAAGAAAGGTCCGGGCTGATCAATACCGGGCGGCCGGGTCAAATGCCTGCGGTGCCCTGAATAAAGGCCCCGCGGATCGCCCTCACGCCCTCATCCTCTACTAGCCATTCATACAATTACATGGCAAGTAGTTCAATACAAGATTCTAAGGCATAAACACAGCCCCGAGACACTAATCATACACCTAAATCAGTGTATACACAATGTCCTTGCATTTACAAGTAATGCAAGGCAATCAATTTTGCATTTAAATATTGTTTTCACAAAAATTTTATTTTCGAAAATTTCATTTTTTGAAAATTTTTATTTTTCGAAAATTTTGTCTAATTTTATTTGATTTTATTTATTTATTTATTTATTTTCAAAAATTTTATTTTTTTTAATTTTTTTTTTCGAAAAATCTTGTGAATCGTGTTCATGAACAATGTCCAAAACAAAGGATCAAACATCGTGACCGAAGTCCAAAATCGGGTCAGATGCACTGTGCGCACACCAACTCCAGGTCGCGACGCACAGTTGCAGATGCTCGCTAGGCCGGGCCGCATGCCGCGGCGGCCACCGTATGCCTACCAAGGCCGGGCCAGATGCTTCGCTTCAGTCACGTGACGCCCGCTAAGGATAATGGCGCTCGCCAGCCGCCGCATACCTCCGGCGTCGCCAGATGCTCGCTTCGTGTCGCCGCCCCGTCACAATAGTTATCTCATTGTATTGCAAGACAAACTCACCTACCCCACCTCCGCAATACAAACTCCTTCCTCTTGTACACAATCGGGCAAGCAGCCTCAAATCGCTCTCGCACAAATTTTTTTTTCATTATTTTATTATTTTTTCATTTCATTTTTTCTTTTTTAAACTAAATAAATTTATTCAAATTTATTTTCTTTCTTCTCTTTGTTCTAGTTTTTACACTGTGTAAAAACTTCAAAATTCTCCACCCTTCATCCTTTGCTATCCACCAAGCATATCAATCATAAAATTTCAATCACATAACACCTCTCAATTCATGTTATGCTCAACCAAGCATGCAAGCACACTTCACAAAATCCAATCACACAAAACATACAAACACATGCATGCGCTAGTCCTAGTTTTGTCCCGTGATTTCTGTAACTTCATATCTAAATCCAACATCGAACCACACCTAAGCAGGATAAAGTTTCTTACACCTCAAAGACTATGGCCTAAGCCTAAATCCTCAATCTCTGTGTTTCCATATACCTATACTCCACATCAAACCACCTGCTGGTGATGGATACCCAAAACCCGAGCCCCTAGGTATCTCGTATACCTAAGCTTCGATACCAAAGTCGTGACACCCCGATCCCGGGGTGTCCGTTGACTACCCATCAACTCGCGGAATACTCGTGAGTGTCGGATGACCCGACATTTTTCACGAAAATCGGGCAGAGTCTCCTTTGTACGGGGAGTTCTACCTAAATACGAACCTGCATAAACCTGTCCCAAACAGTCCAATATAATAGTTTATGATTTAAAACGGCCACTTGGGCCCATAAACAATACTCGATATACATGCCACTAAGAGTCCAACTATATACCCAATAGTTACAAGAATTAATATGTTTTTACTTTTATACAATACATACATTAAACTTAAAAAGTTCTAATACATGTATACATCAAAGCCAATAAAATTCGGCTTCCTTCTAATCCTCGGCTCCCTAGGACGAGTCGTCTCCTCGCACGCTCCCGGTGACTTTGTGTAAAATAATATCCTCGACGGTGAGCTACTCTGCCGCAGTGGAATCACCCTAAGTGGGCCACTCACCACCTAAGCGCAAAGGCAATGTTCCAAATTAAACACACATTCAAGCAAACGCACGATCCTACTCAACGCTCATACGACCAACCTCGCATCCCGAGTCCTCATCGATCACACTCACCTGCCCGTGATGCACTTCTATTTGTTTTGTTTGTGGACAACCCCTCCGATGTATATATCAATCGGGGCCGCCCGACGATTGATATATTATTTCCGTTTGCTCTCAGTGACAACCTCCGATGTGTATATCAATTGGCCGTCGACGATTGATATATTATTTGTTGCTTGTTACGACAACCCTCTACGCCAGATATATCAATCAAGTGTATCCTGAATCATCGATATATTATTTGTTTCGCGACTACCGACGAATACTAATCGCAAGAACCTAATGATTGATATTTTTAACTCGACTACCCTCCGATAATTATTTAGACAACCCTCCGAACCATTTTCTAGACTGTCCAAGCACTCACTCCTATAGTCCTTGGGGTGTTCCAGCGGCATATAATGTAATGACGCCAATTCCAATACATTTAATTCACACGTAAATATATAAACACGCATATATTTATAAACAATAAATTCACACAATCATGTCATGTAAATTCTCATTTCATACATCAAAATTAGCTCACTTGGGCTAATGATCAAACACGAGCAATTTAATTTAAATCACTCGACCAAACACATATTTTCACAAAAATATATTTTTTTGAGAACACTATTTCAGGAATAGTGAAACCCTCGGTTACTATTCCCGAAAATCACAATTCATCGTTCACCTTGTGAACCCGCATTTCCCGGCCAATTCTGGCCTCATTCCAACCCATTACATAATTTATCACAAAAGCACAATTAAATCAACCCAAAACAGCCGTGGAGCAGTCACGGGCTGCTCCATTTTGGTTTCAAAAATTATATCAATTCCTGGCCCCAGTTAATTGGGACCTGCCCCTCACTCGCCTCATTCAACCCAAACATCTCGTAGCACTTTAAAGCAGGAATAAAACCCAAGTAGGGAGAAACCCCTACCTCTCGGAGTTTGAGGAAACCCCCAAATCCGGTACCCACGCGAAGCCCCTCTCCGCGCAGTAAGCCAGCCGCCTTCTTCATTCCGACGACCCGACTCGTCAATCATTATTACAAATCTAGAGAGAAGAGTTCTCTCTCTCTAAAAACCTCTCAAACAAATGGCTACTGGTTCTCCAAAATCCTCCCCCACGTTTTTTCTTTTTGGCTTAATGAAGGAGAATGTAAGACCCGAGAAATTCTAATTTCTGGAATAAGGGCAAAATCGTAATTTTGATTACAAATTGTAATAACGGTTAAAAATATACCACTTTCTGATCTCTGATGATGAAACAGGATTGTACCGTTGGAATCGCCCTCGCGAAATCTAGTTGGGGCACGTGAAATTTCATAATTTTCGAAACGCCTAATCGACACGCCGAGGCATCGCCGCGCCGTGAAATCTGCCGATGCGACGAAAGCCACATATAATACGCATCACGTACTACGAGTGGTACGAAAGTGTAAATTATTTAAAATGGGATCACGAGATAGTGCCGAATATCAAATCGAGAAAGAAGGGATTACAATGGGTATTAAGTAAATCGATGGCTTTAATTAAAAGCATTAAAAGAGCAAATAACCCTTCATCTCCTACATTAAAGCCAAACCAAAAACGCGTAACTAGATTTTCTCCCGCAGCAACCATTTTCGGTAGAACGCTGTGAGAGGTAAACTCTCTCTAAAAATACGGCTAATCCGACCTCGCTTCCACGGCCGACCTGTTGCAGTTAGCTTTAAGCCTGCTCCCACGCGGCCGAGGACAACGCGTGACTTGACGGTAGCTTTCAAACCCTTGAGAGGTATGATTTTCTCCTACTTCATGCTTTTGGGTATTCCCATTTTTAAGGGTTTTTCCATGTTTCTTGGTTTAAGGCCATCGTGAGGGGTGTTTGGATCTGGCCCCAAAGCTCGGGACCGAATTACCTGAATTCTATTGAAACCCAATGTTGAAACAAGTGGGCTGTTACGGGCTGTCGGGTGTTTTGTAATTCTAAAATTTATGATTTAAATCATGTATTGATATGAAAAAGTCCCGAACTGGCGATCGGTCCCAAAAACATGAGACCGAATCACTTTTTGCAGAAAATGAGCGCCCGCGACCGCTCCACTCCGATGTTAGCCGTTCTCGCGTGATTAGTGTCATCTGAAGTCATCTTGTGTACGCCAATGTTTGCTTGGTATGTACAAAGCCGGGAATGTCAGGATTGCGGGTCTACTAAGTGAACTGATGTTTTAGGATTTCTCTCCTGAATAGTAAACCAGGCTCACTATTCCATAATGTTTTGAAACATATTCTCATGAAAATGTGTGTCGGTCGAAATGATTTAAACTTAAATTACTTCCATGATCATTATCTACTTAGCTAACTTTGATGTGTACTTAATAATTTATGCTTGACATGATTGTGTGAATTGCCATTTTGTAACATATGCAATGTTTATATGATTATGATCAGACCAAATGGAACGTTAAACATAGACCACATGCACTGGAACAATCCAGATCATGGTGAGCTGAATAAAATGGTGATTTAGCCCAGAGGAAAAAGTGTCTCTGAGGGTAGTCTTCCAAAATATTAATGTCTTATGCTAGTTCCAAAAATGTTAATTATCTGACAGTCTAAACTCAATAATATACCAAACGCCTTGAGTTTTTCCTGGGCTGATATATTCACCCACAGAGGGTCCAACTAAATAAGAGTGATTCAACCCCACTGAGTTTCACCTTCAAATGATATATGATTCATCTGTGATAGTAGTCTCATTAACACCGAATATATACATTCAACTGGTCGGAGTTACCATAACGTATATTCACTGAGGTTGCCCAATTAATAAAATGATAATTCACTGTTTTGTGTTTTAGCGAGTGGAGAGTCTATAGAGACTCCTGATCCGGAAGGTCATGTAGATTATCTCAAGTAGGATCATGTATTTGTTTATCGTTTGAGTTTAATTAAACAGACAACTGACTTAGTGGGTGAGTAGCCCTGATTAGGCTGATTCTCCCATCGGAATGAATGTCTCTGCCGTGGGGATCCCCTTTCTAATGTGTACAGCAGCACTTTGCAGGAGAAGGGCTCATCCGGAGACCGTGATTGTGAATAGTGTCGATTTGTGGCTTTGGCTTCTGGACGATATTCATATACATGTATTAATTTCCTAATTTTGATTATATATAAGGTATAAGAGCAAGTCATTTGAACTCTGTAATATCAGTATAGTTGAATTCATAGTTAGCATGCATTATGAGTATCGCTGTGGCCATGGCAAATATCATTTCCATATGTAAAGATTTGACATTCTTGATATATTGAATATATTAACTCGCTGGGATTTGTAAAGCCTATGCAGATTTGACTATAGAGCTCCATATGAAAGTGAGAGACTCATCGATTAAAGTGGCGTCAAACCCATCACTTATTCCATGGTCACTTCTGGTAGTCAACGGACCCCCTGCTTAGCGCCACTTAGAGCAGCGAAGCACTATTTATGTTTTGTCTTTTCTGAACTTAAAACCTAATCTCAAAATGACCATTTTTATCCTCTCCCAATGATTACTTAGATCTTATCTCTGCCTGCCCATTTTCATCATTTCTCTGTCAAATGGTCATACACATGAGTACAAGTTGATATGTGATTTCTCATTATCGCACCGCTTACAAGACCAAAACACAATGCCTCGAAAAACTGTAAAATTTCACTTCTGACTTAATTTTAATTTACTTTTACAGTTGATTTCAGCTTAGTGATTCATTCAACGTAGAAACCGCTTCACTATCCGATTCATTAAATAAATTACAGATTTTTAAACTTGTAATTACTAATTTTGTAATCGAATTACGTATTTTACCATTTTTCCAAAACTAATTTCTCTGTCTATATTATTAACTGATTAACTAAATAAATTTATTCAAATTATTTGGCTTCTCCTTGTTCAAGCCACACCCCAAAACCTGTGAATTTTCCTATGTGCTATCTACGAAGCAATAATAATCACTCAAATAACAGATATATCATTCCATGTTATAAACATCATTCACAATAGTTCATCAATCACACAAAAACACAGAGTTCAAAACATATAATAGTGTCCTTAGTTTTGTCCCCCGTGATTTCTCTAGGGTAATCCATAATACTCCATGGCCAACATCGAATCCACACCTGAAGGTAGATGTTCTATGGTCTCAAAGACTGCTGCCTCGCTCTCTGAAATCCTCAAGCCCTAGTGGGGCCGAGTACCTAAGCTTCCGATACCAAGTTGTGGACGCCCCAAAACCTGGGTATCCGCCGATCAGCCCAGCTAAATCTTGCTGAATAGAAGATGCTATTACCCCAATGCCATCTTCCAAAAATCAAAGAGTCTTTGTACAGGAGCTCCCCACCTGTAAATACAACACCTATAGGAAACCTGTCCCAAGTAGTCTAATATAATCACAACATGAGTAAAACGGCCACTTAGGCCCATAAACAATACCCATAAAAACATACCAACTATGAATCCAACTATATCCAATAGTTCTAAGAGTTCAAATGTTTTACTCTTATACAACACACACTATAAGAAAAAAGACCTATCTTGACGGTTACTAACTATCATCGTATGTGTTATATGTCACAACTTCCTACCATATATGCTATCATCAAGTAGTTGTCATGTAGGTGCATTAAAGCAACTTGACATATATAAATGTTATTGAATGTGTTTTTCTATTAATCAATATAATCCTATCTACCACTCATAATATGTCAAGGTTTGTGGTTCAAATAAATATGGTTTATTTAAAATATGTCAAGGTAAGGATCTTCCACCATAGATTATAAATTGAATTAGAAGCATATGTCATGATAGCCTTTTGAAAATTTTTAAAATAAGCTTTTAATGTTGCAATGAAGAAGTATGATGCAAAATAACTATTGCATATTGAAAATCACGCTTAATTTAAACACTTATTACAAAAATATACCTTGTTTTCATAACTAAGACTTTATCTTGTTAACCACAATGCACCATATAAATATGCATGTAGCTATTAAAAATACATGTACATATATTGTGTTAATTTGAATTATGTTGTCCTCCCTTTCAATATACAAACAAAATAATATATTCAAAAGAGAAGCTAAAGCAACTTTACTTAGAATAAAAGATACCAAAAGATAATGTAAATCAAGTTCTATTTATAATACATACATCAAAAAATAAAACTCATAGAACCAATAGATAAATTATACAAACTAAAATATTAATAACTCATGTATGTATATACATCTTTAAATGTCTCTCTATGTAAAAACCACCTTGAGTCTTCACTAACCCGACCAGAGCCAAAAAAATAAATAAACAAATGACACTAATTAATTATTAGCTGAAGATGAAATCCATGTAATAAAATCTTAGTAACTACACAAACTTTAATCTTACCAAAATAACAACTGTACAACCAAAAAATATTAGTAACACATTCGATATACATCTTGAAATCAGAAAAATACCATCTCAGTCTTTCATTAACCGATACCTATACCAAATAAAATAATGAAATAAAAACGATATTAACTAATTATTGGTATAAGATGAAACCTATGTAATGAAACTTTTAAGAACTACACAAACTTTAATCTTGTACCAAAATAACAATTATACAACCAAAATATTAATAAACAAGATGTATATACATCTTCAATTCTCTTGCAAAAACCATATGAAGTCTTTCACTACTGAAACCTATACCAAATAATACAAAGAAATAATACCAACTAATTATCAATTCAAGATGAAATTCATCTATCATTCTCAATAACTATATAACTTTCATCTTACCAAACAACAACCGGTACGATAAAGATAATATTCAAGATGTACGTAATCTTGAAATCTCTCGAGCAAAACCATCTGAAAGTATTTCTCACCATCCCGAAACTTAAATAAACAAAAGGCAAATATTAACTACTATTGTCTCAAGTATGAAATCCATCACTGAAACCTAGTAAGTACACAAACTTTTATCTACCAAAATAAGTACACAACCAAAATATTAATAACTCAATACATATACATGTTGAAATGTCACCATGGAAAAGATCTTGAGCCTTTTACTATCCCTAAAACCATATCAAAATACATAAATAAATGATATTAATTAAATATTGGTTGAATAAATCTTAGTAACTACAAAAACTTTCATCATGCCAAAATAAAACCTATACAAACAAAAAAAAATACATCCAAACCCATTGCTTTATATAAATTTTGAAGTATATGAAATAGAAGACTCAATGCAAAATTAGTCTATTTACCTGTTGAAGCAAGAGAGCTGACAAATCACCCACTCGATCTTAATAAATTTATTTCATGCTAAGTATATATCTTTTTTCCATTAAACTGACATTATTAATAAAAAAAAAATGTTAACATAACAACATATTCATATATAAAACTTCATAGTACTTAAGAAATATTATAGTCGAAGTTCATACTTCAACTTGGAGTAGGCTCAAATAAAATTATCTCATTCATACTTCATCACATAATAACCACATTAATGAACCCTCCATGTTGTCTAGACTCTACATGGAGCTCATGTATAATTAGAAAATGTATACATATATAATGTGATAAAACTTCCATGAACCTAAGTATTTGTAATAAAACCAAAGGTAAAAATCTGATATCTATTCAACTAAAGTAATTCCAAATTTAATAGAAAAAATAAAATATAGCATGAATTTAAAACACACCCAAGTAGATTTATTAAGGAGAGATTGAAGAAAATGGTCATATTTATCTTACCAACACATCCAATTAAGGTCTTTCAGAAGCTTTCACGAGAAGAATAAATTCAAATGCCCTACCAATAAAATTAAGAAAATTAAGATACATTTCAACCATGAATACTTAATCTAAGCCAATATAAAGGAAGATACATACATGTTAATTACAAAGTCTTTAGTTGGTTTATCTTGCAAGGATTCAAGTAAAACACTCACATTGCTTTCAATTTTATAACCCCCAACACCCAATGAAAACTAGAGTATAACAAACACAAATTAAAAGATTCGGAGAAGTACTTGATAATAAAACATGAATAATGAAAATCTTATGTCATTATCTAAGACAATTATCCTGGTTGTATGGGACAAAATATACTGTAAATTTTTCGTATTTATCAATCTCTCAAAGAATGTATCGAGCTCTATTTTCCAATCCTTGGTTTTGTTGTTCCAAATTTTTAGAAACTATTACTGATCTGACAAATATCAACTTCCTCCCTCATTGTATCTCTCATCTCTTTGATACAAGTACTCAAGAAAATTGAAATATATAAGAGATATTACACTTCATAAAATATAATCCTCGAACTCACGCATGTAAGAAATCCCACTATATGTAGAAAACAAATACAATGACGAAACTCGTCCGATATGATATACTCCATATCTTTCCACCAAAGAAATGTGAAAAATTCCATACCAAAACAGACCATTGGGAATTGTACTGGGCTGGGGCCTATCTTTCAAAAGTGCGCTGAAATTGTTCTTAAGAAATGCTTGAATATCCTCGATTTTCTTTCTTTCATTGCTCAATAGGCTTTCCGGGGTATCTTGTTGCTTTTCTCTTCTCATTTTTCTTCAATACATAGTCCAATAATTAGAACATTATTGCATTAGTAAGAAGCAAAACACTATAAAACAAATTAACTTCTATGAAAATTACATGATATACCTCTTGCCCTCCTTCATAAGGTATCACAAGCTCAGCAGGCCATAATACCTCGTGCCCAACTCCATCCCTCATTTTAGATACATTTGGAAGTGGAAACGTTAGAAAGAGACGTCGAACAGATGAAGGATGGTGACTTTGTAGTTCTGACCATCATTTACTGGGGAACATATGTTTATATAAACAATGTTTTCTAATGATGCGTCACATTTTTTAACCTTATAAAATTAAAAATATGTCACTACATTTGCATACAAATATGAATATCCACAAAAAACTATACATTAATGCTAGTAATGGAACTAAGTCAAACATATATATACCTTGTCAATCGGATGTCGGAGTGGTCGCGGTAACCTCATCCAACTCCATCGTCGGTCCAATGGACTTCTTCTGGTGAATTCAGCAACTATAGCCGATATCTGTGCCGCTTCATCAAACAAAGAGGCTGTTGACCTTGATGAGTGGTGTTCAATATCCACGCTTACTGAGTTAAATGTGACGCCCCAAACCACATTCGTCACTACCCGCCAACCCGCGGAATCTACATGTCTCATGTCATGAGACCCATACATGTGCAAAAATGGTCGTCAGTCAACACATCATATTTTATAAAAAAATGTATTTTAATAAACATGGTTTAATTACAATTTGTTTACAATTGTATTTCATTACAAATTATACAAAATACCTTTGCCTGCACTTTTACAATTATATATATGCCCGCCATTATTTCTTCGCTCTCTAAGGCCCCTGATGTGTCCCATCCCCAAGTAGCTTCTTCATATTTTAAATAGTATTTCCCCATTGTAGAGCAATGTCCAAGAGTGGAATTTCCCACTAGTTACTCTCCCACCATGCAATGCAATGACACAACAAACATTCAACACATGCTAATATATCACTCATGCATATATTAACAAAATTAATTCCATAAATCATGCTATTCAGTTTACAACAATAACACAAGATTAGCTCATATGGGCTAAGGCACAATCCGGCAGTTCATCTTGGAACCGCCCACAAAATCAAAATCAGCATGTTATCTACTCATGGCAATAACACAACATCACACAATCACGCAAACAGTCCGTGGACCGTCCAAAACCACTCTAAGGATTTCTTCACTCGGTCCAAATATTTTGGAACCGAAACCACGACCATCTAGGCCTCAACAAATCCCCATCCATTATATGGCCCTTAAACAAAAAGTAAAGCAAGTAGGAGAAAAACCCCTACCTTTTTGGAGTTTGTTGAAAATCCCTGAAACTGGTACCCACGCGTAGTCCTTGCCGTGGGGAGCAACTTCGCTTCTTGCCTCGGGCTCTGACACATCCGACGCCATGTCTCTCAAAGAGAAGGTACACTTTCTCTCTAAAAAATCCCACACTCTTCCTCTCTCTTCCGGTTTGTTCCCTTTTTCCCCCTCTCTTCCTCTCCCAATCCATTTGGTCAAGTTGGGACAAGAGAAAAGTCCTCTCAATGCCACATGTCAAATTCCTATTGGTTGAGAGGATTACACCTTATCCTTTTATCCAACCACTTGAAATTTCCCTCTAATGGCATGATGCCATGTGTCACATGTGAGCCCCACTTGAGCTCACTGTTTGGACTTTCCCATAGCTTGACACGTATGTTCCCGCCACCCATAGTGCCAAGTGTCTCACAGACTCCTCTACGTGCCTCGAAACGTGAAATTCGATCGTTCCTAATTGACTAAATTCTGACGTGGTAGCTAGATTTCGCGAGATGATTCCAACGGTGAAGTCCGTTTCGTCATCCGAGATCTAGAAAAATTCCAGATTTTCACCGAAATTTCCATTTTATCCTTCCTTAGAAAATCTGGATTTTCCGGGGTCTCACATTAAAAGCTTCCTCTCGGTGACTAAGCATTTTTTCATGCTCCTCTAATTCTTTCTCCCTTCCTTGCAATATCATTTCTCTTTCATCCATTTCAACAACTTTTGATGACTTAGGAACATCAAAATATGCATTACGCTTTTACTCGGTCCCTTTGGGTCTTACTCTACCAGGATGCTCAGTGTCTTTAAAGCTTCAGAAGGATATTTATCTGATCACCGGTAGGAATACCAAGCTTCTTGGCATTAGCAGTCAACTCATCCTACAAACAACATAACAGTTAGGGGCTTGAATATCATATTTATAAGCTTTAGAACCTTAAACAAACATCATTTAAAAGTTTTGATAACTAACAATTTTATGAACAACATGTTGGGTTTCAACATCATATTTGCCTTCCTTCTCTCTCGCCAACTTCCACAATTCCCATCTAGGCACGAGCTTCCTAGAACCACGTTTTTTCATCTGTTGCATAATATAATGATTTCAATAAGTGTAATTGTTGCTTAGATATAATAATAAAGCAAATCATTTATATTGTAAAGATTATATAATATCAATCAAATATAAATGATATTTGTTTTTTTAATTCTATAAAACATAATTGATATATTTTTATTCAGATTGCTTTTAATTTTTTTTTTTCATTAAACAACTACATCCATTTTACCAACAATTCTTACAAAGCATTATCCCATTAACAATAAAAAATTTCTAAACATCACACAATTCATTATATATTATAACTACAATATTAAATTTTTCCTACGAACTTTTCAAGCATAAAATAAAAATAAATGTATAAAATGAAAACAAGTGCGATTTCAATTACTTCTTGCTCAAAGTTTGCATAACCTTTCTACTAAGTCGATGGAATATGTGTTCAAAG